>NQII01000451.1:340831-387091 GCA_002778355.1 Clitarchus hookeri | reverse complement strand
AAAAAAAAAAAAAAAAAAAAAATGTTATGGATAACTTTTTAATGAAGTCCTGCTAAAGTTATAATTCGTGGATATTCGTCCACCTCGTGCAAACAAAGCTTAATCGAGTTACAGTTTATTCTACTCAGGTTAGGAACAAAAAAAAACTGGGACTTCTTATGGCGGAGTTTTAGCCGCCACAAGGTGCGCTAGTGTTCCGAAGAGGTTACGTTTATGCTGGCGGTAAAATGAAGAAATTGTATTTATTTGCTTGTAAAAGTGCGTGTTTGGTTGAAATTGTAATATATATACTAGCCCAAACCAATATTTAAAGAATTTCCCTACTTCATTTCGTAACTGTTATTCGCACCTTCCAATGGTGTTTACAAGAGCAAAGTAAAAAAAAAAAAAAAAATGCAACTCTTTCTGGCGTTTAGAAAGCTTAATTCTATGAAGAAAAAAAACATCACGAGTTTACGTGCAATCTGTCATCAAAAGGTATTTTGTACGTGTTTCCTTTCGCCCGCGCAGGAAAGCGTTAAAAAAATTAACATATTTTTTGTAAACAATTTCCACTGTTTTTAAAATCCAGTTGTCACATTTTTAACAACCAACATTTTTGCTAAGCCCAGTTTTAAGAACAGAATATTAAAAATTGTGTAGTCATTTCCACTATTAGTGCGATAAAAAACTAAGTTTATTCTTTACGCAGGTTCTAACACAATACAACTCGGGTTATTGTACACTATTATATTTATTTTATAAAAAAATTGCAATTATCCCATTTACCTACATACAAAAACGGTGGTGTGGGTGGGGGGAATCAGGTACACACAGTGACAGTCATAAATGCGTTATAATAACTTTTTATTGAACACATTTCAAGGACCAGGTAAACGAGTCCCTTAATATACTATTAATAATATTGCGATAGACAATTTTACTTACGGGTAAAAAAAATTGACGAAATGTGAAAATAATAAATATTATTACGCATCTTGTAAGACATGAAATGTTTTTTTTAACAAAACAATAGCAAACAAAATGTAGCTCAGCTTATTAGTCACCAGTATGTACACCATTTTATTTAAATTATAATTTAGTATTTTAGACATGGTGTCTGTACGTAGCTCTAGACGGCCACTTAAAAAAAATAAATTGGTTAAAACCTTGCGGCAGCTATACTGTGCACTGCCCATCACCACGTACCAGGTTCGATTCCGGGCAGGATCACACCCGGATTTTTTGTTTCATGGCGAGTATAACTATAGGTAGTTACTGTCTCGTATCATTACAAACCCCGGTAGCTAGCACATAACCCTTCCTTCCACCCTCACTTTGACATCGGAAAATTTTTATTTTGGTTGTTCTGTTTGACAGATTCTGTCACGTGTGTTTTCCTAGCGTCGAGCTGCTCCGTCTGATTCGCTAGTCGAGAACCTCGTACAGACTGACATCTTTGTTCACGTCGAGCCACTGCTCCGTGGGCTGTCGTCGTGGTGCTCCTGCTTCCTCGCCAGTTCACCGAGTTGTCATGTGCTTTGCAGGTAATTTAAATAGGACGAATACCTAAAAAATAATAATTTCCCTTTCCACGTATTAATTCGGATTATTAAATAGTATCGTTCCTGTTTGATTACAGTTCCTATACACCGCCGTGCTACTAACGTATCAGCGAGCGCCGATGAGCTGCAGGAACGGGATGGCAGTTTCCTGTTCGCCACTTGCATATTCACCGTTTTCGCTCGTGTTGGTAAGTACAGCACACCACGTGAATACTTTTTTTTACCCCTTTAGAGTCTTTTTTGACTTGCTTGCATCACGTCCACATTTAACACACCCTAGCTTCATCAGTATCGCTCTTTTACAAGTTTGACATAGAAAAATAATGTCGAAAAAATTGTTTCATATAAAAAGAAAACCTCTGGCTTTAATATCAGCATTTTTTTCATAACTTGAATACAAGTATTGTACGATAAAAAAAATCAAATTTATACTGTCACACAATAACCGATGTAGTTTTGCTCAAGGGAACGCAGCAGCTAGACTACGCGCTTTCCATTACCACGGACCAGGTTCGATTCCTGACAGATCCAATCCCAGATTTTCTCGTCGTGTGGCATACATAAGCAATATACAACAGGTTCTCATTGTAAAAAAATAATACCGCGCATANAAAAAATAATACCGCTCATCCATTCTTGTGGTGGTCACTGTAAAAAAATTGCTCGTCACGGACGTTAGCTTTCACGTACGATGGATTTTCTCAGGGTACTCCCTTTTTCACACCATTATCATTCCACCATTTACATCCTCATTTTTTATACTATTATTTGACATGTTTACTGATTACAATGCATTATGTTTCTGGTTTTGTCGCTGGTGAATCGCGATGCCATGTCGAGTGCCGCCTCTTCCTTAAGTTGCTTCTTCGTCTCAGTTGAGAACGTTGTCACAGCAATTTTTTTTTTTTTGCAGTTTTTGTGGAAGCTCGTTTAGTCTCCGCAGAAACGGGCTGCGCCATGAGTGCCGATGCCCGCATAATTCCCTGAAGGGGGGGAAAGCACATTGGCGATTGTTGCGGTGCAACGATAAGTCGCAAGGGCGATTTGAAGAAACACATTAGAACATGCACGGATAATTTTAAGCAGGTAGCAAAAACACAGTGTCAATTTTGTAGTGCGACCTTCATGCAGTAAGGNAGCAAAAACACAGTGTCAATTTTGTAGTGCGACCTTCACGCAGTAAGTTACAGTCCGAAGACACAAGGCAGGGTGTCATAAAAACCCTACAAAAATACTTTTACGTGTATGGAATGCGGTAGAGGGCCAAGAACCTCACGACGCACAGAAGGAAATGTGATGGTCCTACCACTGCTCAACCCGCTAAGCGCTCACGACTTGCTGCTCAGCCTGTACAAGCACCACCACTGCCGAGGATTGTAGCCGGAGCAGGTCAGCCTACAGCCCTCGGGTTCGTGGAAGCGGAGACTGCTTTTAGAGCGAATTTAAAACCATGCGTACCCGAAAACACGAGCGGCCAGGCGAAAGATATATATATGTATGTACGTACTTGGAACAAATGCGTGAAAATTTAATTAGTCAGCTGAAAGAGGAAGTAAGAGTTCAAGGCTCAATTAAATTTAATTTGTGGCTTGAGTGTGATTATATAAAACCAGTAATATTCGATGAGGTAACAGATAAGAGGGCGAAAAACATTCCTATATACGAGGTTAGAGATATCGAAGATGCTGTGGCGGCTAGCATCGAGAAAATTTGTACGGAAGAGACGCAATACAAAGAAAGGGGGTCGGGGTGGACGTTGTCTGCAGTCAACAACATACAGCTCTGCATAAATAACTAGATCCCCTTCGCGCCTCTTCATAAATGAACTTGCCCGATTCGAACAAGAGAAAGGAAGCCATCAATAATCCTCAAAATTTTAACGATAATATATGTTTTAAGTCAGCGATTTTAGCACGTTTCGTTTAAGGCGGAAACCGTGTGCGCGTATATCGGCGATATGAAGCCTTAGAAACCTAATGTAATTTTACAAACCTCGAGTTCCCCACCCCACTACACCAAATTGAAATATTTGAAAAGAATAACCCTTGAGTGTTGATAAAAGTGTACGGTCTGGGCGAAAAGGACAAAACTGTTCCAGTATGTGAGGTAAAAGAAGAAAAAGAAATCAGTTTCGATCTCCTCGTCCTCAGCACCGAAAATAACAATTCCCACTACTGCTACATTAAGAACTTTGAACGATTGGTGCTATCCCAACTGACAGTCCATCATGGTGAAATTCACATATGTAAGCGTGCTATACCTTTTATAATGACCTGTAATTCTAGAATTACGGGACTGGCAGACAATCAGTGTTTGGACGAACACATGAAATACTGAAATACACATTCACCAGTGCGCGCCGTGATGCCTCAGCCAGGGCAAGACGGTCCTTAAATTTAAAAATTTTCATTTTGCGGATAAATTGTGAATCGTAGTTTATACGCATTTCGAGGCTCAAGCCAATTCACACCTGTGAACCGGACCCCAGCCGCTCATATACTTATCCTTACCAAAAACACGAGGCACACAGTTTTTGTATTTACGTCCAAGTTGATAATTATGTATTTCCTGCAGCCATGACCTCCACACTGACCCCAGAACTTATAGTGTACAGGGGACACGATGTGGTGAATGTATTTGTGGACACGATCGTAGATGTTGGGAGTAAGGTGAAGGATGTATATGCCACCTCAAAGCAGATGATTCCGCTCACGCCAGCCGAACATGCGAGGCACACACAAGCCACGACGTGCTGTTTTTGCGCCACTGCAGTCACACAAGAAAACTGTAAAGTGTGGGACCACAATCATTTCACCGGCACGTACATCGGGACTTCGTGTATTGAGTGTAACCTGCTTAGCCGCTGCCCCAAGAAACTCGTAGTATTCTTCCATTACACGAACTACGGCCAGAATTTCATCATCAAACAGCTAGGGTATGACACGAAAAATATTTTCATCAATCCACATACACGAGAGGAATTTTGTTACATTTTCGAAGCAGCTGGGCGATAATTTTTCCCTACAGTTTGTGGGTATATTTCGTTTTATGGCCCGTCCGGCATCCTTCGCAGAGTTTTTCACAGAATAAATTTAACAACACTGGCCAATTATTTAGTGCCAACCAACTGCTCCTCGTCACACGTAAAGGTTTATTTCCATATGATTATGTAGACAGGTGGGAAAAGTTGGACGAGCCGCAGCTGCCCAAGAAAGAGGAATTCTATAATAGGCTGTCAGATTCAGGAATAACAGAGGACTATAATGCACATGCCCAGACCGTCTGGCATGAATTTAACTGTAGTACATGATAGGATTATGGCAATCTATATCTTAAGACGGACATGCTGATCCTCGCAGACGTATTTGAAAATTTCAGGGACGTGTAGCCATGTACGAGCTCGACTGTGCACACTATGTCAGCGCCCCGGGGTTCCAATTCGATGCAATGTTAAGAACGACGGGGATAAATCTTAGAGCTACTCGCAGATTACGACGTGCAAATGTTTATTGAAAATGGAATTCGCGGTGGCATGGCCCAGTGTTTAAAGAGACATGCGGTAGCGAACAATACCTGATGTTACGAGTTCAGGCCCTTAGCTGAGGGGCCTGCCTGATCACACCTTCACTTATTTATCCAGGACACGGGCCATGATTGCTGAAGTTAGTTATGAAATCGCAAACCACAGAACTCCCCTCCAACGGCCAGCAAACGGGGACAACGCAGCCGATATAGGGCAGTGTAGTCAGTGGGCGGTGTCTTTTGTCGTCGGGCCATTGTAACGAGAAGACCACTGAAGATGGGTGTGTCCGACCGTCGACTTGCGCCATCTTAATCAGCCTCCGGAATCATGAACACGGTGGGGACTCTCCAATTAGGCTTTACTCAGGACGTGGCTGGTTAAATCTTTATAAAATAATATCATTTAATATTTCAGTATATTTGTATAGCTCCTCCGTTCACATTCAATCACATTGATATTGAAATAATATTGTACAACCATAATGTTAAATAAACCTCTTTTATATAGTGTTCATAATATAACTCTTATCAATAACTTGTTACGCCTCTATATCCCCGTTAAGGATAAATACCGAAAAAATATCAAATTCATAACACTACGCACCCTAGCTATACGACCCCAGCAAGCCCACCCAGTTTTTGCAGTACCTCGACGCTAATAATCTTTATGGGCGGGCCATGTCGCTGACGTTGCCAGTACGCAACTTCAGATGGGTCAACACCAACATCGACCTCACGAGCGTGCTGTATGATGCTGATGCTGGCTATATTCTGGAGGTTGACGTCGAGTACTCCATAGCCCTGCATGAGGCACATCGTGATTTGCCATTCCCACCAGTTAACCAGTGTCCCCCATGCCCCAAACATGTGAAATCAATAAAAACAATAGAAATTAAGAAACACTATATCGTAAAATACCGCAACTTGAAACAGGCGCTGGATTACGGACTGAGACTCGTAAATATTCACCGAGTGCTAGAATTCGAGCAAAGTCCCTGGATGAAACCTTATATCGAGCTCAACACTGCGAAGCGACAGACGGCCACCAACCACTTCAAAAATTTTTTTTTTTAAATTAGTTAATAATGTAGCTTTTGGAAAATAGATAGAAAACAAATGAAAAAGCAAAAAAAAAAAATTGAGCTATTGTGTAGTGAAAAGCAACTTCAAATACTAGTAGCCAAGCCAAAATTCCTGGACCGAACAATTTACGATTAATCTCTTTCCCTCCTCCTCCATATGCAGCACGAATTTAAACTGCCTGATAAGCCTATATATGAAGGGTTTATTGTCATCGAATTATCGAAAACTTCTATGTATAATTTTCATTATGACGTGATGAAGGCACGGTACGGAGAAGACCTGCAGCTCCTGTATACAGACACGGACTCGTACCTGTACCAAATTCGAACCCAGGACTTCTACAACGACATGGTCGGAGATGCAAGTTTCTTAGCTGAATTTGACACCAGCACCTACTCCGCCACGCACCCCTGCTACTCATCAGTTATCAAGAAAGTGGTTTGGAAAATTCAAAGACAAGTGCGATGGAAAGATCATGGCCGAAGTCGTAGGACTACGTGCAAAATTGTATTCATATAAATGCAACGGAAAAGTAACAAAAAAAGTTAAAGGTATTAAAAATTCCATTGTAAAAAATTTAATTAATTTCGACGATTTCATATCTGTTCTGGAGCAGCTCCGTACGATGCGAGTTAATGTCCGCACTACCAGGTCGAACAAGCACGAATTGTATTCTGAGTGCATCAATAAGATGTCCCTGACATGGACGGACGATAAGAGGCAACTGCAGGAAGACTGCTCCACACACTTACTTATGGATGCGATGGTGAAATGTAAATATATTAATATAATCACCACAATATACAGCAATATATTGCAGCCCGTGGAAGAAAATTATTAATTTTTTATCTTGTCTGGCATGTCGCTCACTTACCTTACGTTCGTGAAAAATTGATGGCACATCCTATAGCTCGTGCAAGGGGAATACTCGTCTTGTTAGGTGTGCTGTTACCCTATACAGGTTCTTTACTTTTGCAGACATTTTTTTGCACGAAATTTTTGTATCTACATTTCATTGCCTTTTGCGGAGTTATTTTTTGTGTCGAATATTTTTTTTATCTACACAGCTTTGCCTTTTGGCGAGGTATTTTTCGTGTACAAAAATACTTCTACACTGCTTTGCCTTTTGGTGAGGTATTTTTTGGTAGGTAGCGTAATATTGAATTTGTTTACTGCGTTCACTTCAAGATTTTGGAATCACTGTTTCATCCACCGCAACAACCTATTTTTGATGGTAAATAAGATAGCATAAATTGGTCAAGATGGCGTCAAAAATTCGAAGCATTTTTGGTAGCATCAGGTGCAAGTGAAAAAGCAGACAAACGAAAGTGGCAATATTACTTAACTGTATTGATGACGAAGATATAGATGTGTAAAATACTTTTAAATTCTCCTCAGAAGACAACAAAAGTAAATTAGATTCAGTTTTGCAGCAGTTCGATGACTACTGTGTGCCGTGAAGGAATGAGGTTTAATGAAAGAAATCCAACTATGTTATGCCTTTTTAACAGATTTAAAGATAAAAGTAAAGTCGTGTGCTTTAAAAAAATAGCAAACTATGATAATGGATAGAATTTCCGTTGGTATTAGAGATGACATTGTGCAAGAGACTACTTTGTGAAACAGAATTGTCCATTCAACGAGCAGCCGACATTTGCCACGCCTCCGAAGCCAGTAAAGTAGTCACAAGTTCTACAAGGCAAGCCCGAGGTGAATGCTGTGAGAACTCGTCATAGAATCAACAACGAATAGAAGGAACCGAAGGCACAAGTGAATGTTAGTGGGGGTAGTGTGACAACGTGTCCAAAATGTGGGGAGGAATCATAAATATCCATCGAGTCCAGCTTACAATAAAGTGTGCCAAAATTGCGGAAAGAAAAATTATTTCGCACGAGTGTGTCGTTTCCGAGATAGGATGAAGGAACAAGTATATGAAATGTAGGGAGACAGTGAACCTCAGGAAGACTTGTCTCACACGTAAAGTTATTTTACAATTTCCAAAGTGGTAGGGGGGGTGTCTCGCTACTGTGACAAACCACTTTAGGAACCATCTACAGGTAATAACGTATGTTCCAGGTAAGTGAAGTTACCTGATGCAGTTAAATGCCACTTTTCCTGGATAATGTTCCTGTGAATTTAAAACTTGATACTGAGGCTGAAGTAAGTGTCTTACACCTGGATATTTTCCAAAAAATAAACATGGATGTGGGGGATAAAAGGCAGCTGGAAGAAGTATAACTGACTCTTTTAGCTTGTGGTGATAGTAGTTTTAAATTAAAACCAGTAGGAAATGTTACCATAACTTGTAGAACTAAGAATAATATTGCGACAGATGTATAATTTGTGGAACTCAATGTATAGACATATATGCCATTTTTGGGCTTGGAAGCATGTATAAAATTGAATTTGGTGAAAATAGTTTACAGCGCATCATCATTGTTTGATAAGGCTGACTTGGTTAGTAAGCATAATGATATTTTTACAGTAGTAGGGAAATTTCACAGCAGTCATCACATTGAAGTAAGGGAAGGGGCTAGCCCAGTGATCGTACCCACACGTATAATTTCTCTTAGTTTGTTGGGAAAATTAAAAACTACTTTGAAGCAATTAGAAGTTGATGGCGATTTTCGCTGTACTATATATCAAAAATGGGTTTTGGCACATTCCGATAGACCAAACTAGTTCTAATTTGTGTACATTTAGTACACTGTTTAAGCGTTTTCAATGGAAAATACTACCCATGGGTATTAAATCAGCTCCAAAAGAAAAAAAAAGTTTGGAAGTTTTTGGAGATATTCTAGTAGTAGAAGTATATTTTGATGACACTATCTGTTCGGGGCAAGACAAGAAATAATATGATAAAGCTCTTAATAAGGTGTTACAAAGAGCACGACAGTAAAATAATAAGTTTAATAGTGAAAAAATTCAGTATAAGCAAAGTGAGGTAAAATTTGGGGGAGAAGTTTTTTCTAAGGAGAGTATCAAAGTAGATGATGCACATGTGAATGCTATAAAAAAATTAGAAAGGCCTAGCGATAAAAAGGCACTGTTGACGATCTTGGGGCTAGCTAAATTTGTAGCTAAATTCATACCAAATTTGTCAATTATTACTGCACCTTAAGAGCTTTAACACAACAAAATGTTTTGTAGGAGTAGAACCCAGAACATGGAAATGCACTTCGTCAACTGGAGCAGTTAATAAGTAGTGCATCTGTCTTACAACTTTTGTTACAGGATAATCATCCGATTGCGTTTGCGTCTAAGGGTATAACACCTACAGAAACAAGGTACGCGCAGATTGAAAAGGAAATGCTTGCTATTGTATTTCATTGTATTAAATTTCATCTATTTATATACGGTAGGAATATTAATGTTAAAACTGACCACAAGTCATTAGAAATCATTTTTAAAACAGAACTTAATAAAGTATCTGCAAGATTACAACGCATGTTGATGAAAGTTTTTATTTATGATTTAAAAGTTACTTACCTGTCTGGGAAACAGCAGTTTATTGCAGATGCATTGTCTAGAGCATATATTAAGCAAGATAAATTCTCAGAGGTTGTATTACATTTTAATGTTCATGTTTTGACTAATCATTTACCAATGACTGAAGCTAGAAAACTCGAGTTTCAACAAACTACTAAAGAAGATGTGAGTTTACAACAGTTTAATCAAATGTGTCTGCAAGGCTGACCAGAACATAGTTGCTATGATCCTGAAGTAATTAAGAATTATTGGAAGTGTAGAAATGATATTAATATAGCAGAAGATTTGGTTTACTTGCATAGCAAAATAATTGTTCCAAAAGGATTAAGGCAAGAAATGTTGCAGTTATTACATGGAGGTCGTGAAGGTATTGATAAATGTGGAGCTAGGACACGGAAAATTATGTATTGGCCTGGTATTAATCAGGATATAGAAAGTGCAGTAAAGAGATGTATGACATCTGAAATATTTCAAAATCAAATCAGTAGCGAGGCAACTCTCATTTGACACCACTCGGCTTGCTGCCGTAAATATTGTGCCTGTCGGTACAATTCCAATACAACCCTCCGCCCGTATCCACCATCCTCAGTCCGAAAGGTTTCCGAGCTGCCAGCGTCGACATCAGGATACCGAAATTAATAAGGTTTCTAACCTTGTTAAGGAGACCCCGTTTCCTTGGTCTCTATGGGGACACTGAAGCCTGTTTACTTCCACCATCACCACGTTGAGAGTTGATAAGGCGTCACAGAATTACACAAATTTGATTGATCAACGTCGCAGTTGACCCAGTATCCACCAAAGCTTCTGCACGATTCCCCCATATGTTGACTTTAACCGATGGCAAATTTATATTATGTTTGCGCACTACATTAATTTTCCCCTTTTCCTTTTTAGGACAAGCAGCCTAATAATGTTCTAAGAATTTGCACGAAAAGCAAACAATCTCTTAACTAGACTTTCAAAGATTCTGAGTATCAGTCTTGCCTTTGCCAGCTGATTGAAATCTTTAATTATTACTATGGTAATAACATCGGTTCGCTAAATGATTAGTACGTCCGCAGATGAAACACCTATGGACTGCCGTGGAGTGCGTTGTTTGTTCGTTGTGTGTATGCCCCGTTTTACTATACAGAACTACTAAGACTGCATACGAATGTTAATCTTGTCCACTAGGATTTTCAAATCACTAAGACTAGTGTGCGAGGCAGCCAAACAGTATATCTTAATGTCTGGTAACAAATTATCTACAAACATATTAACAAATTCCCCTTCGGCGTAAGGCATGCCCAATACTTAAACCAAACTGAAAATATCCACAAAATAATTACGTAAGTTTTCTCCCTCTTTCTGTTTCCATCTCAAAAATTTGCGTCGCAAATTCTCTTTGATGCGACTATTGCATCACAAAGACCATTAGTTTTCCTTAACCGGGTGCCATTCCTCCAAAAACCCGCCCAATTCTTCGGGAACACGCGACAGCAAAATAACATACAGCTCGCCTCTATTCAACATGTCAGTAGGTACTTAGCATTTTTGAACAGCTACTAAAAACGCTACAATATTCTCGGCCTGGGTATCAAGCAAAACAAGCACATCAGAAAGTACGGGTGCAACTAAATATTTGTCCAAAAGGGGAGCTGACGGCTCCCCTTTTGTATAAGTGGATAATTTGGATAATATAATTCGCTGGAGGCGGCAATGGAACAAACTCACCAGGTAAAGTCATTTTCCGGGTGGCCTGGCGGAGTTTCTCTAGGGTGACTGTGTCAAAGTCTACGTCAGGAGCCTTAAGTTCACGCCGGAGCTGTAGTAACATTGCCTTCGGCAGCTCCTGTATCGACGAAGTGTCTGCACGTGACATCTTAGGGCCAGACTAGTGTCTCCACAAAAATGAAACTACCAGCAGAACGTAATATAAAACAGCCACAGTGAATGAAAAAAAGGTGCGTTTAAAGCACCGGCGTCCCTACTCTGCCAAAAAGCAGAGTAGTGCACTGCATGTAAGGGGGTGGGGCTATATGAAGTTTGTATAGCAAAAAATATGGAGCAGAGATGATCCAGGCGTGGCAAATTAACGCACAAAACATTCTTCCATTATAAAAAAAAACACCTGCTTCAATCAAACTAGTATATAATAAGGTATACAAATACAAAAAAAAACTCCTAACATGAATCAAACCGTAAGTTAATTATTGGCACGACTGGTATTATATATGGAAAGAGTTTCACTCCTTTAAAAAAAGTATCCGTGCCAGTTCAGACAAATCTCACATTATTTTGAAACTGGTATATATACAGACTCTTGCAAATTAAAATGGACGAAATGAGCTGGCATGGAATGTAAACGACAACGATCGGGATGCGTAATGGGTATCACTGAAAAAAAACTTTACTTTAACTTCAATGAATTCACTGGTATACGCATTGCGTCCAACAACATAGCCCACTACACACACGCAGGGTAGGGTAAATTTAGTTTACTGGAGTTCAAGCCTACTGCAAACTACACACACTACTGTTGCGAGGCAATCATACAGCCGATTCTTATCAAAGGCCAACAACAAAATGCGCGAAGTAAAAATAACAAATACTATTTGCAAAAAGAGGAAACTTGGCCACGCATATACTGGCCTGCCAAAAAAATTGACTGCCCAGGCCAATATGACTCAACAAACTCTAATTGCTCAAAGTGTTTAAACATTTCAGGAAGACCAACATGACGCGTATCTTTGTCCCCAAACGGCAACTGCTCAGCAGAGTTTCACGATCAAGTGAACCAGTCGAAGGATGAAAACGAATAGCCCTTCTTTCTGTCCCCGACAAAACCAGGCCAACACCCCCACCCCTCCACAATTACGTAGAGTAAAACGATACTAGCGCCACGACGAAACAGACGACAGCCTCAGCCGTAGAAGAGCCAATCGACGAAAGCAAATATAAACTTGATGCGCCACCTCTTGTCCAACATAGTCCGCCACAGCACAACATAAATACAGGCAGCGCCGGCGACGATGCGTAAATACGTCCACAAATGATCCAGAGGGCGTAACACTCGATCGCCGCGTTACACCGCAAACGCAAATGTTTCCGTTGCGGCCAAATTGGACGCGTGCAAGTGGATGTTCCCAGGCGGGAAATTAGTAATGGTTGGGAAGTGGTGCGATGTTTTCAGCCGTCGTTTGAGTGCGCGCAAAAATCCGCAGTTTCTTAGAAAATGTTTTCTGCAGGTCGCATGCGGTGGCCCATTATATCCTGCTTTAGTGGATACGGGCACGACGCACTGCGTGGATAGTTTGCGTTTTGTTTAAAATATGTTGCATGCTAAGGTGCTTTCACGTCACACATTCGCTGGGTTTCTGAGCTCCGTCTGTGCATTGCGAACGCCGAAGTATTAAATGCCACTCAGGTAGTGGATTTGCACTTAAAAATAGGCTGTTTCTCCTGGACCTTTCTATTTGGGTACTGTTCGATATAAATTATGATATTGTTATGGTCTCTAGTTCCTGGGTCATAATCGTGCAGCTGTGTATTTGTAGTATTTTACTTTGTCTTTTGGTTTTGCGTCTAATATTAATATCAGTTTGGACCATGGGGTAGGCGCTCAGCTTTACGAACAGCAGCCTTGCGTTGATTCTAGTTTTTCTATTGATATGACCGAGTGCTTGTTCCGTTTGCATGAGGAATTTAGTGACATCATCACCACGATAATTGGAAAGTGTGATGTCCTACCATATAAATTCTCCTTTGTGGGTTGACATTCCTCTACGCGATCACCTCTTTTGTTGTCCTCCACCTACATTACAGGCATTTCGCGAAATTATTCAGAGGTTGCTACAGGCTGGTGTAATAGTACCTAAACATCTAAGAATTGTTCACTCGATTTTCTGGTAAAAAAGAGGGAGAGCGAGAAATATCGACTCGTGGTCAATAATACTTTAGTGAACCAGAATATACACAGAGATCCTTTTCCTCTGCCTACAGTTGACTGTGTGTTGCAACATCTAGGTCGCGCGAACGTTTATTCTGTTTGGGATCTTAATAATAGCTTCCATCAATGTTTGTTGGACCCGTCATGTCGGAAGTATACTCTTTAGTAAGCCCTGGAATCGATATGAATTTACCAGAATACCTAAGGGCACAAATTTTGGGAGCCAGGTGTTGTCACGTGTGTTGGATCATGTGTTGTCCGACTTTAAAAATAAATTCATATTTAATTACTTCGATGATGTAATTATATAACATGAGGATATGGATTCTTATTCGTTTCATTTGGGTCAAGTGTTAGAGTGGTTTAGGAAAGTTAGGTTGACTGTGAACCCGGATAAAGTGACGGCTGCTAACAAGATCATTTTTAGGTTGAGATTTATTATTCAAGAATTAAACTGCCATGCTCTACAACATGTTTGTTCAAATATTCAAATGTTTAAAGTTTGTAAGTGATGTATTTGCATGTGTATCTTTGTAAAGAAATAAAATGTTTCTTCATGAAAATTGAAACAACTTGGGGTTTGTCACAGCAGGTAATAATTTTCCTGATCTGATTACTTTATAATTTTCAATATACCAAAATCAGTTATTTTCTGAATATTCAATAGCTTTTCTATATTCATATTTAAGATACACATACTTCTAAGTTATTAATGTCATCCATAATCTGTTTAATGTAATATGTAGTCGGCTAAAGTATTCATCGTGCTGATGTTGCTATGCACCATTCCTGTTCAGTGCAGTTCAACATCACTGCACTCATATCTACGGTCAGCTTCCCTGCCATGTATAACATGTAGCACAGTTCGTTGTGGAAATTATTGCTAAGGCTTTTCGAAGTGCAGTAGTCTCTGAGGTCATATGTGGCCATGCTCATGCTCTGTATGCCTCAGGTCCTTCTACAACCCGAGAGTTGTTGTCATCTCCAGCCTCTCTCTGTGTAACCTTGCAAAGTAAATGCACTAAATTTAGCTTCTTGTCTGATGTTTAAATTTGTTTATTATCTTTCTATGTGATTATGCCTTTGTTTCTTCATTGCGAAAGTTGCATTACTAGCTCGATTGCTTATTTTTCCTTGGTATACATACTATTATTTGATTTCTTCTTTGGCAGCATTGAATTTGCTTACCATCACATTTAATTACTTGATAAACTGCCAAATTTTCTTGGTTCAACTTGGATTGATTTTTGGAAATCTTCCACGTCCACCTGTCCCAGATTTACTAAGTACGTGCAACCAGGGGACAGCTTCCCTGTTGATGAATGCAGGTGGCGATGACTCGAAGCACATTCTTCATTGCAGTTAACAATGAATGTTTGGCGCAGGCGAAGGATGTAAAGCGACTGTAGTTCACGACGAGAGCCTGTAGATACTCGGTGGCAGTTGGGAGGTTGCGAACAAGAGGCGTGCACGCACGTAGTAAGACCGAACTAAAGACGTCCGCCACTAACCTGGCAATGGATGGTCATGCTGGTGTGCCGTCCCATAGACACCAGCCAGTAAATGTCTGAAGATGTAGTGCCAGGGCGGCTGCCACGTAGGCACTCTCACTTTATGAACTCTATTCTTGATGTCGTCAGGCAGAAGAAAGGTGGAAAAACGTCAACCTCCGCTGTAACTGCCACCACACAAAGAAATTTCTCTTCCTCTCATAGGTTTGTCACAAAGTGTGTTACGGGCTTATTGCCCGCATATGAGCAGCATTTCCTGAGAGTGTTAGTTTTATATTTCGTGTGCTGCTCATATGAACACTGTGAAACATGGATGAGTAGACCTCCTGGGGAACCCACCATGTATAAAAAAAAGTAGTAACACATTGTGTGCTGTACCTTCTGAGATTACAATGCCTCTAAGGTGACGTGGAAACCAGCACATGTTATGAAATTTTCATGAGATTTTCATGGTAGGTGAATGATGCTAAAATATTTTTATTGAACTGAATATTATTAGAAGTATGATCTACGATAATCGAGTTATTGTGAAATTAATTTTTATTTACAGTTCTGCAAGGATATATTTTTAGGATGTCATTCATAGTGTTAGTGTGTTAATATTTATACATAAGCACCAGCTCGCCCAGCTCATTCCTTCAAGAAAAATTAGATTTCTATTTGTGAACAAAGTACACATTATTTGAAAAAACGAAACCAATCTCAGACAGTTGAGATACTCCGGATTCAAAGACAAACATAAGTCTAAAAATCCTGTACGCTTTAAGTCTACAGCTATAATTCCCACAGTCTCCAATCTTAGACACTGACCACATACACATACTAGCTGTGGCATCCATTACATCTTTTTGCCAAGCCCTCACTTAACATATGGTGCTATTGCAGCGTTTCGGCGGTAACATCAATGGAGACCCAATCTTGAGGAGAAGCTTGTGTAGTGTTAGGCCTATGCCAGGAGAGTAAATGCTGTTGATGAACTCCTCAAGGTAATGAACTGCATCATCCATTTCTATAACCGTGTCAACAGATTTGTACAGCATTATTACCCGTTCGAGCACCATTGCTCAGCCGTTATATCGTATTCTTCTATGAATTTTAAAACGGTTTGTAGATTCACTTAAAAACTATAGGATAAGCTTGCATAAATTGATTTTTGTCTCCTGGGTATTTTTATCTGTAACGCTGCTGTAATATATTCTAGTAATAACTGGACCAAACGCGGCCATATACACCAATAAGGCTATATTGATGTAGAAAAAACCAACTACGTGTAGGGGAGACTAGTGGCATGCTCTTGTAGGCAACTTCCATCTTGTGGCAAACCTAGTTAACTGAGTTTTGTATTTCATTGAGAAGCCACTAGATGGACACCATTAGCGTTCACAGTAAGATGGAAGGCGGCCGTTACTGTAATTTCCTGTTGAGTGACTACCGCTTCAAACAACGTAAATATTACAGTAAACTAACAAGTAGTATAAATTTTATTGTAGAACAGTGTTTCTTCTTTTGTATATAGTATCAACATCTAGTCATTTGAAAAGTATTCCAAACATACAAAGTGAAATGTACCTTAGTGCAGGTGTTATCATTAAGACCAAGGTAAAAATGCGAGAGTGTAGACCTAGAAAGCCAGTTGACCTTATTAGACTACACCCTCACACAACTCTAAGGAGGACCATCCACAACAATATTCCTTTCTCTTTTTCAGGTAAATGTGGCGTCATGGAAAGCTATATGGTGACTGAACAGCAGGAGGCGAGGACGAAGCGAGCTGCGTGGATGGAGGATTAACTGCAAGAAGCAATGGAAAGTGGAAAAACTGGAACGCTGTGTGTGAATAAGGCTGTTTCTGTCCTCCACATTCCAAGAAGATTATTGCATAATCATCTGGAAATGGGCTCAACTGTCAGAAAACTTGGTAGGCATACTTACTTCTCAGCAGCTGAAGAAAATGAACTTTGTAATCGAATTTACTGCCTGAGTGATATCAGCATGTCACTTAAAACTAAACTCTTACGTCGAACTGTAATCACGTTTTGTACAATGAACAACATAACACATCAGACTCCAGCAAAGGCCTTGCCAGTAGGAAATGGTTACGCCTTTTCTTTTCCCCAAACGATATACTGACATTGCTAACAGAATGCCTCAAAGTATGAATTCTGGTGGAGCTATGAAACTGAACAGATACATAGTTAATGATCATTTTCAAAATCGTCGAAGGATTTTACTAGAAAATTGTTTATTAGAAGGACTTGAGCTGATCTACACCATAGATGAAAAAGGTGCGAGACTAATGATTCACCATCAGTAAAATGATTTTGCTCACAGAGGAGCAAAAGGGCTTCATTCTGTAGGTCTGTAAAACACGGAAAATGTAACAGTTGTGACATGTTCTAATGCTGTTGGCACCGCCATACCTCCATGATTAGTTTCAAAGGACAGCGACTTAAAACCGGAGGGGTGCAGCAACATGCTTTTGGGAACAGTGATTTGTATGTGCAGTAAGGGCTATATGACGATTGCTCATTTTATTAGTTGGCTTTAACACTTTGCTCGATACAAAGTGAATGTAAAAGCTCTTTTGATCTCTGACAGAGTCTCATCCCACCTTGATGCGAACATTGTGCAAGCAGCCAACCAGTGCGGAATAATACTTTACTGCCTACCTAGTAACACAGCACACGAACTTCAACCGCTCGACAAATATGTATTCAAGTTTTATTTAAGTTGCTGGAATGATTAGCTAATTTTGGCATACGACAGAAAACATTATATCAAGCTGACGAAAACAAAGTCTGGGCTAGATATGTAACTGCACCAAACGTTGCCAGAGGATTTAGAGCAACGGGAATTTATCCCTTAGATCCAAACATAATCCCGAAAGAGGCGCTTGCTCCTTCTGTTGTAACTGAAATGTCACAGGAAGAAGCAGCAAATGCCGAGAATATAAATGACACCAGTTATTAAAAATATCTGAGGAAGGAAAGGAAACATCGCATTAATCAACGAACAAGAATGAGTTAATCTACTGGAAGCGATACAATTACTCTTCCTATGAACAGTGGAACATGTCATTTACTGAGCTGTTGTCAACACCACAAGGAAACAGAGCACCTGTAAGCTGAAAAAAGGCCATACATTACAGGCGCTAGAGAGTCGTGCTCATATAATACAAACCAATGAAACACTCAAGATTATATCCAATAAGGACAAATGGAAATAAATTTCAAGGACACAGGGAAACTTAAGGTAAGACAACAAAGACATGCCAGACACTAATACTATAATTGAACCACAAGGCTTAAAATAAACGGGAACCACTTGGCGATGCGATCATGCTAGCAAAAGTGAAATGAACATACGGAAGGAAATTTGGTACTGTTCCGTCTGTGACATTGATGAAATAGCCGACATGATCATGTGTAACACATGCATTAAGTATTTTCATAAAAATGTTTTGGCATTATCAAGTGAGACAATATAGTTATTTGGGAATTCTCCGAGAGATTAACTGTTTGTAAACTGGGTGATATATTTTTTTTAAACTTACGTTATGATGTCGAATCTTTGTCATGTTAGTCTTACAATATTTGACGTTTAAACGTTGGTGCATTTGGCGTTTTTTCAGACTTGCTAGGATAATTTGCACATTCATACTGAAATAATTTTTTTAGACAGTTTTTTGCATGTTTGTGAACATTTTGTTATAACATGTGCAGTGTGCTGCAAAATAAGTCTATAATATTTTGTAAATATTTTTATTAATTCATATATTATGGTTATTACATTAAATTTTGATTTACAAATTTTATGTAAACTTTGGTTTAGACGCCTACAACTTATATTATAATATTTGGGTTGTAAATAGACAGTTGAAATCTTGCACTTTTTCACATATTTATTAGCAAAATCAAGGATATGGCAAGGGGTCAAACGTTACCAAGGCATTATTTGTTCCAAGAACCTTACACTGAGGCGACAAAAGTCATGGGATACCTCCTAATATCGTGTCGGACCTCCTTTTACACGGTGAAGTGCAGCAACTCGACGTGGCATGAACTCAACAAGTCGCTGGAAGTCCCCGGCAGAAATATTGAGCCATGCTGCCTCTATAGACGTCCATAATTGCGAAAGTGTTGCCGGTGCAGGAGTTTGTGCACGAACTGACTTCTCGATTATGTCCCATAAATGTTCGATGGGATTCATATCGGGCGATTTTGGTGGCCAAATTATTCGCTTCAATTGTCCAGAATGTTCTTCAAACCAATCGCGAACAGTTGTAGCCCGGTGACATGGCGCATTGTCATCCATAAAAATTCCATCGGTGTTTGGGTACATGAAGTCCGTGAAGTGGTCTCCAAGTAGCTGATCATAACCCTTTCCAGTCAATGATCGGTTCAGTTGGACCAGAGGACCCAGTCCATTCCATGTAAAAACAGCCCACACCATTATGGAGCCACCACCAGCTTGCACAGTTCCGTGTTGACAACTTGGGTCCATGGATTCGTGGGGTCTGCGCCACACTCGAACCCTACCATCAGCTCTTACCAACTGAAATCGGGACTCATCTGACCAAGCCAGGGTTTTCCAGTCGTCTAGGGTCCAACCGATATGGTCATGAGCCCAGGAGAGGCGCTGCAAGCGATGTCGTGCTATTAGAAAAGGCACTTCAGTCGGTCTTCTGCTTGCATAGCCGAGTACAGCCAAAGTTCGCCGCACTNTCTAGGGTCCAACCGGTATGGTCACGAGCCCAGGAGAAGCGCTGCATGCGATGTCGTGCTGTTAGTAAAGGCACTCGAGTCGATCTTCCGCTGGCATAGCCTAATTCGGCCAAAGTTCGCCGCACTGTCCTAGCGGACACGTCCGTCGTACGTCCCACATTGATTCCTGCGGTTATTTCACGCAAAGTTGCTTGTCTGTTAACACTGACCATTCTGCGCACACGTCGTTGATCTCGGTCATTAAGTGCAGGTGGTCGGCCACTGCATTGTCCATGGTGGCAGGTTATGCCTGAAATTAGGTATTCTCGGCACACTCTTGACACTGTGGATCTCGGAATGTTGAATTCCCTAACCATTTTCGAAATAGAATGTCCCATGCGTCTAGCTTCAACTACCATTCCGCGTTCAAAGTCTGTTAATTCCCGTCGTGCGGTCATAATCACGTTAGAGACCTTTTCACGTGAATCACTTGACTACAAATGAAAGCCCAACCAATGTACTGCCCATTTATACATTTTGTACGCGATACTACTGCCATCTGTATATTTGCATATTGCTATCCCATGACTTTTATCACCTCTGTGTATGCTTGTTATAGTAAAACTCGTTCGGAGAAAGTATAGATGTCGCTTTGTCTAGCAAGTGAAGTCTTCGCCATGTCCCGCACGTGTTTACTCAACCATACGCATAACTAAAACTGACAATTCGTCGCAGAATTGTTCCCAGCCAGTGCACTTCAGACTATGACGTCATCCAAGTGACGCGATACTAAGCTGTGCGGCGACTGCAGTGTTGCCAGAACGTTATAGAAGCCAAGGTCGCGCAATTATGTGCAAACAAAAAATTATTTGAATGTTCAGAAAAAAAATATTTTGTAAAATTTATCCGTGTAGTCCTATTTTGCAATATTTTCAAGTAATTTTAAGTTGATGCAGGATGATGGCAGCGGCTTGAATCCAGAAGGAAATTGTACAAACGCTGTCAGATGATTCCCATATGCCAGCATCACTGTGAGATATATACAGTCTCTTTTAGGACCCTTAATGACATATTTTTTGACAACTTTTAGTAATTTTGTAAATGTTGTAAAATAGCTTCTTGTAGTTTACAGTTAAGAAATAACGCAACTTATTGGTAAAACTCAAGTGAGTTGTTTATGGGTAGTTTACAATGCGTGGGCATAAATTAATGTGAGCTAATATTTTTCCAAAATAAGAAAATTTATAATCAGGTAATATTAAGTTGTAATGTTTAAAATGCATACGTAGTTGTGCCATGTATGGGTGGGTAAATTGTGCATATATTGTTGGTTATGTTTAGGAAAAAGGGCTAAGTACATAAGATGTAAATGTTTTCATTTGAACCCGAGAAATAGGTGTTTTAGTGTTTGTTATAGAATCTAGAAATGTTGTCAGCTGTTTTCAAGTTTTTTTTTTAAAAGCTTGGTAAAATAAGCTTGGACAACTGTAGTGTAGTAGGAGTAAAAAGAAACAACAAAGGGGGTGCGTCCATTATGTATTACTGGAAAGTTTTGGAAGACGACATTAATATAATTTGTTAGAAATTTGTAGTATTTTTCACTAATTTTGTAATTCCTCGNAGAAAGTTTTGGAAGACGACATTAATATAATTTGTTAGAAATTTGTAGTATTTTTCACTAATTTTGTAATTCCTCGTTTTCAGTTTGACTGTTTGCATGCCTCCGTACTAACAGACTTAGGACTCATTAGAATTGAATTTTATTTTTGGGATTAAATGATTTTCTTCAGTCAGGCTCTAGGTAGTTCTGGCTGTGGGCTTGAGGCATTAAGAATTTTTAGACTCAGTGGGTTTTTGTGTCCTGCGCATCTCAGTTCTCTTGTAGCAGAGCGCGGCTTCGACCCACGAACGTCTGGGTTATCGACAAGTGCACTTCAGAAGCACATCACTCAGCAGCTAGATATAGATGTCGGGTTACAGGACCACCAATGTGTTTTACTTTATGTTAATTCAATAAGTATTTATTGAACCTATGATGTACAGTGTTAGATGCCATCAATTTCAGAATTTTTTATCATTTAACTTCGTAAATTTAACGGTAACTAATATGTACAAGGAAACTGGTAACCAACCGTGGCAACAAGACAGATTAACTATATACCACTAGAAATAATTAGTTATGATTTTTTTATATTTGACTAATAATTTATAATAATAACGTAGATCAATATTTATGCAAAATATTCTGGCTGTCGGTTGGTCTTGATGGTCGGTTGGTCTTGATGGTCGGTTGGTCTTGATGGTCGGTTGGTCTTGATGGTCGATTGGTCTGGTCGGTGGGTCTTGGTAGTTGGTTACTTTGGTCGATATTGTTGGTTGGCATGGTTGATACTGTTGGTATGATCAGTCGGTCTAGTTGGTATAGTTGGTCTTGATATCAGTTCATGTGGTCGGTTGGTCTTGTTGGTAAGTTTGTCTTGAATGTCAGTCAGTTCGTCTGGTCGGTCACTTTTGTTGGTTGGTTGATAACCTGTATGCATGTTTTTATGTTTTTAGACAGCAAGGCATACTAAAAATATATTACTAAATCAACGTTTCTTTTCTTGAATTTTTTGGACTTCGCCACTGTCGGTTCGGTATAACGCCTGTAGACCGTACTGTAGTCCATTCACGGTTACTTCCCACTTTTCTGAAGCCCTGTTGAAATTATACTTCCAGGATATTCCTCCGCCTAATGCAAACAAAGCTTACTCAAGTATAAAAAAATTACACCAAAGGGACAGCACACCGCATTCGTGCGCACTTAGTGTAATAATATTTTGCATAAGAACTGTTTCTTGCTAGGCATTACCAACACATATATTTTCTCGCTGTTTTAATTTATGTTAATTATAAATGAAATGTTATAATTTACAGATAAAAATGTAAGTAAAAGTTCAATGTAACTAAAAAAAATAATGCACTTTATGTTAACACAATAATAAAACTCTTGTGTTATGTGACATATTTAGCAAACAACCAAGCTCGTCATACATGGGGTAATTTTTCAAAGGTATGATTCAAAAAGTGTAAAGAAACTGTGAATAGACTAATAATAAACGTTACGTTCAGGTAGAAGCGTGTCAAAACACGTTGTACTAGGAGACCAGGGAACTAAAGAGTACAGAACATAGTATAACTCAATAAAGCGATTTCTAGTGTGCTGGAATAGTGTTTTTTTTATATGCACTTAGATAATATGCACTTAGATATTACGTAATGGGAGGAAAGGAAACTAAACGCTTGAAAACGTAACATATAACTGGAGTGAAAATATGAAATTACAAGTTATTATCCATCCCTCAATGCAATAATTTGTGATCGAACTCTTGACCCTTCTGAACGGATGTCGGGCATGTAAATGCACTATCAAAATCGTAAGGCGCTGTTTGGCGCTACCTCATAAAAATATTTGGTTTCAGATAATTAGTCTATGTAAGCTACATGTTTCATTCATATGAATGGATTAAATTAAAAAAAAAAAAAAAAAAAACAGGCATGCACTTTCGATGTGGAGCATGGCATATATTATAGAATGCAGTTTACTTTTGTGTAATTTACTTTTTACTATTTTGTCACACACAGAGTATTTAAAAATACAGAGGTGAAACAACCACTGTCACTGTCATCAACATGTCTGAACGCTCCGTAGGCCAATCGGCGACTAGAAACCTACGAGTACACGTCGTTTTGCCTAATTTTAAGCAAAACTNGTCATCAACATGTCTGAACGCTCCGTAGGCCAATCGGCGACTAGAAACCTACGAGTACACGTCGTTTTGCCTAATTTGAAGCAAAACCACTTTAGGCAAAACTATTTTAGGCGAAATGACTTCTAGGCAAAATGAGTTTAGGTAAATCGACTTTCTAGTAAGTTNACTTTAGGCAAAACTATTTTAGGCGAAATGACTTTTAGGCAAAATGAGTTTAGGTAAATCGACTTTCTAGTAAGTTAAAGAGGAGCTACGATTTTAAAAGAAACTGTTTTAGGCAAAATGAGTTTCGGGCAGAATGGAGCTGGAAAACACCTTTCAGGCAAAACGACGTGATCCCGAAAACTACTAGCCCATCCGGCAGCCCAGCCAATAAGGAATCAAGTCACAACAAGCAGTAGCCAATCAGGCCGAAGCCTCGTTTCTAGAGCCTCGTGCAGCCAATCAGAGAATGCGTACGCCCACACCAACTTCGTTTCACCGCTGGTAACTAATTACTCTATGATTATTTGATACATTTGCTGTCATTGGATAGCGCACTTTTTTTTTTTAGCCAGTTCTGCTGTTCGTGTTTGTCAGCTAATCAGAGAAGTGCATACCGCCACGTCTTTAATGAATGTTCGAAAACGTGACGCAAGCAAACAGCTGGGGCCCCGTTTCCTCCGACGTTACGCAATTCACGAATGCGGAGTTCATAAACCGAGGGTAACAATGTCGGATGTGTTGGTCATGGTCACGCCGGGAAGCGGCGGACAATAGTAGTGGTCGCGAATGCGCGCGCACCGTGAATGGCGGCTGTCGCCGGACAGCGCATGCGCAGTATCGAGGCCGCGCGAGCACGCGACGGGAAGCGTCGTGTGACGGCGTCGCCCGCGCCCAGAGGGTTCCCTGAATGTCGTCTGGCGCGCGCGAGACAGCTGCACCACTGGCGCGAGTCTTGCTTCGTCAGGCCGTTGTTTTGCATTTCGCCTCCCACGCACTCTTCCCTCCGTCGGCATCCGCTGCGTTGACCTGTCTCCAGGTGCGAGCTTTGTGGCGCGACGCGGTTCATGTCCTGGCCCTTGTGCCACTTACAGATCCAGAAAGACGCGAGCACTAAATACGGCCCTTGCTACATTCGACATAAGAATTAGGTAAAGGTGGTTCGCCGTGAAGTTAGCACTTCTGAAATCAAACTTTGAAAATAATCACTGCCCGCAACTGCGTATATTTTAACTTAGGCAATGAAGCAATACTCACAGTTAAGTTGGCAGCGAACTACGAGAAGTAGTCCCATGTTCTCTCAAGACCACGATGTTAAGAGCTGCCCAAATATCTTCGACCTCCCTCTAGTTTCATCATATTTTAACGGCCTACAAGGCGTAAAGTAAAAAAAAACTGCGATAAAGTATTTTTGTTGTTGTTGTATGCAAATAAGTATAAAGTTTGGCGTGATTGTAATACATTGTTTCTAACTCTTTCACATCGTCCCTTGGCTGACGCAACGTTAAAGTTAGCTAGTTCAGTGCTTCGTTTTGATTTTTTTTTCTGTCCGCGCTCGTGTTAGCAAACACCGGTTCACGACCAACTTGATTTTAAGTGTCAGTTCGTGATTCCTGAAATATAGTATTAATAACGTAATTAATAAAACATTTTATACATTTTCTGAGTCAATTTGCATTGTTCGTTATTGCTTTCTGCTTTATTTAACGTAGTCTATGGTCTCGGAAATACTTGAAATCTCACACAATATGCGGATCTGGAAAATGGGAAGAACTAATGATGCCGGCTCGAGTATTTCGAATTCTAACGCGATGACAAATAATAACGCTAAAGTATATTCGCGGTTTCTTCACATTTCTTTAAAAATCTAACTTTTGAAAAATCATCCTATGTAAGACGTATTTGGTTCTTTCTTAAATATCTCATACATCACATGGGTTTTGTACTTTTTTGACATAAAAGTCTCTAATTTTTTGGTTAAATTGAATTTTTACTTGCATTATGTTTATAAATTATAATATCTCATATATAATTAAAATGAAAAATAAACAGTGAGAAACAGGTGTGTTGGTAATGCATAGTAATAAATAGTTCTTATGCAAAATACCATTACACAGAGTGCGCACAAAATTGGTGCGTTGTCCCTTTGATGTAATATTCTATACTTGGTTAAGCTTGGTTTGTATGAGGCGGAGAATATTCTGGAAGTAGAACTTCAGTAGGGCTCCAGAAAAGTTTGAAGTAACCGTAAATGGACTACAATTTTGTAGGTCCCTACCTACGGCGCCTTGAAATGGGCATATTTTCNAAAGTTTGAAGTAACCGTAAATGGACTACAATTTTGTAGGTCCCTACCTACGGCGCCTTGAAATGGGCATATTTTCGGTTTTTACAGGAATATATAGGCATATTTTATATGCCTATATGCATACCATATGGTAATATAAATATATGTGCATATTATATGGTAATATATATGTATATTGCATTATGATATAAATATAAATGATATTATATGCTAATATAAAAAATATGCCCAAAGCATATTATACAGTATGAGTATAAAAGAATACCCCAACTCTGAAGGTCTATAATATCAAAACCAAGCCACTTACAACCTTTATTGACCAATGAAATGAACCATGGAACCGTGAAGTTTGTTTAACATACATTCATTAATGTTCAAAGTGATCGCCATGAGGGGCCCGAACGACATCTACGCGATAATCAAACTCGTTCCACACTCTTGTCAGCATGTCCGGTGTTACGGTTTGGATGGCGTTCGTATCCCTCGGTATGAGGTGGCGAGGGGTTGCGAGCTCGCATTCGACACATCAATGTGAAGGGGACGGTCTGATGTTTCCTTTATGTTCCGAGAGATGACACTGGGAGCGTCTGTCGTCGCACTATGCGCGTGTGTAGTGTGTTAGTACGCATCACGATGGCGACGGAACAACAGAAGGCGTTCTGTGTTATTCAGTTTGCTAAATGTGAATCGGTTACGACTGTTCAACGCAAATTCCGTCGCAAATACGGACGTCGTCCTCCCTATAGGTGGATTATCGTACGTTGGTTTCGTCAGCTGCGTGACACAGGGTGCCTTTGCAAAGGCGAAAGTTCCGGGTGGCCGCGTGTGTCCGAAGAGAATGTGCAACGGATTCAACTTGCGTTCGTTCGCTGTCCGAGAAAATCATCTCGACAAGCTAGCCGGGAAATGCAAATCTCTCAACCAACGGTGTGGACAGTGTTGCGAAAGCGGTTTATGTACAAATAATACAGGTTACAGCTTGTACAGGCACTTACCGAAAGGGATAAAGAACTGAGACCTGATTTCTGCGCGATCGTACTTGCCCAGAACGAGGTATATGATGCCTTCATGTCTAAGCTGGTTTTTAGCGATGAAGCGACGTTCCATACAAATTGTAAGGTGAACCGGCACAACGTGCGGATATGGGGTCAGGAGTCTCCACATGAAACCACCGAACACGAGCGCGCTTCCCCCAAAGTGAACGTGTTTTGCGCTGTATCCAAAGACACTGTTTTCAGCCCTTTCTTTTTTCACCAGCCCACTGTTACTGGAATCCCTTATTTGGACATGCTTACAGAGTGGTTGTTTCCTCAGTTAGAAGAGGCGGTGGGGGACTTCATTTTCCAGCAGGATGGTGTGCCACCCCATTGGCACCTTTGTGTTTGCGGATTCCTGAACGAGATGTTGCCGCAATGCTTTATTGGTCGAGGAGAAGCTGGTGACCAGGCTCTTCATCACTAGCCCCTATAAAGCCCGGATATTACGCTGTGCGATTTTTTTTCTATGGGGGTACATAATGGATTAAGTGTTTCGTTCACCATTGCCGGCTTACATTGACGACCTCAAAACGAGAATTACGGACGCCATTCAACCCGTAACACCGGACGTGCTGACAAGAGTGTAGAACGAGTTTGATTATAGTGTAGATGTCGTTCGGGCCACTCGTGGAGGTCACATTGAACATTTATGAATGTATGCTAAACAAACTTCATGGTTCCACGGTTCATTGTATGGTCAATCATGGCTGTACATTAATATATATACTAGCGACCCAGCCTGGCTACACCTGGGTACAATTTAGTTTTTACAACGATACATTAATAATGAAATTGGGTAAAGACAATTATAATATTATATGATAATACATTAGAAAACTACTATCATTTACAACATACATACATACACGTCCCGCCTGTCTCCCAGAGGGGTGGGCAGAGATTATGGACCTCCATTTGCCACGATCCTGACATACCTACCTCCTTCACTTTATCCTCATTCATACATCTCTAATATAACAATATTATATGATAGTGGTTTAGAAAATTTCTTTGTATACAACATTAATCGTTTTGCCTCCGACCGCCAGCACAAAAACATTTCTGTTTGACGTGACACGCGAAAGGGCAACGTATAGTTGTCCGTGTGAAAAACATGCTCCACTCAAATTCATTCCAGCCACATTAAATGTTTGACCCTGTTCCTTATTTATGGTAATACGAAAACAAACTCTTCTCGGAAATTTGACTTTTTTTTAATTAAAAGGCAAATCCGAGGGAATCATTGGAATTCTAGGTATTAAAACAGTTTTTCCAGTACCGCAGCGAGTTAGAATAGTACCTTCAGTGAGATAACTTTTAAAAAATGTTATTTATAATCTAGTCCCGTTACATTATTTTGGTGGATTTATATTTCGCAATAAAATTATGGGAGCTCCAACTTTTAAAATAAGTTTGTGTGGTGCCATGCCAGAAGTATTCAATTAATTAATTCATTTTGATAAAGATTAAGTTCTTTATGGTTATAAAAGAAAGTGAATTTGACGTTTGTTTTTACTGCGTATTTTAATTGTAAATACGCTTATTACTTCTTATCTATTCAAGATACATATGCTACCACTGACTTTTTATGTAGATCATTTAATTTTACACAATTCTTTCGTACATGATTTTGTTATATCTCTACATGATTAGGCAGCGTTTTCCATGGGAGCGCGCTGGCGGCAAACTTTTTTCCCGACTTGATTTTCTAATACCGTTAATGCTCAGATTCTATAAGTCCTAGGGCAATTTTTAATGCACATAAACCTTTCTCGATAAATGCAGATCATAACAGTAAAAATCGCACTCAAATCCATTCAGTGGTTCTCGAGATTAGCGCAATCATAAAGACAGACAGACGCGCGCCAGGAACTTCCTTTTATACACCGGAGAGCCAAAAAAACTGGTATAGGCGTGCGTATGCAAATAACAGAGGTATGAAATCAATCAGAGTAACGCGATGCAGTCAGCAGTGCCTATATAAGATAACAAACGTCTGGCAAAGTTGCTAGATCGGTTACTGCTGCTACAATGGCAGGTTATCAAGATTTAAGTCAGTTTGAACGTGTTGTTATAGTCACCGCACGAGATATGGGACATAGCATCTCCGAGGTAGGGATGAAATTTGGATTTTCGCGTACGACCTTTCACGAGTGTACCGTAAATATCGGGAATCCGGTAAAATATCAAATCTTCGACATCGCTGCGGCTGGAAAAAGATCGTGAACGAACGGGACAAACGACGACTGACGAGAATCATTAAACGTGACAGACGTACAACCCTTTCTCAAATTGCCGCAGATTTCAATGCTGGGGCATCAATAAGTGCCAGCGTGCGAACTATTCAACGGACCATCATTGATATGGGCTTTGGGAGCCGAAGGCCCACTCGTGTACCGTTGTTGATTGTACGACACAAATCTTTACACCTCGCCTGGGCCCGCCAACACCGCCATTGGACTGTTGATGACTGGAAACACGTTGCCTGGTCTGACGAGTCTCGTTTCCAATTGTATCGGGCGGATGGACGTGTACGGGTATGGAGACATCCTCATGAATCCGTGGACCCTAAATGTCAACAGGGGACTGTTTAAGCTGGTGGAGGCTCTGTCATGGTATGAGGCGTGTGAAGTTGGCGTGAAATGATACCCCTGACACGTCTGGATACGACTCTGACAGGTGACAGATATGTAAGCATCCTGTCCGATCACCTGCACCCATTCATGTCCATTGTGCATTCCGACGGACGTGGATAATTTCAGCAGGACAATGCGACACCCCACACGTCGAGAGTCGCTACCGAGTGGATCCAGGAACACTCTTCTGACTTTAGACACTTCCATTGGCCACCTAAATCACCAGACATGAACATTATTGAGCATATCTGGGATACCTTGCAATGTGCTGTTCAAAAGAGATCTCCACCGCCTCGAACTCCTATGGATTTGCGGATTGCCCTGCAGGAATCATGGTGTGTATTGCCTCCTGCATACCTTCAGACATTAGTTGAGTCCATGCCACGTCGTCGTGCGGCACTTCTGCGTTATCGCGGGGGCCCTACACGATATTAGGCACGTGTTCCAGTTTTTTTGGCTCTTCAGTGTACTATGTAGGATGTTAGTGCATAGGTGAAGGTATCTGCGGGTTTTATATTTTCCCCGGGGCCTTTGCTGGTGCGAACACAGTATAAGGGTTTTTTCATGGTGGTCCCACGTTTTTTTTAAAATAAATGTAATACATCCTTATTTTATCTCTTAATTAAACGGGTAAAAATCGTCCTATGGACGACCGCTCCTCCATTCTGAGTAATGAGCTGACTGATTCTCGGCTGAAAAATTCCTACAATCTCGATATCTTCCATTGTAAAACTGGTGGGTTGAACTGCGTTTCCAACAGTTGAATCTAGAAAATGAAATTTTTTTCACACGTAGGTTACTTTTCGTCTGTGATCTGCACTCATTATCATTGTTATTAGGCGATTTTTTAAAGCACGAAAATATCATGGTGGGCGACCCACTCACCCGCACCAGTACATTTTTTCAGGACACACCGTGTGTTTTGAGTTGAGAGAGAGCTTAGCAGCTGAAATGGGTGATGACGTTTAGGTCGGCGAAGAAGGTAAAATGTCCCGAGAAAATCTGCCGTACATCGCCAAATCCATCATGGGTGATACTGTTGGCAATGGCATCAATCACATTTCCCACATGCGCGAAAATACAGTTGCGACCTCTGCCGGGATACGAACCTAGCTCGCATTAATGTGAGGCGTGCGCTCTGGTAACTGTGCAACTGCTGTCGAGAGGATGATGTGAAGTATAGAGCGTGTCCGGTCCTGTGTCGGTGCCAAATAATCATTATAGAAAGGGTGCCTGTCTCCACCGCCACGTTTCGTGGTTCTCTGGGATGGTGAGCTCGTTTTCGCCCTAGAGCGCAAGGCATTATTAACAAACATGAGGATGTGTCTGAACGTTATTGCCTTGGTTCAAAACTGATTTGATGCATATTTACTATCATATATTTATGATCTGATCGTGATCTCTGTTATACCCGACAGTAAGGTTTTCATATTAGATCTTTTTTCGTAAATATTCAAAGTTATGTTTTTCCATCGTGCTTGATATCGACTGCAGTAGTATTTCAACGATTATTTCCCGAGTAGATGCATATCAAGGTTCATCGGATGCTATTTTTGCATGACATGCTCCTCCGTCAATAACCCTGCTAATCACAATCGAAGCGACGCTGCTCGCTGTGTGTTGTGAGAATATTCCGTAAATAGAACAGGTTATAGTGAGTCATATATGAGTGATTCTTCCTTAGTTTCTGCAGCATAAATGAGATTTCGTTTCGGCTCGAAGAGTTGCGAAAAGGGGAAGGGCCATTGTTATGAAGTGATCAGGCCTTAGCTGGACGGCCTGCCTGATCACACTTTCAAAAATTGAACCAGAGCACGAGCGTGATTGCAATAACACATTTCAAAAGACAGTTGCAGAAACCGCCACCACCAGCCAGTAAACGGGACCGAAAATATTAAACAACGCGCCCGATATAGGCCAGTGTAACACCGGGAGCGGTGTCTTGTGTCGTCGGGCCACTGGGACGAGAAGACCACTGAAGATGGGTGTGTCCGGCCGTTGTTAACCACCTCCTAGAATCAGCCTCCAGCAACATGAACAAGGTGGGGACTTTCCAATTAGATTGTAATAGTAATGGCATGAGGTAATAATACTTTATACAATTAATTAGCATCTTGGTGTTCCAATTAAGCGCCCCCGATCAATAGTAACGTAAAATATTATTGCATAATCCTTATGTTCAATAAACTCCATCTTATACTGCTAAGTACATAACCCCTTTCAGGTATGAATTGACTTAATAGTACATTCATAACATCATGTATACGATAATGATGACAATGCTGACGGTGAAAACAGTGGCGATTTTTTTCGACTACCTCACACATCTCCTCACCAGCTTTGCTGAAAGAAGTGCCGTTAATAATGCAGAGATAACAAGATCACTGACTACATGTTTTCTGAAGACCCCAATGAACTTGTTGATAGACTCAACAATTTCATTGCCTTGCACAGTAAGGAGATATCTTTAATCGTTGGTGAACTTTAGGAAAGGGGTTACATCGAATGAAACCATTGTGTACTATCTATCATCTGCAAACATCAGAGAAATGCAAAGATTGAATGCATGGAAAAAGTCGGATAATACATTTATGTGTTCTTAGTTGTGCACTTTTGATTTATTGGATCTTACCCTACTGCTTTTCTGAAAAACTTATCATTTCAGTGGTGTATAAAATCGAATGCAAGGGTATGTTTTAAAGAAAAATTTAACGAAAAAGTGCGTTATGGGGAATATGGTTCAGTCTGAAGTATTGTGTCTTTCTCGGGCTGTTTAAGTCGGCTGAGTTTTGTTTGACAAACAAACGAACTGAGGAAGGAATGTTTTCGAGGAATGAAAGGGCGAAAATCTGGGAGTGACCCTGCCGGGAATCGAACTTTTCTCGTCGTGTTGGGGGGAAGAGGCCAAGTGAAGAATGGGCTGGTGTTGAGGTGGACCTCCTGTGCGAAAATATGTGTACAAAAGAAAGGATGCTGTATGCGTACTCGTGATGGGAAACGAGAGCTCTAGATACTGCAGTCTCCCTCTTATGTGACAACGTGGAAGAGGTCATCGTTGTAAAATGGGCCTGGGGTGCAGTTTTCGATGGGGAACCTGAAATGATGTGTCCAAATAAACATAATTTCGCAGAATGCAGTAGGCCTTCTGACCTGAGTAATCTCTCCTGCAGTCTGATACTTTTTTAATTTTGCAACCTTATGTGCGTAAACATAAGTATTTTTAATTTTTTTTTTTTTTTTTTTTGTGATCCAAGCCGTGGGCAAATGGGGGAGACGCCGCGTCAACCAGCTCACTCTTACACATACGTCGGTTACCACTGCTAGAGCTTTAACCAGGGGATGGCGAGACGAGGATAGTCATTCCGCTTTCGTAACGACTACCCTACCAGGTACTCAGGGACTAGGCTCCCCCCCCCCCTACACAGTGGACAAGTCCGGTTTTCAGGGCACCCAGTCCCCTCACCTTACACCCATGACAGGTTGTTTGCCAGACCACAGCTCAACCCCTACCCCGCTCCACAGGGCCAGTAGGTGTCACATACGAGTATGCATACAGCCATTACGACCATACTTTTGTTATTTCAACGTGGTGCTCTTAACCATTGTGGCCATTCCGCAGCTCGGCCGCCCAGTCGGCAGGGAAGAAGGATCACGCCTTCTCAACGCAGGTGTCCCAGCTATTCATCTGAGGTAACCAAGACTGAAAGCCCGTCTTGATACACAAGCTCCACCAAGAGCACCCTACGACAAGGCCTGAGACCCTCGTACTCAGATTACCAAGCGTGTGGTCTGGCCGGAGCACTATCCGGGCCCCTAACATCTTACCAGGACACCACCGGAGCAGGTGCCTGTTCACCGCCCGGCCTTTATTTAAGAAGGGGGATCTCTCCAGACCTCCTCCAGCATACGGAGTTAACCACTGCCAGCACGAGTCCAACCTCTAGTGATCGGATTATCAGGTTTTTAAGGCCCGGAGGCCAGCGCACCCTCCAAACCTCCCGCACTGTAACTGTACTCCGAAGAGTAAAACAGTGCGCTGCACTTTTTCTGTCCATTTATTTGGGCCATTCACTTTCCATATGCCTGTGCACGGTATTCTACCAGTTTTCTCTTTAAAAACCTGTCCTCACCAATCAGGGGTTCTCCAGTTTACTTGTATTATAAACCTTTACCTGAGTACCCCGTCATGGGTCATCAGAAATTCACTGGTACCATTTATCAAATTCCTCTAGTCTTTTGCCGATTAGAGTTGCGAATTTATTCCATAACTTATGGAGGTCTTTATTTATCATTACATCTTCAGATCTCCAGTGAATGCCCTTCAGTTGAGTCTGTTCCTCAAACCAAAATCTCATATCTTCTGTTTTGAGACAGTCTTCTAGTACTTGACGTACTGTGTCATCAACACCACATACATCGCACAACGGAGACTGCACGAGCCGTAGGCTATTTAACTTCGCTTTGAAGTTCCCATGACCAGTTGTTAATTGCATGCTGTAGTGGTTCACACTGATCCACTTACAGCTCATCCTTGCTCTAATTTCTGGCATCAACTCATAGGTTAGCCTTCCTTTTACTGAGTTAGTCCAGCTATTTTGCCATTCATCCAGGATCTCGTTCTTTATGAGATCTTTACATTCTTTTGTTAGTCTTCCGGCCCGTGCCCTCTCCGCCGTGAGTCCTCTGTATTTAATCAATAAATCCGCCAGGAAAACACCAGTTATCACAGGTAGAGACTCATTAGACACAGTTTTGTATGCGCTTGTTACGGTCAGCAGCGTCGCTCTTTGAGCACTTACAAGTTTCCTTTTGTGCCGCCTTGTATATGACCCTTAAAGTGCCATAGTTGAGGCCCCAGTTAGTATTGTCAATTCTTCGAAGTTTCTGGAACACCATGACTGTCTTCCGCGACACATATTCAATATGCTTTAAGAAGCTCATGTTATCGTCCATGATGACCCTGAGATACCTCTATTCTTTTACATATTGGACTGGGCTCCCACCAAAGTACACTGTCGGGTAACGCACTAACTTTCCTTTCACAAGCATTATTTTCGTTTTCTCTATTGAGAAACTTAACTTTGCGGTCTTAAACCAATTCCATGCCTTGGTCATGATTTCAGTTGCTTTCGTCTCTAGTTAAAGTCTTGAATTTCTTAAGACAAGGACCAGCCCATTATCTGCATACCTAAACACTGTGCACCCTGTTGGAAGACCCAACTCCAGAAATCCATCGAAAAGGACGTTCCATAGGATTGGTCCAAGGATCGACCCCTGTGGGCATCCCTTCGTGGGCTCTTTTCTCACCTGGACAGTGTTTGGGGAGTGAATACTCCATCTTCCACAGAAGAAATCCAGAATGACCCTGTAAAAGTTAGCTGGGCATTTCTTGTCCTTCAACCGATGCATCTCCTCCGGCCACCAGGCATTATCAAACGATCCAGATATGTCCAGGAATATTGCCATCATGTTGTAAAGTGTGTTCATAAATAAATGTGTTAAAAAATATACATTTTTTAAAACTCGACTTATGTCTTGCTCACATAAGTTAAAAAAAACACATTTGGTAAAGAAAAAATGTTTAGTTTATGTCAGTTTTGTTATAATTTAAAGAAACAAAAAAAAATAAAATCTTCAATGAGACTCTAGCAGTCACTAAAACAACATATGATATATTTTATGTGTATGAAGGAAATTATTTATATAAATAAACTAATGATTAGAGGTAAAACACTGAAAATGAATATGGCATCGAAAATTATCTCTAGACATGCCGTGTAGCGACTGCAGAGACGGCCGGAGTTAAGGTTGGAAATGCATGCAGTATTCACGAGTTGGCAGCCATGAGTTGGACTGTGCCCTTCCTGCTGAACAATATGCAGCAGCCCCCCGGACCACCCGGGAATGGTGGCAGTCAGTAAAAAANTGGACTGTGCCCTTCCTGCTGAACAATATGCAGCAGCCCCCCGGACCACCCGGGAATGGTGGCAGTCAGTAAAAAATTATTTTAATGTTCTCGTTAGTACACCCAAAAAAAAAATATACACGCGTACACCAATTTAAGAATATATACCTATATGTATGAAATGCTTCATAGTTTCACTCCAACTTTAAACATTTAGGGAATTAATCTCGCAACCTTTGCGTCCATACCTAACAGCCTGCAGGCGTTCGGGGAACAACAAGGATAGAAACGAAAGAACGAGCTTCTCAGTACACACGTNGCATACCTAACAGCCTGCAGGCGTTCGGGGAACAACAAGGATAGAAACGAAAGAACGAGCTTCTCAGTACACACGTAACAATTTATTATATTAAAAATTATATGTCTACACTAAATAAAACTTTTAGCAGGGTTTTTATGCCAAATGTCTTTCTCGGTGATCCAGGAGTCATCACGTTTGGAGTGTCCCAGCCACCGCATGTACACGCGACCATTTTGTCGTTTCAGCACCTCCTCCACCAAAAACACGCCTGGAAATTGCGTAGGCCAGATCTCTTCGATGTAAAATCCTCCAATGATGGGTTCGCCGCATAGGTCCTCGAGGCAATACATGCGTGGGTACGAGTGTCGTAAAAGTACAAATCTGCAGACCAGTTCTGACGAAAGCCTTTGTGGAAAACTCTCTATTTGTTTGAAATCCGCACCAAGTCACCGATATTGGCTTTAGGCTCTCATGGGTCTCTTCGGAATAGCATATACCGCCCGAACCAGGGAGTCGTTTTTCACGTCTTCGCACTTCATGCAGGTGGTAGAATGAATGGTAGAATTTTACTCGCGAACGAGTTTTGGGAGTATATCCAACCACATACAGTTTCCATTCGCCGTGAATTGTTTTCACAGTTTAGCTTTGAGCGTCCTGTGAAAAAGCTCGACGATGCTGGCCTTGAGCCCAGAGTACATAGAATAATGATTTACGCCATACTTTTTCACCAGTGCGAAAAGTTGCTTTAAAATATTCTTTACCGTCGTCATTGTGGATATTTTTCGGCATGCGTCCTTCGCGCAACACATCCACCACGGCTTTCGTGAGGTCGCGCGCATNTCGTCATTGTGGATATTTTTCGGCATGCGTCCTTCGCGCAACACATCCACCACGGCTTTCGTGAGGTCGCGCGCATTCTTCTACTTGAGCACCCTGGCCCAGGAATACTTGGAAAAAGTATCGATTATGGTTTAAATATAGCGGCGACCTTTATTCACACGAGAAAAGTCTTGCATTTTGGTCAGGTCAGATTGGAAAGTATCGTCCAGCCCTTTCATGATGTATTTTCTGCATGGGTAANAAAGTCTTGCATTTTGGTCAGGTCAGATTGGAAAGTATCGTCCAGCCCTTTCATGATGTATTTTCTGCATGGGTAATTTATCCTACCATATTTGTGCAGCTCGTCAGCAACTGTATACTTGTTCATTTCGAAATGTTCTTTGATGATGGAAATTATATCGTTTGTGTGCGAGCGGTTTCATGCTGCCTGCGAAGCAATCAGAAGTCTCAGCCTATCTACTAACTCATTCGGATCATCCCAATACTGATAGTCGATTTTTCTCCGCTCTCCAATTTCTGAGTCAAACTCGAACCACCAATTTCACGTACCAATGGAAACAATCCGGCTATAATGGCGAATTTTTCGTGCGCCGTGTCTTTAAATCGATGTGATGTAGGGTTATTCTCGGCATAATATGCGCGACTTTGCTTTAACAAAAGGCGGTACTTGTGCAAATCTGATTCGGTATAGTGTCCAGGGCGAATACAAAACAAAAGTTCGCTCAATCCCTGCGTGATTTTCACCTTGCGTTACTCGATTTGCAATGGAAAAAATATAACTTCCTTATTTCCAGGGTATCATTTTCCACCGCTTTTCTCCTAATCATAAGTCTTGTCGGCAGAGAAGAAGCGATGTAATGTGATAGAAGAGTACCCATATCGTGCCCGTGCTCTCGTGTTCGTTTCCGTTCTCGCGCGTGCAGCAAATCGACCAGGGGCAAATCGTCTTCATCGCTAGCGATGCCACCTCCCGATTCGGGCANCGTTCTCGCGCGTGCAGCAAATCGACCAGGGGCAAATCGTCTTCATCGCTAGCGATGCCACCTCCCGATTCGGGCAATTCCGGGCTTCTTTTCTGTTTACACGTCGGGGTTGGTTCTTCCACCTTGATTTCATGTTTGATTTCAAGGCGGGCATCGTCCCCGTGACTCTGTCTATTTCTAATTTCGTCTAGCTGGAGGGTAATATGGTTTGATAGCCTCCTCNAGTTCCGGGCTTCTTTTCTGTTTACACGTCGGGGTTGGTTCTTCCACCTTGATTTCATGTTTGATTTCAACGCGGGCATCGTCCCCGTGACTCTGTCTATTTCTAATTTCGTCTAGCTGGAGGGTAATATGGTTTGATAGCTTCCTCCCTTCGATTCTCGACGGCCATTCTGTTATTTTTCGCCAGTAAGTATTTGGTCTGTACCGCCTCGATCGCTCGCTGAAGCTCGCTCATCAATTCGGTTCGGTTATCCATTGTTCACTGAGTGGAAAAGGCGTTCCATACGTGTGTGTGTATATATATATACACACACACATACATATCGACCTCGCCTTTTTGTAGGAGATCATTCGCGATTTTCTGAAATTGCTTTTTCGATATTTTCGAGCTGTCCGACACACGTATCCAATATCTTCTTGCTATGCTTTGCAACATCAGTTTTCGCAGCCAGTTTGGACATTAATACATTTTGTANCTTTGCAACATCAGTTTTCGCAGCCAGTTTGGACATTAATACATTTTGTAGGTCCTTCAATTCTTCTCGTCTCTGTGCGTTCGATACATTGATGAGGTCGATTATCCATGCCTCCATGGTCGCTATGTGTTTATCAACCACAACCAAATATTCTACCATTTCATTTTTCACACTTTCCTATTTTCGAACGATAAGTGTCAAGTCTTCTCTGCATGCAATGGCGAAGCGATTTTGCCCACGTTCAAGGCCATTGTGACTTTCGATGCTGCCAAATTTGGAAATGCTTCCGTGACTCATGGTTGCGTTCGTAGGTTAAACAGATCGAACTTGTCTTTCCAGCACAAAGAACACATATCTTTGAATTCTGCAAATGTCATATCTGTAATTACATGATCGTCGTAAACGTAGCGTAAATTAGTGTCGTCCAAGTGGAAGCAGTTGTTTGGGTTCACGGGAATATGTTTGACCGAGGTACACGCACGTTGGCGTGCCATCTCACGCTAAAGAATTCTTGAATACAAGTTTGTTTTTTTGCAGGCAATGTCATCGAAGACAAATATCGAGTTTGGAAAAGCTTCGTTTGGAGGCACCACCTTCTCGTTTTTGCTGCAGGGGAAGTAACTCACGCCATCTACAGCCAGAACTGATCATGCCAATTGCTGGTATTTCGGTTGCTGGAGCGATTTTGAATAAACGGACACGTTCTTGAACCGACGTTCGTTCGGTTCTTCCAGCAGGATCAGTATGATGCATGTATTCCCACACCTGGACGGCCCACGAGCCAGGCCTCGCACACTATTAGGCAACAAGGCACCATGATGCGATTCATGCTCGGTTTCGCCATCTTCCACAGTGATACGCACGGGGAGACTGATGTCCTGCTCCATTACCTCCATTATACTGAAACAAAACTGTATAAAATAAGAATATTTATTATTTGCTCACTCAGCTTAATTCAATGCACTGTAAGGTAAAGACGGTTAAATCCTGGCGTTAGATCATCGATTCACTCATAAATAGTCTCGCGTTCAAACCGTACATTTGAGGATACAGGTTCTGTGGGCCGGGAACAAGGATAACTGAAAGACTGTCACGCAACGAGATGAACATAAACGCCCTGGACGAAGCGTCCAAGCAGCACGACATCGCCTATTCCTAGTACAAGGATCTGCGAGCTAGGCAGCAGGCAGACAAGATACTTGCACAGAAAACCGACGAAATAAGAAAATCGGCAGCTTCCGTGCTCGGAGAAAAAGTAGCCACCTGGGACGTATACAACATCATGAAAGCCAAGGTTAAACTAGGCATGGGTCTGCGTGCAAGCAAAAGGCAATCGCAGCGCCCTCGAAGGACCAAGAGGAAATGTAAGGACAATGTAGGAGGCTTCCTGTCCGCGCTGATACCTGCAATCGGTGCTCTGGCCGGTAGCCGTGGCAGTCACGAATATTGTAAGCGCCGTGAAGTGGGCATCAAACGATCGAAAACAGGTAGAAGAAACCCACCACCATAACAGAAAAGTGGAAGCTATCGCCATGAGGAAAAACCTTCAAGGGCTTTACATTCGTCACCTGTATCGGGGAAGAGGAGGATCAATTTCTGGNGGAAATCAAAATTAATCTGTCTAGACGTCCACTGACGAACGTGGATTTGGAACTGTTTGCACCCAAATTGAAAATACCTCATTGCCGCGGAGTGTTTATGAGAGATGCTTTGCCCCCTAAACCCAAGAGACACGAATGTGTCATAATTAATCTGGACACGTCAGCCGGGCCTAGTAAGCAATGGGCGGCCTACGTGAAAAATAGTAAACACGCATACTATTATGATAGATTTGTGAATTTGTTTCTTCCGCCCAAATTGCGCGAGTATTTGAAAAATACCAAACTAACATAAAATTACGAAACTGAAGAGATGCTAAACACATGGAACTGTGGACACTTGGGTCTGCGATTTATAAGCAATCGAGATTTCCAGTGATGAACAAAAAAAAAATCAGTATAATTCGCAGAGAATAAAAAAGGTGTGTGAGCCATATCGATCTCATCAGTATGTCGGTGTCTATCAATCTGAGTGGTCAAACGTCCGAGCTGCGGGCCAGCTTTTACACCTCCATAAAAATGGAGGAGGGATGGTGTGTGGGGCTAGTGGATTTCAAACTTGCAACTCCATATCCAACATTGAGGAAAATAAAAATTCCAGTTTTCGGCATTTGGTTATGGGGGCAGCGAAGGAAGTCGTCATTCCCATCGGGGCGCACGAGCTGAAGGATATGGAATGCTTCGTAAAGAAATCGTTGCTGCACGACATTGCATTCGAACTGCACTGGAATCCCGAATACCCTGAAGGCCGAAATGTTTTGCACCACAGTTGTAGATTTCATGGAACCGGACACGATCAGGCCGGTGTTGGGGTTCGAAGCCAGTGTGTACAAAGCAGGAAAAAAAACGCGTATCGTCGAGTGTGGTCAACATCTTTCCTGTTAACGTCATACGAATAAACTGTAATTTGGCAAGCTGCATTTACGTGAATGGGTAACCGAGGATATAAAATCGTAGAATGTCCAAAAGTGCTCATTTTCATTCCGATCGTCGCAAAGAGCATCCACGAAGTAGCCATTTAAGTCGTGGACCAAAACGACGAACTGATCAATTTCCAAAACGAAGAAATCACTTTGCGCCTGCATCTGAAACGATGNAAGTCGTGGACCAAAACGACGAACTGATCAATTTCCAAAACGAAGAAATCACTTTGCGCCTGCATCTGAAACGATGGGACTACATTTCACTGGGAAAACAAAAATGTATAAATGTGTACCGTAAATCGCACCCAAGATCAGTAACCCACGAGGAATCGTTGCGCTAACACCTGAAATTGCAGAGTTTCTCCACATCCTCGGTTTAAAAGGAAAACCGCCATGTTGGACGAAATCCTGGACGTGGATCAATGCTTAGAATTCGACTATAAATTTGATAAAATCGAAATGCACTGTTACGAGCCTTATCTTGTTGGGTCTTTCGTTCTCGGAAGGGAGGTTCGAATACCTATACAGTGACAAGATATTTACACCTCGCGTAGCCAATCCTTTGTGAGCATAAGAGGTAGGCTAACGAAGGCAGATGGGACCCACCCGACAACCACCAAATTGGTTCGAAATAGAATTCTGCACCTTTTAGAATGCGTAATGTACGAAATAAATGGCTTTGAGGTCGACCAGTCGCGTGATGTAGGCATAACCTTATAGATAATAAATTACCTATTGCTCACGCCCAACCATCTCTCTGCATCCAAAATGGCAGGCTGGGGAATCGAATATGACTACGGTGTTCACTACAGTGTTCCCCTTTATGCCAAAGGCAGGTTCGAAGTATGCGTTCCGCTCTCCTTGCTACTGGGATTCGTCTAAGATATATGAAAATAATAATAAGAACGAGGCTAGAGCTGGTGATTACGCTGNTCTCCTTGCTACTGGGATTCGTCTAAGATATATGAAAATAATAATAAGAACGAGGCTAGAGCTGGTGATTACGCTGGCCACATCGCATTTGGATGCTGTGTTGGGAGTCGTAGAAAACACGCAGCCCGTCTCTCTTACTTTGAACACCATAGAATGGTCTGTCTCTCACATTACCTCGAGCATCCACGAACGTGTCAAGCTGTTGAATTATGCCAAGAAAGAAAAAATGATCGAAATAGCATTCAGAAGATGGAGCCTGTACACCTGCCCAGCCTTTTCCGCTGCCACGCGAAATCGCTGGGTCGTAAAAACGTCTTCCAGCAGATAAAAACCACGCTACATCATACTGGAACTTCAGACGAACAAACAGCATAGTATCGGAGCCGAAAAGTCTACGTTCGACCACTGCAAAGTCGAAAACGTAAAGAGATTTTTTTATAGCGAAAACTACCCGTATATCAACCTGAACACTACGTTCAACCAAGAAGGTTTTGCTTTGCCATATTATATGTATTCGCAATTTCAATCATCGTATTACGGACGCGAGGCGCATCCCATCCTGAGCCCCGAAAATATCCACATCGAAGCAGAACGAGCGCGTACAAAATGGTATGGTCGACTGCTAGATCGAAATAATCACCAAGGAAATCGTGCCGCAAATACCGCAGCCTACTGCTTGGTACTACACGACAAGATCGTTCAGCAGATTGTTTTTCTGGCCTGGTAAAAATCATAATTTAATTAAGCACGTAAATACGCATGGAATGAGGGCTTACTTTTTAGTCGTAAAAATGTACTGTAACTTGCAAGGTTTATGGAGCCAAGACGGCTTCGTGCTCACTGCTGTTGCGTGTGTTTCGAGTTTCATATCTTAATGATATTAATTTCAACTATACAACAAGTCCTACCTACAAACTCTGCTTTCAAGAAATTATTTAAAAACTAATTGCACTCATGTTGAGGAAAGTAGTCTCATTAGTTATTTCAGTAACTTCTTGTTACTTTACATACGGTATACAAGAACCGTTTGCTTTTTCACTGGTTTCTTACTTGAGATTTATTATGTAGCTGTCATTTGCATATTAACAAGGAAGTTGCAAAGTTAATTGTGTAAGAAGGGGGAAAAAGTGTGTCCACTGACATAAATTGATAAGATATTGACATGTGGAAGTGTAACAGATCACGTATAGAGATAGCACAGCAGTTTAATGTAAGTAAAACACAAGTTCCGAATACAATAACTAAATGTCAATCATCAGATGTTGTTGTTGACAAGCTGCGCAGTTGTCTGCCGAGAGCAAAAACAACTCCACGCCAAAATGGGATCACTGATACAAACGAATATACAGAGTGTATCTAAATTAGACCGACAGACTTCAGCTGCAGGTTAATCACGAAAAAAAAAGGTGAAAACTCATATACGACCTATCGACCTGACGCGTGAGTGCATTACAAGTACTGGAGATGGAACACTAGTTGTAAGGATAATGTGTAATGTAAATTATGACATGCAGGTTAATTAATAACCCATCTTTTAAATCCCAAGTATGCTACAGCGTCGTGGAGTAAACGTGATTATCTCCATGAAATACATGACAGCAAGAAACAGATGTTATTGTGCTTACATAAGTGTTCCGTTACACATTATCCAGACAATCAATGTTCCATCTTAAAAAAGTTTCTCCATTATTTGTAATAACTGGTGTTTCAAGTCCAACTTCAAAAATCTGTACCGCCCTTAGGATTCACTTTAGACCATAAGTCGTATATACATATATATGTGTGTGTGAGTGTGTGCGCACGCGTGTGTGTATGTTTTCACCTTTTTTTCGTGAATAAGCAGCAGTTGAAGTTTGTCGGTATAATTAAGTTACACTCTGTATTTCAATATTACAATAGTAAATATTTGCTGCGTGATTTCTTGACAAATTATGACTTAACTTTCGATTGACGCAGTAGCGTGTGCACCCAGGGCAAGGCAACACCCTCCGAGTGACGGTCTTTCCAGCCGGGACCCGTAGGTGACCGTCATCCCCGGGCATGACAGAAATGAGACCCCCGAGAATGGAGCAAGGGCGGGGGAAACGGGAGTACCCCGAGAAAACCCGCCGGCAAGCGGCATGGTCCAGCACGATTCTCACATGTGAAAATCCGGGAGTGAACCCGCCGGGGATCGCCGTGGTGGGAGGCGAGCGCCCTGGCCACTGCGCCACCGCTGTCCCTAGCGCCTTGACGTTGAGTGTGAGGGTGTGAAGGCGTGCGACGGTGAAGTGTCGTGTCGCGCGGCGTTTGTCGTGCGCGAGGAGGGCGACACCCGACCGGCGCGGCGGGACGTGGTTACCGCAGCCACGTCAGCTGTACAGCAGCGGCTACCAGGGGATCGGCTTGCGTCTACTCCCGCGCCGTCAACGACCGGGCCGGGAACAGCAGGAGGACGGCGTTGTACAGCGCGACTCCCGACCCCTCGTCTCGTTGGCGCGGCACGCCTTCCTCGACTGGATCCTGCACTCGCCCGTCTCCTACTACTACAGCCGCTTTGCAGTTTCTTCTCACTTTTTTATTCAAACTTTTGAAAAATCACCATATGCATGACGTGTTTGATTATTTCAAAAGTATGTCATGTATCACGAGCGTTTTATACTTCTGTTAACACAAACGTATATAATTTTTGGGTTAAAATGAAATTTTGGTTATATTTTATCTACTAATTATATGTCTNTCTGTTAACACAAACGTATATAATTTTTGGGTTAAAATGAAATTTTGGTTATATTTTATCTACTAATTATATGTCTTCATTTATAATTAATATGAATAAAACCAGGGGTAAAAAAAGGGTGTGTTGGTAATGACTAGTAAGAAAGAGTTATTGTGTAAAATAGTATTACAATGAGCGCGCACGAATGCGGCGCGTTGTCCTTTTGGCGTAATTTTCTAGACTCTGTTAATCTTTGTTTGCGTGAAGCGGAGAAATATTCTGGAAACAGAACGTTAGAAGGGCTTTAGAAAAGTTGGTACTAAACGTGAATATACTATACAGCTGCTTCCCGGCAAATTTCATCAAATTTAAAAGTCATCCCTATTTTCTTATTTTATTCTCCTGAGTATTTTCCGGCAATTTATTATGTGTCAAAGGATTACTCATTAGGAAATTGTTAAAATACATAAATATTTTCCCTGCTGCTTACTGTCCCAAAACACGAGAGAAAAACAATGAGGTTCATTATACCTTTCGTTTCGTTTGTTTGTTTCATTGAAGCACAGATATATGTATCTTTGGTGGGCTTGACCACAATGCATGTTGGGTTAAGGCGTTGCATCTTGGGTCCTTGGAATGGGACCACTCGTTATCGGGATACTGCTCGGGAAAATTCTATGAGTACAAGAGCCAAATTCGTTTTTGAGATTTTGAGTCTATGGTATTGTTTCGTGACAAGAAACGAACGGAAACTTGAAAAATTATCAAATACTTTGAAAAATTACATTCTTCAATATTTTTAGCGCAATTTTAAATCGTTAACATAAAATAGTTGTATTATTATTTTCTTTATTTTCAGTTCACACCGGTGATCCCTTTACACGTCTTGCAGACAATGTTGATATAAACTTTGGCAATATTGAATTGTATAAAAGGAATTATGTTCTACAACTTATACACTAATAAGTACATATATTGACATACATCAGCACACACAGTCAGAAACCATTGCATACTCATTTACAGAACACTTCTAAAAATATTTACATAATACAGTTTCAGAAGGATCTAGGTAATACTGTTACATCCATTTTACATAATACAGTTACAGCATATTTGCATAATTTACGAAAGATAATAAATGTAAAATGTATATTATGAACAGTTACTTATTTTGATAGTAACCTAAGTATTCGTCAAAAGTGTCAAATGTGTTGGTAAATAAAAAAAAATTGATGTTATGTTTAAATAGTTAATCATTGCTGTAACAGAGCTCTTCGAACTTATGATAATTAATTAATTAATTATTTAACAGCTGAAAAGAGAAATCCCTTTTGAAAGAGAGAAAGGGAGTTTGAAAAGGTGTATTAGTTTCTGTGCCTTGTACCGTATTTATGGACCTTACTGATAGGATGAAATGTATTTAAGTTGTCTGCCATGTGGGATAGGGTGTCAAATATATTTCCCTGCAAGTGTCAGTATATTCTCATTAGTAAGGAGCAGTCTACAAGATTCTATAATATGAATGTTACTTAAAATTCGTATTATTTTTTCTGTGCAATAAATCTGTCCTACTATCTGTTGAATTTCCCCAGAAGATAATTCCATATTTTAACATGGAATGAAATTATGCTAAACATACATACTTGTTTAAGTGTTTCGTTTGATATTGATGACAACAAATACCCGAGGGAAAAAAAACTGCACTTAGTTTAATTAATATATAATTAATGTGTATTTTCAACTCAGACTATGGTTAGCTAGTAGACGAAGGAACGTGGTTGAATTTAGCGTATTTAAATAATTTTCACTACACTGAAAAGAAACTATTTCCATGACTTTTGTTAGTTGTAAGGAATCCCACATAATAAGTCTTGCCATTATTA
>NQII01000451.1:299584-332787 GCA_002778355.1 Clitarchus hookeri | reverse complement strand
TACTCTGGAACTGCACAAGTGTGAATGGAGCCAAGGTTTATTCTACTCAGGTAGGAAACAAAACTAAATTCCTTGTGGTAGAGTTTGGCATACGGATAATTTCCCCCAGCAAGGCATGCCGGTGTTCCAAAGAGGTCGCTTTTAAACTGGTAGAAAATAAAAAACTAATTCTCCATATTTGTGTGTAAAAGTTTGTGTTGCTCGAATTGTGATGTATACTTTTCCCGGCAAAAATTGCAAGTATTGCCTTTATTTCGTAACTTCGTGTTTACAAGAGCAAATAGTAAAAATGCATCTGTGTCCCTGCACTGAGAGTTCGTAAGCAAGCTTATTTCAATAGAAAAACGTTACGAACTATAATGCGAAATAAACACAGCTGTCAGCAAAATGAACTTTGTGCTGTTCTCCTTTCCCTTAAAGAAACGGCGCAGGGAAGCCCTAATAATTATATTTTTAACCATTCTCACAATTGTTATTTTTTTTTTTCGATTTAGTTGTTACATTTAAATAAATAAATTATGTAAGCTAACGGTTTGCATCCAATTTCGCGACAGAATATTATACAAAATCTGAACATGTTTGGTTATATTTAGAGTCTAGTGAGAATAACCAAGTTTATTCTTTGCATAGGTTCTAACACAATACGAATGGAAAGATTTTACAGTATCTACGCCCCTTGGATATCAGCTTTCATTCATTCGACGTGATCTCCACAATGATAGGCTACGTTCGTAGACAGTGGCAAGGGATATTATTTTACACAATGAAAAACTACAGAAATTAATTTCAAAAATTACGACTTACCATAATAAAAAAAGAGACTAAGCGGGAGTAATAACAAAGCAGAGCCCAAGGATGCAGTTATTCATGACAACACCAAGGTCGTCCTCCATTAATTTTATGCCTCACAAGTTTTATTACCGATTATTATTTTTCCTTCGAGTGTTACAGAGTAGGATACATGACCGTTCCCTTGGATATGTGCCTGCTCCAAAGACCCAATTTGCATTTGGGTGTCTACAGCACGACGTGTACAAAAGCCGACGATGACTCATAACTAGTAACCCGGAAATTTCGTGAGTCCATTTAAGGACAAGTTAAACTTTATCCGCATGTACCATGGAGTTCCGCTTCTATTGGACCACAGTTTTTTAGACACGTCCCGGACGACTTTCAACCAATACCGTACCTGTGGGGTACCGAGTCCCGTGCTACCTGGTCAGTGGTTAAACTGGAGCAACAGCCAATGATCAACTATCAGAGGCTCAGCTACACAAAAGATCATGGAGTCTAGCTTGTTGCCGGATGAACAAGGCGAAATTCCCGGGTCTTCACTCGTGACGTCGGAGATGACGGTGCTCGGCCGACAAGACGTCATCAGAGATCTCAGGGAGAAGAGCCACGCCTCACCTCTCGCGGTTACGTCGCGTCGTTCGGCGTTCCGGTGTGACGAAGCGCGCATCCTGCCCGGGGATACACGGGTGACGTAGACTGGTGAGGAGGAGGGAGGGGCAGGAAACCCTGACGCCACGGTTACCGCCTGTCCAGACCCGGATGCACCGGAACCCGGCCCGGAACAGCGAGCGTGCGCGCCGCGTTGCTCGTGGAAGCAGCGACAATCACAACTCGTGACACAGCTCCAGCCTGCAGCCTGTTTCTCCCCGTGGCCGTCAGCAGGCGGAAGAAAGTCCAGGGGTCCCACCCCTGGAAAATGTTTTTTTTTAATGAAATAACATTTTTTATAACAAGCAAATTGCTTATTAGCAACGTTGCTTCAAAATGCAAGTCCCTACTGGGAGAAGCAATCGAGGTATCCCTGGTTTTCCATGATATTATTTTGATATTTGTTTGTGCATTTTTATTTGATTTTATATTGTATATTGTTAACGATAAACAAAATGCATTTAGGGTAAAACATAGGTGTAAATCTCACACTCCTCTGAAGGAATCTTTTTCTAATTCCCCTTCCTCCCCTTGGAAGAGATATTGGTGACGCCCATCTTTCTCCCATAGACTTAAGATGAGGTAGAGCCATTTTCGTATTATTCGCATGTACCCAACATTAACTCACTCGTAGGACCACGGTGGTGTAGTGGTCAGACTACTCGCCCCGCCACCTCGGCAAACCGGGTTCGATTCTCGGCGGGGTCGCTCCCGGACTTCCGCACGTGGTAATCGTGCCGACGATGCCGCTGGTCAGCGGGTTTTCTCAGTGATCTTCCTTTTCCCCCGCCCTTCCATTCCGGCGCTACTCCATATTCATCTCACTTCACCCTCATTGGCTCTCAAGACATCGATGTTTAGAGACGCCCAAGTCTCTCCACTCCCTTAACTCGCTCGTGGCCAATACAACTCTCAAAGTCACACGGCCAGTATTGACAAACAAGTTTTCTAACAATCTAATTTTCAAGAGGGAATTGAATACTTTGTATAGATTAACTATAAGCTACTTACCTTTAAATTAGGTTAGAGGATGTTCATAAGCATCTTAAATTTTACTTACATAAACAGTATTCTAACCTAAAAACCCACCAACGTTGTTTTTTATATTGTTATTGGCAGAAAAGCAGTCCAATGCTGCAACATGAGAAGATGGACTACTACGCAGCTTGCATGAGCACTCTATCCGATATTCCCTTAAGGTTTCTCCGCGTCTCGTCACGGCGACTTAAGCCTTATGAGTGCCATCTGTTATTCTGCGTAGAACATAAATTAATGCTAAACTTGTTAACCGAAGTTCACGAATTTATAGAGGCCAGCATGAAAACATAAGAAACGGCAATCTTAGATAACAGTTGATGCCAACTTTATGATAAAATATTTTGCTATAGTGATGAATTAAATTTTGCATAATTCCCTGCGCCGAAAAAAAAAGGCACATATTTACTGCGTAATAAATAGCTCTACGGAAAAATATTGATATTGAAAAATATTTGTTCACAAAGTTAGCAATAGTTGCTGCTTGGAATTGCCCTTTCTTGGATTTCCTATATTAGCTACCAGAAACTAATACATTTCAATTACCGTTTGCAACATTAATTGATGTCGCATGGCCTCTTAGTTCCTTAATTACATCGCGTCAACTGAAGTCTGCAAGTTGTTGTAGGCCAAGAAATGGTAATGCCAGACTACGGTTTTGGCAAATTTGTGAGAAAATTTTTGTTCATATTAAATAATTTATTTTAACCTGTTTTTCATGCCGTCACTGTGTGCATTTTTTTGGGGTTGTGTAACAACAAACTGCTGGCTTCCGCGTTAAAAATGTAGGTTCTCGCGAAGTAAAACGTCGACAGATGTTGGCCTATTCGAATTAATTTATACATGAAAATAAATCGTTGGGAAAAACCATTGAATTCCGTCTCCCATCACTAACTCCAGTTCCCCACAATAAATTTACAAATACAAAAGAAAACAATAAAACAAAATAAAATGACAAAATCAAAAGGAAAAATACAAATCAGACACGTACTCTCGAGATACACACAAACGCCTACATTAACTCAAGTCTAAAGTTCTAAGTACGCAAATTCTATACTATTTTTTAAAGTACGTATTTTTATTTGTTTTTATTATAAATTTTTGTATAGTTAAAAAAATTAAAATATTTTATTTATATTTTACGTTTATTTATATTGTGTGGGTAGGTTTACAAGTTTAATAAGACGTCAAGCTCCTCTATTAACGTGAAGTTGTCACGTGCTATTATTCCTTTCTCCCCCATCTTCAGTTTGTTGATTTGGTACTGTGATAAAAGAACAAACCTTTGCAGCTGTGGTGTAGTTAACTCTTTGGTCTCATCATCCTCTAGTTTTTCTAATGTCTCTTTTGCTTTTTTTGGTGTTTTGGGGTGACTTTTGGTGGGTTGGTCACGTCTATTACTCAGTTTACATTCTTCGTCATCTATTTCTTCTTGCGTTTCTTTGCATTGGTTTCTGATGATGTACCCACCAAAGTATTACCAGGTTCTTTGCAGTAAACTGTTTTTTCTTCTGTATCCAATAACTGGACAAAATTTACTCCCTNCGCAAGTCTAAAGTTCTAAGTACGCAAATTCTATACTATTTTTTAAAGTACGTATTTTTATTTGTTTTTATTATAACTTTTTGTATAGTTAAAAAAATTAAAATATTTTATTTATATTTTACGTTTATTTATATTGTGTGGGTAGGTTTACAAGTTTAATAAGACGTCAAGCTCCTCTATTAACGTGAAGTTGTCACGTGCTATTATTCCTTTCTCCCCCATCTTCAGTTTGTTGATTTGGTACTGTGATAAAAGAACAAACCTTTGCAGCTGTGGTGTAGTTAACTCTTTGGTCTCATCATCCTCTAGTTTTTCTAATGTCTCTTTTGCTTTTTTTGGTGTTTTGGGGTGACTTTTGGTGGGTTGGTCACGTCTATTACTCAGTTTACATTCTTCGTCATCTATTTCTTCTTGCGTTTCTTTGCATTGGTTTCTGATGATGTACCCACCAAAGTATTACCAGGTTCTTTGCAGTAAACTGTTTTTTCTTCTGTATCCAATAACTGGACAAAATTTACTCCCTTTATTTTTTTTAATTCGATAGGCCTATTTCCAGTGGCTTTCTGATAAGTTTTTTTCCTTTGCATTTCTTTTTATATTATATTATTTATATATTTTTTCAATTGCTGACATGTCACTTCCTTTACACATGTCGGAATATTTATTAGTATTACTTTTCCAAGAATCCTCCTTCTCTTTAACAGTTGAGTAAAGTTTCAATTTTTCTTTTATAATACGGTTTCCTTCTAGTATTTTTACAAAAAGCACTCAGTCGAACTTCTTCCCTCCTTCTTCCCATATATCGTCTTCACCAGAGGACGACATAGTAATCGAATACTACCAAAACGTAACTATATAACTGTAACTAAGTGGTGCGTAAGTGTCGAATTCTCTATGAACCTTCGCGTCGGATGGTATTGCGCGAAAAAATGGTAGGGGTGGGGGGAGGGCAAAAGTCGCGACAGGTTCACGCGTGAGTTGTTGACTAACTGCTTAAAGATAGACAAACGAGCAATTACTCAACTTAACGAGCACTTGTTTATGCAACTGGAATTTAGATAGTGCTCAAATCATCTGCTGGGCGCGGTGTGGGGACAGCACCACTAATGTAAAACAAATTACAAACGAAAAAAAATAAGATGGTGGTCGAACGAAGATGAGCGACAAACTCCAGTAATGTATAAACAAATGACAAACGAAACACCAAGATGGCGGACAGTGGCTGTAATGCCTACCAAGATGGTGGACTGCACCGACCAAGATGGCTGACGGTGGCTGTGATGCCTACCAAGATGGTTGACTGCTCCTATCAAGATGGTGGAATGAGTATGGCTGGAGGGAGGTGTGGGGCACCTCCGGAAATTTAAGTTTTTTAAAATAAATTTAAAAAAAATTTTAAAGGTAGTTTTTTAATNATAAATTTTAAACGTAGTTTTTTAATATTTTTAATATAATTTTAACATAAGTTTTTTGGATTTTTAAAAAAAAAATTGGATTTTTTAATTTTCTGAGTTTTTAAGGTCAAATGTCACCGGGGTAAAAGTCAAATGCCACGGTCACCTGGATCCATTTTGGCCGCCGGCCAACCGGAATGACAGAGCACGAACAGCTCCGACGCTCCGGTTCCAGGTCCCGCATGTGCCAAAGTCCCCATAATCCGTCTACTACACTTTCAAGAACTGCTATTATCCACATTGTCGTATAAATTATAAACAAACTATTGAGGTATATTCAAGCCAAGACAAATGATCAGATGATACTACTGCAAATCAAATGAATCCCGTAACTAGACCCATCTGATTTTTTGTTTCCACTAGAAATTCTATATGAATAGCCTATTAGGTCGTTCCAGCACTCCACGTATTTATTCTATAAATAAAATATTAATTTGACAATAATATTACGTTGACAGCAACAAAACTGATCAGTAGAATGTCCCTGTAAGATTGGTGTGTGTACTAAATATGTGTAGAATATTTAGGTACTACAGAAAATTAGTTGTTTGAATAAAATATTTTTTCGGAGGAAGCAAATACTCTTATACTCTTCAAGTGGATTTATTTGGAACTTGCAACTATAACTTTCTCTCAGTGAACTTTCCTGCGAACAAGTTAACTAGCGCGTCCGTTAGGCTGCTTTTACACGGTGCAAAATGGATTTCGTACGAGGCATCGCATGAGAAATCCCATGCTTGAATACCAGGAAAGTCCCATGAAAAACTAACTCACAGATAAAACTTGCAACAAAAATACCTACTTGCATTAGAAAAGCTGATGGTATAGGTATAGGCATAATTTTAGTAATTATATCTCATTAACACACACTGTTTTAAAGTAGTGGCTATTAAATATAACAGAATATTTCTTGGATTCGTCCAACATCTCACAACACTGTCTGAAATTAATTCAATTTTCAAAACAAAATTTTCAAGAGTTCTTCACAATGAATGTTTTTCGCCTGGTTCTCTTTCGCACAACTATATTCTCTGCTCTTCTTCTAACTCTCTGGTTCATAGGTTCACAGAACTAGCATCAAACGACCAATAAATCACTCGTTTCGTACAAAACTCTCCTGAAAATAGGACGTGCTTTATACCCTACTTTCCTACGAGATCCATCTTGCACGGGTTTTGCATGTATCTTGCGTCGTGTTAAATATGCTTTAAAATATATGCTGTTCAGTACGAGGCATTACCCCTTTTTGAGAATACCCGAGTTACGAGGATTGGAAACATCGGCTTCTGCGTGAACAAACACGAAGACTTACATCCAAAGACGGTGGAAAGCACTGTTCGAGAATTTAGAATTTTCTAAAAGGAAGGAAATTGTTCAATTTTATTAGAATTGTTTAGCAAAAAGGTAAAGAAAGAATTTCAATTTGTTATTTTTTTAGGAGATAAATATTTTGAATGGTCCAGCATGGCGCTCTGGCTTCACTTGCTCACATTTGACTGTAGTGTGAAGGCGCTGGCACGCTTCACAGATAAAATGGAAGTGGATCGGCGACTTAGGCATTAGCTGACTAAGCTCTTCGCTCGTGTTATCTACGGAACTGATACAACCGCATGGCCGCCGTTGAACACAAACATAACTTTCCCATCATGTGGGGTGCTAGCCAATATCTACAATGAGAACTAAATTCATTGCCAACACGACAATTGCGTTAGAAGTAAAATTTTTGCTCTCACTGTTAAATTCATGTAAATAAGAAACAATAGTTAATTCACAGTTACTTGCAACTTTTTTGAAGCCCTGCTTAAGTTCTACTTTCAGGATTTTCCTCCGCCTCATGCGAACAAAACTTAACTACGTATAGAAAATTACACCAGAGGGTCAACGCACCGCATTCGTGCGCACGCACATTAATAACATTTTGCATAAGAACTATTTCTTACTAGGTATCAATTTTCTCCCCCATTTTTATGCGTACTGATTATAAATGAAGACATATAAATAGTGGATAAAATGTAAGTAAAAGTCCAATTCAACCAAAAATAAAATACTTTAATGTTAGCAGAGGTATAAAACTCTTGTAATAGAGACATATTTAGGAAACAACCAAACACGTCATATATGAGGGTACTTTTTCAAAATTTTTATTCGAAAGGTGTGAAGAAACCGCTAACAGACTATAACTGTCTGTTGTGGGATAATGTGGGAGTCTATTTGAATATTTACACTCCCATGCTTTACGTATTTTTAAATCATATTTTTTTAAAAATTAATTGTAATTTATTTTAATTGTAAATAATATGGATGACTTGCCTCTTCACATTCTCTTTCGACAAAAATATCTTCTTATTAATAAAATTTCTATAAGCTGTCTGCAGTTAATCAAGCAATTTTGATAACCCGGCTTAGACTCTACTGTTACTTGTCGCTTCTTTGCTTCCCTTTCCTTGACCCGCGAAGTAGTGTGTGGAGGAGAGAGATGTAATGTGATACGGTGGATGCATCACAAAGGCAAGTTGCCGCGTGCCACCGCGATAATCCTTTTGCGGCTCGCACGCTCCTGACCTTCAGCAAATGGAATTTCTACGTTTTTCAGAAGAATGTTCTGGTTAATGACCTATTTTCTCTCAGCGTGATTCGGGGTGCGGCGAACCTTCCAGATCAAGGCCAGCGATTATCAAAGCTGCGACGGGCCTCCGAGCGGAGAGTTTTATGAGAGTCGGGAGTGGGCGTGAGTGAAAGACATTTCAAATCAACAGACAGGCTGAACATGTGTTAATAATGGGTGTGAGTTAATTGAGTAAAGGGAGACATTCAATATTGCTCCCACTGCGAAATACAAATAGTTATAGTGGAAATGGATAATTCAATGTTGTAAATAATAGTTGCATGAATAAATTAAAAATCTAATTTAGATATTTTATTTTTATTAAGACCTCCATCCCTCACAAACTCGGATACGCCCCTCTGGCGTCATGTAACACTACATTTCCTCTCGATTTGTATCCTTCCGCTTTATGCAAGATGAACATCGCCGTGGATATACCCACTTTATTCATGCGTCAGCCAAAGGGAAGCAGTAAAATTTTTAGGAAGGGAAGTGCAAATCCGTACTTTTTGTGTATGAACCAAGAAACTTTGACTTCATTAACCATTAATGCATGTATTACATTCTCAACAAAAGTAAAATCAAAGAAATATTTTTAATTATTCGCTGGCAACTTAACTGGGCGTGCCTGCATGCCAGTGAGCACTATAGCATACATGTCGTTATCCGGAGAGCAATTTTTTAAAAGTTTATTTCAAAAGTGCTCTCTCTACCGCGAACAACCTTTATCTTTCTTTAAATTTAAACTTATTCACTGTGTTGTCGCAGTTAAGACGGTGTATAAATATGGACGTGAATATTAGCCAGGAAAGTTTGCACAGCTGACTTCAGTTCACTATCAAGTCACGTGATTTCGTGCTGAGAGGTTGTCGTGTCTAAGAAAAAGTGCTGCGGTGATTGTGGTTTTGCAATTAGGAGACGGCGAGGATCTTAGAAAAAGGAAGCGGCGGAGTTTATGGTTACAAGAACGACACAAATATTCTCACCTAAAGCTTTTGCGCTAACATGAAGTAAACACAAAAGACGAATGTAAAAATTATTTGGGGATGAACTCCGAGTCTTTCATGAACTCCGAGTCTTTCAAAAACACTTCTTTCACGCGTTCGGTCTTTAATATCCAAACAGAACACAGTAATGAGGAGTCTATTCCTGCAAGAGAAATATTAATAGGAACGCGGCAAGATCTTGCAAGTGGCAGATCGTTGAAAGACCCGAAATTTTCGATGGCTATTTCCGGGCAAGCCTTCGGAAAACCAACCTCGAGGCATGTGACGCAATATCTGAAGTACTAAGGGAGGAGTATATGAAGGCAATAAATTCAAGTACAACATAAATGCAAAGTGTTTACAGTGTGCGTATTAGTTGTATCAAACAATGCTTAAACAGACTAGTATTACAATCACAGTAATTGTATTCTGGCATTATTATATACTAGTCGCTTCCTGATAAAGTTGTAGGACTAGATCCACACTGGGGAGGGCTATAAAAAGCGGTTGAATTATCTGGCCGCAGGTGTTTTTAGAACTGTAAAAAACTTTATTGTAATAAGGAATGGTTGTAGTTTTAAAGTGAGAGAACTTTGTCCGCCTGTTAAACACTCTGAGGAAAAACGAATCGTTAATAATTTTCTCGACAAAAACTTGTTCTTAACTCATTCTTTGCACTTTTGCTGCCACACTCTCGAAGTACGAGTCAAACTCATCTCTGTCAAGAGTCTTCTCAGGTTTTGCCAGCAACGGCCCTTTTTTCAGCGTCCTTTGATCACCGCTCTAACTTGTAATTTTCTTCCATTTCCAAGTTGGGTTCTGAGGTGGGGTAAGATTAGGGAAATCCTGCACTCTATATTCAAATCAGTGGAAAACCANCATTTCCAAGTTGGGTTCTGAGGTGGGGTAAGATTAGGGAAATCCTGCACTCTATATTCAAATCAGTGGAAAACCACTGATTAGCAGTGAAATTAAACTACTCGAATCAGTGAAAATGGCTCCATTGATTGTTTTAGTGAAACAATTTCACTGGCTGAATAAGCGCGAAAGTCAACTACGTGCGAGGAATTAAATATTGTTTTTATCGAATTTAGCCAAATCATTACGAGAAATAAACATATTTACGATAGTTGCTGTNCATTTCCAAGTTGGGTTCTGAGGTGGGGTAAGATTAGGGAAATCCTGCACTCTATATTCAAATCAGTGGAAAACCAATGATTAGCAGTGAAATTAAACTACTCGAATCAGTGAAAATGGCTCCATTGATTGTTTTAGTGAAACAATTTCACTGGCTGAATAAGCGCGAAAGTCAACTACGTGTGAGGAATTAAATATTGTTTTTATCGAATTTAGCCAAATCATTACGAGAAATAAACATATTTACGATAGTTGCTGTNTGAGGAATTAAATATTGTTTTTATCGAATTTAGCCAAATCATTACGAGAAATAAACATATTTACGATAGTTGCTGTTCTATTGTGCAATTTATAGTGATTAAAAAAAAAGTAAAATAATGTTTGCAGTATCCGAGATTTGAACTCTCAGCACCCTCTCCCAGCTCGTTACCTTACTAATGGAGCTACCAAGTCAGCATTCAACATCGGGGAGAAAATATGAGTACTTTACTCCTTTTCCAAAAATATGTAGCTTAAAACAAACAGTACGTATGAATGCACTCACTTCACTACATTTAATACAGCTTAAATTCAAACCGAGCGTTATGATGATTACGTGTAAACTAAATGTAAGACGTAAAAACTGAATTAAAGACTGAATGTTCATGTTGCCTCGTAAAATGGTATTATAAAAAACGAACCTCACATAAACAATTTTTTGTTTGTTTTATTAGTTTAAGTTATGCGTTGTTATTTCATTTGATACACATCGTTCAACTGATCCATAAGTCAAAAACAAATCACTGAAAAACAAAGAATGAAATAGTTGATCACTATATCAATAAGTGACGGAAAACTGGCATTTTTCGCTCATTCATCAGTTAAATTGACTGAAGTGACTGTTGAATAAGTCATGTGATTTAAACAGTTAAATTCTTACTGATTCAGATTTAGAGTGCGCAATTAAGTAATGTATGATGATAACAGAATACTTCAATGATAATAATACATTTGTATGTCAGAGGATTATGCCATGCACTGATAACTACACGTTGAATGCGTCCACTAAGGGTGTCCTGGCATATTCTGCAGGACGTTTAAAAATACGAAATAACAACAATCACCACTTGTTACATCTTCTACGATATTGCGTATAACATTTTCAAAGCCGCCACGTACTGAGAAATGATGTTTTGCGGGGTGTGTTTAAGAAATAGCTGTTATGAAATTTAATTTTAGCACTAATATTAAGCTACAGTATAACCCAATAGAATAAAAATTGGCACATGTAGTTTAGTAGCATTTTTGGCTAATATTTTCTCCACAGTATATGGTGCAATGCCTTTCACATACTAGGCGGTCACCTACAAACAATTAACGAATAATGCTGATTCTGTTCATGATATTCCAGTTCCTGAGTAAAGAATTTGGACGTGGGAAGAAGTTCCGGTGGATTTCTACCACAAATAAAATCATCGCAACTGTGGANTCCTGAGTAAAGAATTTGGACGTGGGAAGAAGTTCCGGTGGATTTCTACCACAAATAAAATCATCGCAACTGTGGAGGGGCATTAGAAGGACGTCACATGGCAATTTATAAACCAGCGCACATAGGGGTATTTGATACTAAAAGTTGGCCAAAAATGTTTTTGAAATTGTATGGTCATAAAATTGTCTNTCCTGAGTAAAGAATTTGGACGTGGGAAGAAGTTCCGGTGGATTTCTACCACAAATAAAATCATCGCAACTGTGGAAGGGCATTAGAAGGACGTCACATGGCAATTTATAAACCAGCGCACATAGGGGTATTTAATACTAAAAGTTGGCCAAAAATGTTTTTGAAATTGTATGGTCATAAAATTGTCTGTATAGTTGGTTTTTGTGTTATAATAGTAAATAAAACTAGATATGACCACAAAACAGAACTTTATTTACACAAAAATATTAATATAATAATCATTATAAAAATTATTCAGATTCATCACTAAAATCATCTTTATCAGATTCTTCGCGTCCGTGATCGCTTTCTTGTGATAATGTCGCTGCATATCCTGACGGAAGGAGAAGTTGCATGGTTTCATTGGAAAAAGGTTTTGTTTTTTTTCTTGGTAACGGGCGGATACTCGTCAATAGAGGGTCCGAGCTCAACAGTAATCTATTTATAATATCGTTGTTACACGCCTCCCGTGAAAATTTTCTTGCAAATCCTTGCCGATATGAGCGGAAGTGCTTATTTCGGGCTTCAGCAGCCTCCTCTGAGAGTTGCCCGATTGGCAATAAGGCATGCGAAATGATCTCCGCACCATGCACTAAAATTTTGTGAACTGTTGGTGTCATTGGGTGCCAGTTGTATAAACTGATATATAATTCAGCTGTTTCGAGAGCGTATTTTTCGAATTTGTCGACATTAATTTCATATCCACTTGATATGGCCTCTAATATAATCTTAAATCGGTGAATTAAGGTTTCGTCAACTCCGGTAATTTTGCTTGTCAATTTTGGGTCTTGGAAAAATCTCCTAGCCGAATTACCATCATTGGTATTTCCGAATCCTGCTTTCGGAATATCTACTAAGAGACCCATTTCCTCTCTAAAATGACATTGAATTTTTTTTTTGTGTCCGTAACTATTCTTTTGTCTCCTTCAGATCTTGCTTGCCACTTTCCAGTTGGAATCTTGTACGCTAAGTGAAGGATGGACTCAAATAATCGTATTTTTGCATGCAGAACAGAAATCCCAAATTGTAGTGACTCTATGTTCACATTTTTCTTCTTCGATAGGTCGTTAAAATCTTTTGATGTCGTTCCGCATAAGTAACACCGCATTGTAGACGCTGTATTTGTTGCGGCATTGCATATTTTCCCATCTACCATGGTAAATAATAGCGTCTGTTTAACCATACACTCAGATCCACTGGCCAACAGCACTCTTGTTTTTTGTAGGTTTTTTATTTGATTTTCTATATATTGGATTTCATCTTTGGTCACATCCGTTGTCTCATGAATAAACCTTATTCTTATCGGTCTGCAATATCTGGGGGAGGATGGCACTGGGTTCTGCCATAGTGCTTTACTTTCATCATCATTGTTAACGATTAATCTGAGAGGTACAAAACAGCTTTGAAAAATATTAGCATCAGAATATGTTGAATTTTCAAATTTCTGTTTAAATTGGCTTTGCTGTGAACCATCACATCCCCATTTGCAAATCAGTTCTAGATGGCATCGGTCTTCTTCTTTGCACCCTTCAATAACTTCCTCCAGGTACTCGCATAAGCGGGAGCAAGTGTGGTCCAACACATCTTGTAGTTTTACTTCAGCACATGTGGATGTTACACGAAATGCCTCTGGTTTCGGATAACATAGTTTTTTTGCCTTTTGTAGAATCGAGTAACATGGAAAGCGCTGTTTGTCCATTTTTCTCACAATATTGTATTGTCTTCTTGTAAAATCGCCTTCCACGAACATAGAAAGAGCTTCAGTTGGTGAGAGTTGCGGTGTGTGCTGTGCTTTTGCAATAGACTTGCGGAACTTAGATGCCCTTGTTGGCGTTTTTGTTATATCTTTTATAATATCGGAAGCATCTTTGTTTCCAGCGGCTCTCAGACTCATTTGTGTTGCATATGTTAATTGGTCTGCATCTATTTGCTGTCGTAAATCTTCGGTTTTCCTCCTTTTGGTCCGCTCACTAGATTCTGAGAAAGATTTGTTTGGCCGACCGCGACCACCAGTTCGCACTAAAGATGACGCCATCTTTGGTAAAGTGACTTCACCTTGTAACCAGCTATCATTCTTCTTTTCGAACACGTCTCTTTTCTTGTAAGCAGCCATCCACTTCTTCTTAAAATCCGACTTAAAATAAGACAGTTTATGTTTCAAAATATTACGTTCACATTTGGTTATTTCAAACAAATAATCTTCCAAATACTCCAGTTTTTTATCTATTTGTTTAATAGGACATTGAAGCACGATGTCATATAATATTTTTTTCGTGAATATTGTCACATCTTCCAAAGAACCTAGAACAAAGGGAAAGAAACAATAAAATCAAAAAAATCCTTCATTCTAAATTTGTGACACATCGTATCTTTGAAAAATCATAATAAAAAAAACGCCAAACTTCCGCCACTTTTTTCTTACTTGATAACTTTGTTAGTTAGTCTTTAATAAGATTCTATTAAAAGTTTCACTCGGACGAACCCGGAAACATAACAAAAGTAATAATTTATAAAAGTAAGTAAAGGTAAAAATTCCATTTTTCTTTCAAAAGTATTTATAGCTTAAAGAACACCAAACATTGTCGTTTAGTTATTGTAACAGGTTAATAATAAAGTATATACCTCCACTACCATGATCCATATTGAAATTTTTTCTTAATTCACTGTATCACTCACTTACACGTGGTTCAAAATGAAGTTTTTCAAAAGCCGAGAACTGAGCAACGTGCAAAGTAAACAAAGGCGAGATGCCGACTGACGTTGTGAATCAAACGCGCAGCATGGCATGTCAAAATGGCTGCCGTTTGACGCGCCATATATGTACTTTTACCTGAAATCATTACTATTGTTAGATTGCGTATTCGAAAAATCGAGGTTTTGACCAACTTTTAGTATCAAATACCCCTATGTGCAGCGCTTAGCTGGTCTTACTATTACAATCATAACGCTACTTTAGTATTATGCTGCTAGATTTTGAAAATGCGAATTAAGAATTTGTAATGATTTATGTTGAGACAAAATTACGTGTATCTGATGGGGGAGTAACGAAGAATGCCTTTTTAATGGAAACCCTAAAAATAACAAGCTCATATTCCCTGACAACACAAACACGGTTGATGGGATGAATTTTGCAGCCTTGGCGAGCACTTTCTCAAGCACTTTGTGCTATGCGTGAACTCAATCCCGAAATAAATAGGGCCTATTTAAATACCGATTCTCACGAGCAAGCACTGTAGTAGATAATTATTTCGGTATAATGGCAAACAGATTCCGGGTATTGTACACAACAATGTATTTCAGTCCAGGTAAAGTCGAGACTGTAATTAGAGCTTACTGCATANCAGATTCCGGGTATTGTACACAACAATGTATTTCAGTCCAGGTAAAGTCGAGACTGTAATTAGAGCTTACTGCATACTGCACAATAATCTGAGAATGAATCGCAGAGTTACATACTTTCCTTCTACACTCGTCAATAGAGAATGCATTGAGAGTGGCACTTTAACACCAGCCTTGGCGAAATAATTTACCTAAAATTAAATTCAGATAATTGCAACTAGGCCAAGCATGAAATTCCATTGAAAAAGCCACCATGTGTGGCGAATATACCACTAAAATTGCAGGAGGTACAAAACCCATTTAAAAATGAGAAGACTAAAGTGCATGGATATATATATACACACACACACTGAAGAGCCAAAAAAAAAAAACTGGTATAGGTGTGCGTATGCAAATAACAGAGGTATGGAACCAATCAGAGTAACTCGATGCGCTTGGCAGCTAGATCGGTTACTGCTGCTACAATGGCAGGTTATTAAGATTTAAGTGAGTTTGTACGCGTTGTTATATTCGGCGCACGAGAGATGAGATATAGCATCTCAGAGGTAGCAAAAACATTTGGATGTTCGAGTACGACCATTTCATGAGTGTACCGTGAATATCGGGAATCTGGTAAAACATCACAGATTCGACATCGCTGAGGCCGGAAAAAGATCGTGAACGAACGGGAAAAACGACGACTGACGAGAATCATTAAACGTGACAGACGTACAACCGTTTCTCAAATTGGTACAGATTGGATTTACTGACCGGGAAGCATTTTTAGGTGGAAAAAATGTAGTTGCTGCTCATTCGATTCCGACAGGTCTTCTTTCATCCTCACCACCATCATCAGCGTTCAAGTTGTTAGAAAAAAGGGCAAGTCTGTTCATAAATTGCAAATTTGTAATGTTTAGTTCTTATATGGTACTAAATAATTTGGTACGACAGGAAAAGGCATAATAATTCACTAAACTTCCTCTTTTCTCTTTTCATCATCCAAATAATCCCAGTTCGGAAAATCACTCTTGCGTAGCTCTTCCCACAGCTTCACTTTCTAATTCCTATCACTGCATTCATTAGATGCAGTATTATAAAGCCCAGGTCTTTTTTCTACCTCTATGTTTAATAGCTCTGGATCTAAATTGATTTTTGTGTACGAGAACAACTAACAAAAGCAACACATTCTGTACTCGCATGTGCTTTGACGTTCAGACGTTGAGTCGTCTGTGGCCGCGACAGCCTAGTGGCCCGTCTGCAAGGTCAAGTTGGCACACGTTCGTTCGTTCCATCACAACTACTGTCACTCGGCGACAACTGTGTTGCCGGTGACTGATTGAGAATAAAATGAAACACGTTGCATCTTTTTTTTTTGTTTGCCCGAATCCCCGAACGAGATCAAGGCTATGACCAAGTCCGAGGATCCCCTGCAGTTTTTTTTTATTGAGGACCTGACACATGGTTTTTTTCTCATTCCTAAGGGGTGCCCTTCCATAAGACCTTGATCTTTTGGTTGGGGGGAGGGGGGATTGTAAGTAACCTTTCCTGATATTTGATTTATTTATTTAATTTGTTATTTTACTAATCTAGTTAAATAACTTCTCTTCTAAGTGAAATCTGTATTTGAATTTGCATTGACTAGTGATTTTTGTTATGAGTGGTGTTTATAAACTAGAGTCCATGTGTTCTCCCTGTCCTGTTTTTTTTATATAAATAGTGCTACGACTATACCTACCTCCATCTAGGTAATATATGCGCCTAGATGGGACTTCCCTACTTGATTGTATATGGCCTATCTTAACCTATCTACGGAGTGGCCATGAAAATGTATTCTACTTATTATGTCCTGTGTGTGGGGATTGATGAGTGTCAGATTGTGATTGGTGAAATTTGATGACATGCGGCGTGAATGTGTAATGAATTCAAAAGCATGCACGTTTGATATAATTATTACGGTTTTTTTTGTGAGTGTGTACCTGCTAATTTATTGTATGTCTAATAATTGTGGTTTGTGATATGTTGCCCTTTTTTATCTGGAGGGTATCCCCCAGTGTTCAGGGTTCCTGACAGGCCCTTCCGGCTAGTGCGGCACTCGAGGGTGATACTCACCACCGGGATTGGCCCTGCCAGGCAATAAATACCCTACTTTGAGTCTTCCCCACAAGACCGTCCCTGTGGATGAAATGGATTTGAGAGTTCATTATTCTGTTTTTTTTTGGTTGTTGACATCACTTTTCTTTCGGTTGTTACTGCATCTTATCTTCTTGCGTCTGGGTTTGCTACATGTTTTCCTGTCTTATTCTTGCCTGGTAAGTAATCAGTTTATCGATTCTTCCTGTTTTTGGATTTTGGTCTTATGTATTGTATGGTTGTTGGATTTTTTTTTCTCGAGGTATGAGTGTCTTTTTGTCACTATTTTNACTTTGAGTCTTCCCCACAAGACCGTCCCTGTGGATGAAATGGATTTGAGAGTTCATTATTCTGTTTTTTTTTGGTTGTTGACATCATTTTTCTTTCGGTTGTTACTGCATCTTATCTTCTTGCGTCTGGGTTTGCTACATGTTTTCCTGTCTTATTCTTGCCTGGTAAGTAATCAGTTTATCGATTCTTCCTGTTTTTGGATTTTGGTCTTATGTATTGTATGGTTGTTGGATTTTTTTTTCTCGAGGTATGAGTGTCTTTTTGTCACTATTTTTGTATTTGTTTAGGGCTTTGACAAATGGGTTGCTATGGTTTGCAATTGACTAATAGAAGTTTTTCTTGATGTGTTTTATTCTGTCTTGTATTGTGTCCATATTTGCTTTGTGATGTATTTCTTATGTTGTGGTGCCTCTTGGTGTAGTTAAAATTGTGCGTAGTATTTTTTTTTTTTTTTCATTGTCTGAAGCTTTTGTAAATTTGTGGGTGCTGCTGATCCTCATGTTTCGGCGCCGTAGAGCATTGTTGGTCGTAGGGTCGCTTTGTAGAGCAGTAGTTTATTTTTTTGTTGTAAGTTTGCTGGACTTGATTAGGGATTGATTTAGGGGGGGGGGGTTGCCTTGATGAATTTTCCCATTGTTGTATTTGGAGCATATATTATGTGTTGTTGCCATGTTATTCCAGAGGTCGAAGTGTAAACCTAAGTATTTTGTGGTTTTTTGTGGACAGACAACTTCGTTGTAAATTTTTATTTTCTTGTTGTCGTTCTTCCCTTTTGAGAATAAGATTAGCGCACTTTTTGTGGGGTTAACTTCAATTGCCCACTTTTCCCAATATGTCTGTAATTTTTCGATGTAGCTTTGTAGTTTTATCGTCGCATATATCAACTTTTTATCTTTTGCATATATTACTGTATCGTCAGCGTATAAAGTTACGTTAGCGACATCTGATTTAGGTATGTCTCGTGTGTATAATGCATATAAGAGTGGTGAAAGAACTGAGCCTGGAGGGACTCCTGCATATACGTGTCTCAGTGAGGATTTTCTGCCATATAATGTGGTATAAAATGGTCTGTCTTTCAGAAAATCGTGGATTATTGTGGTTGAGTGCTGAGATCTGAAACCCATCTGATAGTTGGGGAGGAGCTTTTTCTTATAACAATTTTTTGAAGTCGGTTGTAGATTTTTTTTTATAAATTATTACCATTAAATTGAGCAGACTAATAGGTCTTCGGTTCTGTGAGAAAAGTGAATTTTTACCTGGTTTTGGGAGTGTTATGATGTTTGCTGTTTTCAATTTTTTAAGTATTTTTTTAGTTGTGAGCATTTTGTTGTATAACTTGGTTAGATGTTCTATGGTTTGGGTAGGAAGTTTTTTAAAGACCTCGTTTGGGATGTTGTACAGACCTGGTGTTTTGTTGTATGGGAGACTTTTAATGGTATGTGTTACTTCTTGTGCTGTTATAGGCTGAGGTATGAATTTATTATGATTTATTAGTTTATGTTGAATTGAATTATTGGCTTTTTGTAGTTCTTATTCTTGTATGAGGTGGTGATGGGGCTCAAATTGTAGTTCTAGTGAATCAGTAATTGAGTTGGTTTTTCCCCTGAGGTGTGTACTTAATTCCATTTTCACCATGTATACCCGGAGTGAAGGTTTTGAGCTGCTTTCCCGCTAGTCTACAATTCAACTTCCAAATTCTATTTCTGTCCTTCAGTAAACTTTCAATTGCTTTCTCCCATATTTTGTTTTTGTGACATTCCACTGCCGTTTTATAAGTCTTTTTTTTTTTTTGTGTTGCTAACAGTGATTTCATCTCCATGCTCCTTGTTGTCTGATAAATTCTCCTGGTTTTGTTTTTTTCTTTGATGAGGTTTTTTATTTCTGCCTTGTATTCCTGAACAGTTGAATTATTTGGTTTTGTTTTAGTTGACTTTTTATGTGATGCTTCATAGTATCTGTTATTATGTCTGCTTCCATGTTGATGTCTTCTATTTCGTGGTAATGCAGTAAAGTATATTGAGCTTCCATTGCAATTTTGAAGAGTTTTCAGTCTGTTTCAAGTAGTGGCTTTTTGAGAACTTGTTTACTGTTGGGAAGGTTGATTGAGGCAACAACTGGTAAGTGGTCCGAGCTGAGTTCATGTCTCATTTCAAGATTAATTATGAAAAATAGGTTTGTGATGAACAGGTCCAGGAAATAGGGAATGAATGTGTTATTTGTTGGATAAAAGGTTGGTTCTAGTGGAGCGCAGATGCTGGATTTGTGGTGTTCTGCCATGTTTTCCAAAATTCTCCAATTTTTATTGTATGTTTTACATCCCCATTCTGGGCTTCTACAGTTGAAGTTTCCCCCTATGAGAAAATCTGGTGCCTGTTTCACGATGTGTTATAAATTTACCTCAATATCTTTATTGTTTGGTGCACTGTAGTGAGCTGCCATGGTCACTTCTCCCATTTGTGTTGGTATTATTATAATTGTTCATTCGCCATTTGAACCTAAAGGTCTTTGTTTGATGTTATTTTTTATGAAAATGGCAGTTGCACCCCCGGTGGTATCTTGTCTGTCTGTTCGGCATATGATGTAGTTTGGGAGGCTGAGTCGTTTGGTTAAGTTTAATTTGTTTTCTGTAATTAAGACTACAACAATATCTTCCACTAACATAAACATTTGGAATTCGTAGTCTTTATTTCGGAGACCATTTGCATTCCAAAGGAGAATTTTAAATTCATTGTCTTCCTTATCTACATGCAGATTATTTGTGCTATTCATTTATTTTTTATAGTAACGGAGAGTTTTTCTTGGCTGGTGTCCATAGATTCTGAATCTTGTGTGTGGTGCTGTTGTTTTGTGTCCTTTATTGGTTGTTCTTCGTCACTTGAGCCTGTTATATCAATTTCGCATGTTCCGATCGACGGAGCAAGGTTGCCCGAACATTAAAACTACATTGTTCTACAATGCTCGCCTTATCGCTTTCGGTGGTGCGTCATCGCGTTTGAAACAAATTTCGGCGCAATTTGCAGCACTTTAATTCTATCGCGCGCCATTGCTTCGAAACTACAAGTACCACGGACGCGAGTGATAGCTCATTCGAAAGGGCTTGAAAGGGCCCTCCTTTTAACGCAACAACCATTGACATACTCTAAACATTTTTGAAGCAGTTGCGCTTTGAACTCGTGAAACATCGTCATGCCGCGAAATAAGGGCAATTATCCGAGTCGAAATCCGCCATAAAACCGACAACCGCCATTAACTTCGGCAGAGCGGAGCCACAGGTATAGAGAGAAGAAAAAATTAGAAGAATCGGATAACCAGGAAAGAAGTTATGGGGTTCCAAATACTAGCGTGCAGAACGAAAACGGCGCGCGCGCCGCTTCTCCGCAACCGGATCCCTCGGGAGTGTCACCAAAACGACCGAGGATGTCGCTTATGTATTTGCGAAATCAAGACGAAGCTGACGAGACCACTCATGAGCCCCACTCGGTCACAATGGACCCCAACACAGGCCCTTCAATGCTGTTACTAAAGCAACCAGCAGCGTCGTTGCGCTACTCTGGCGNGTCACAATGGACCCCAACACAGGCCCTTCAATGCTGTTACTAAAGCAACCAGCAGCGTCGTTGCGCTACTCTGGCGTAGAGAAACATTTCACCAAGATATTTCTGAACAATTCCTTCGGGCATGTGTGCGGTGTGTCCGAATACAGGCATGTAATCCATGTTCGGTAGGTGCCACAAACGGCGATCTACCAAGGGCAAGTTTTTCAGCTTCTTTCTTTATTTTTAATATAATCTGTATGGACTTTTGAAATTCTTGTGCTAGCAGAAATTGTATTGCTTCCCTTTTCTGTTTTGTGGGGGAGATCTTCATTTTGTGTGCTGTGTAAAAATAATCCTTCTTCTTCTGTTGGTTTCGGAAGTTTTGTGGGCAAGTTTGGAAAATGTGATGAGGTTAATTTGATTGTTGGATCTGGGTTACTGTAGTGTGTGTATCTTTATTTTTGTTCCATATGTTGGATTTATTTAGTTTTTCCTGCCAGAACCTGCAGTTCNTACTGTAGTGTGTGTATCTTTATTTTTGTTCCATATGTTGGATTTATTTAGTTTTTCCTGCCAGAACCTGCAGTTCTAGCAGTATGTGCTCTATCGCAGTTTCCACATTTGGTTTGTATTGATTTTTCCTCATTACGTGGGCAGTGTTCTGAGGGATGTGATCCTGAACATTTTACACATTTCTCCTCTTGGCAACATCAACTTCTGTGACGTCCGAACTGTTGGCATTTAAAACACCGAAGAGGTTTTCTGTATTTTATGTAGGGTTCTGTTGTTACTCATATACCTGCGATAATTCTCAGGTTATTTAATTTTTCTTATTGTTTCATTGGGACTGAGACTATCAGTAGGGGCATTATAAACATTTTTTCTGGTCGGTGGTGTCCTTTGTTTTCATTTGCTTGATGTTAATGACTGTTATCTCTTCTTCTTCTTCTAGAAGTTCAGCTACTTTCTCTTCTAGAATTGTTGGGATAAAACCCCTTATTACCACTGTGTGGTAATCCATGGTTTTTAATGATTTCTAGGAATGTTTTATAATCCTCTAATTAATTTGGTTGAATTTTTCCAACTGATTTTTTGTATATGAGTCTAGTCCTGAATTGAGTCTCCTTTGTAATTAGTGTTGCATGTAAATCAAATTTCCAAGAGTTGTGAGTATGATGGGTGATGGGTGACTGCTGTTGTTGGCTGTTGAGAATTCTTTCATTTAATTTTTGCCTTAATTTTGATCTAAAAATCTTTGTTCTTTCGTCTTAATTCTTTTATTGTTATCCATGGAGTATCGAGGTTATCATGGTTGTTGGATGTGTGTTCCTGGTCCCTGTCATGCNGTCTAGTCCTGAATTGAGTCTCCTTTGTAATTAGTGTTGCATGTAAATCAAATTTCCAAGAGTTGTGAGTATGATGAGTGATGGGTGACTGCTGTTGTTGGCTGTTGAGAATTCTTTCATTTAATTTTTGCCTTAATTTTGATCTAAAAATCTTTGTTCTTTCGTCTCAATTCTTTTATTGTTATCCATGGAGTATCGAGGTTATCATGGTTGTTGGATGTGTGTTCCTGGTCCCTGTCATGCNTTGTTCTTTCGTCTTAATTCTTTTATTGTTATCCATGGAGTATCGAGGTTATCATGGTTGTTGGATGTGTGTTCCTGGTCCCTGTCATGCTGGATGCTCTCCTCATCTGCATTTGTTTCATGAAATTTATCTTTGGGGTTTTCCATATCATGACCTAGGCCACCCTGGGGACCCTCATTGTGCACAGGGGCTAGTCCCTCAGAGGGCGTGTCACCCAGGATGGGGCTCGCTTCAGATGAGAATTTGTCCTTGCGGGACCTTTGACCTACAGTTACCAGGTTACCTGTAGCAGCCACTGTCCTATTCCAGGCTATGTCTTGGGGGACTGACCCAGACTGCTTTTTGGACATTTTTGAATGCGAGTGTTGTTGATGTTCCCCCTTAGTTGGCACCGTTATGTTTTCGGGGGGTGCTGGCTTGGTTGTTGAAATCTTGTGGTTTGAATATTTGCTTGCATTTGTTTAGTTTGACATTTCACTTGAAGAAAAATTTTCAGGATTTTTGTGGACTTCTGTAAACAGCTTCATGTTTGGTTCTGAATTCATTTTCACTTGTTGTAGCTCATTCCCGAAAGGCCCCAATGGGCCCCTTACTATCTGTGGTTGGCTGGGAATGCCAGCCAATCAGGGCACAGTTCTCTTCTGACTGGCTGGGAGTGCCAGCCAATCAGGATGCAGCTCTCTTCTGACTGGTAGAGGGATCAGCCAATCAAGGCTCACCTCTCGTCCTCTGGATCGCCGACCTCTCGCAGCGTGCTGCTCGCCTGGTTGGCTGGTCGCCTCGTTGCTGAATCTTCTGCCTATCCCTCGAACTTGCCAAGTCGTCGAACTCTTTCTCCTTTTCGATCGCCGACTCCCTTGCTGCCTGGAGCTCCTTCCTCTTCCAGTGGCGACTCGACTGACGGACCACTGACGACTGCGTATGACCGAATGGCCCATGTTGCATCTTTTCTACCGCTGCGACTTAACAGTCGCTCGTCCGCACGAATCAATTTAAAGCTTGCATGTGATTCATTTCGAGCGATATATTTGTAGCAGCAACCGGTTGGCAAATTGTCACCCGTCTACAAGGGATACACACACACAATGGAAATGCTCAGACAACTGCACTCGTCATTTTGTCAGACGACTTACGATAAGACTTTTGGTCTAATGAACGCAGGCCGGTTCAGGTGAGTGGTGCCCTTCCACTTACGAGCAGAGTACCCTCTACACACGAAGAGTTTGTGTTACAAAACCCGCTTGGATTGGACGATGTTTAAAAAATGTTCATCAATGCATTCTCCAAGTGTGTGTGTGTGCGCGTGTGTGTATACGGGCTGATCTACAGGGACAAATGCTATGAGTCGATACCCTGTACAAAATGTCAGTAGAATGGTTGTGGTGGCAAGGGGCTGGGGGTCGGAGTCGGAGCCGACATCATGCTCTGTCATACCTGTCACCCGACCATCATATTGGACCTTTGACTTTGAACCTTAACCTTGACCCTGTACCCATAACCTTGGATGATCTTGAACCCAACAATTTCAAGAATGCAAAAATCAATTTTTTTTAATGTATGTATAATTAAAAACAAATTAAAACATTATTTTAAAAAGTACATAAAGATTTGCATGTAGGAGGTGCGGGGTTCGATGACAGGTGGATCGACTAAGCTCCGGACACGACCAGGTTGACCAGTGTCCATTTCGTCAGCCATTTTAAATGTTTATGACCTTGACCTTCAAGCTTAACCTTGAATGACCTTGAAGCCAAAAAATTTAAGAAATTAAAAACCTAGGTAAAAATTGCATGATGTAACCCGAATATCACCTTGGATCCAGGTGACTTTGATACATGACATTGACCTTGGATGATTTTGAAACAAAAAAAAAATCACAAAATTATTAAAAAAAATTTCAAGAAATTATAAGAGTTGCTAAAAAAAAATAATTTTCAAAAATAACACAATTTTATAACAAATTTACACAAAATTAAAATTTGGAATGTTTTGGTTTAGAAGGAATGGGGGACTGAAACCGACCAGCCACCAAGATATAACGTCACCAGACCGCCATATTGAATCCAATTGACCTTGAACTTGAAACTTTGACCTTGAACTCGTGACAGTGTATGACCTTAAACTCAAAAATCACAAAATTCTCTAAATAATTACAATAATTAAAATCTTCCAAAAATGTATAAAACATCACTAAAAAATTATTTTTATGTCCAGCCCATTACAGAAGGACGAAGAAACTCAAGGACGACGACGTCTGGCGCGAGCAGTAGTGAGAGCTGCAATCTGTAGCCACCTCACCCAGCCAGGCGTACTATTAAGTGGTTGAATGGGGTAAACCACCTGAGTTCCTATTCGTTTTGTCACGGCTCAAGGCACACCATGTAAAAAAAAAAAAAAAAAAAAGACGTCTACTTGGCATATCCGCTCAGACAAATTTTCGCTTAAGAAATAAAATCGACTTCATAATTGTTTTGTGCAAAAATAGATTTGTAATCATTTACAGAAAAATTAGGGTGCAAACGTGCTGCGACTGTTTTAAATATGCCAGGTTGCAATCTGTAAAAATAAAATATTTATTCGTAGTTACACGAATAAAGTAGTGAAACAAAAATATAGTTCGACTATGTGTAATACACTGCAACCACGTGATATTATTTCCTATATACCTTTTCACGTCATGCATATTCTCTATTGCATTTCGGTTATTTGTTTTTTATTTTCCCACCAAACATTTAATTTTGGGCCTGAAAATATTAAGTCAAACAAGGGAACTGGAGCCTCTGTGTTGGAGAGCACACGATTACCCTAAGCTGAGTGTTTCCGAGTTCCATAAGAGAAAAAATTCCCCCACAAAGTTTCATGGTTCCGAACATAATCATAATTCAGGCGGCAAATTGAAACACTATCGTGAATGTTTCTCAAGGCGTGTACAAAACCTGTATTTCACGTCATACCTAAGTGTAATCTGCCATTTACATTTGATACTCGATGACCACAAAATTAACTTCAATTGAGAACGAAGATGAAAAATGTAGGTAATTCTCTAAACGATCGATTTCAATTCAACGTAGATGTGAAATACTGTATGTACAGTGGCTACAAAAAGTATTGGTCAGACTGCAGTTGGAAGCGGGAGGGTAAATAATAGGAAGAAAATATAATAAAAAGAAAGGAAGTTACTATTCTTATAAATTATTTATTTATTTATTTGTTACGCAGTGCCTGCAAGTGCATTCCTTTGCATTTATAACATAACCGAAATTGCAAATGAAAGCAATCATGTCTCTTTGACCAAAAATAAGTCAAGAATGTTTTTGGGCATTTTCACACTCTTTAATACTTCGTAGGTCCTCCTTTCCTCTTGACAATGTCAGATAATCTCCTTGGTATATGTCTCACCAAGATTTCTGTTGTTTCGCTCGATATTTTATCCCACTCACTTCTAAGGACATTCTTCGCGTCATTTTTGTTGGATATCTTGTGTTTTCATACGTTTTCCTGTATTAGGGCCATAAATTCACCATGGGGTTGATATCGAGAGATTGCGGTGGTGACTCCATCCATCGTGGGGTATTGTATAACAACCACAACTTGGTGTTGATGGCTGTGTAATTGAAATCGTTGTCTTAAGTGAAGATGCAATCTGTAGAGAGGCCCACATTCTTACACTTCGGTAGAAACGAGTATTGAGAATTTTGATGTACACCTTGTGTTCCATTGTGCCTTCAATGAAGCATACATCAACACCACTCGCACTCGTACAACCCCAAACCATCATGCAACCTGTTCTATGCTTCACACTGGCTGTCAGATTATTATCTTAAAGTTTAATATTCTTCTTTCACCATACCATAACTCGTCCATCTGACCTGAAAACATTAAACTTACCTTCATCAGCAAAAAAACTTTCTTCTGTTGCCCATATATATGATTTCGATGTAGCTGAGAATAGGCTAGCTTCTTATTATTAGCCTTACTGATGTAGGGTTTTCTACGAGCTGTTATTTCCTTATATCCACTTTCGTGAAGCACATTTATTATGGTTTGAGCTATCCCTTAGTTTCCTCTATCGTTTTCCACTTTGGCTGATAATTTGGTGCACTCATTTAAGGGCTTCCGGCTACTGTTTGTAAAATTTGGTGTTAGTCTCTCAGAGACAACTTTTAGGTCTTTTCGTTTTTGTGAACCTGTACACAACATTTTCGACGGTAGTAATAGTTTGTTTATTAGTTTCGTTTAATTCCTTGAAAGACTACCTCTTTTAAATATGTGCACTACAATTCTCCATTTTTCTTCGGTTGTTTATTTTGATTTGTGTCTCATAGCTAATTTTGTTCACAAGCTATCCCCAAGCACATCTCTAGCTAGTACGAACATAAAGAGTGAAAGCTGAAGACAGGTTCGTCTTATGGATCATGGGTCAACGTCAATCGGTTTACGAGACCAATACTTTTTTGGCGTCGAGCTCCGCATGTCTGTTAACATTATTAATCTGCTTGAAAACAGCGTGACTGGACTGAATTTTTGGGTTTATAGGAAACGTACCAATAATCATTCAGTGTTAGAATGATATCATGTACTTTAGTTTAATGTTGTTTTGTTTATGGCGTTACCTTTATACCAAACCTGCCTTCAGACCAATACTTTTTGTAGCTACTGTAAGTCGTTTCTTCTCTCGCTGTGAGAAACAAACATCCTAGAAACTGGTGTCAAGTAAGTATCCGTTTGGCAGCCATAATTTTACAGCTTCAGCAAAATACGCATATTTCCAGAAATATGAGATCAATTTTTGTGATCAAAGAAAAACACCTCAACATTTCAAATTGTTTGATATCCCGTTAAGTTTATTTGGTTTAAACTGTTTCTTCAGGCATAATATTTTGAGTTATCTTTCAGTACGTGTCTGAACTACTTTTTTCGGGATGTATAGAAACTTAAAATCGTAAAAACTTGTAGCAGGCTTACCCTAGCCTTTTAATTGGCTGAGATGCAAATGGAAATGTACACATAGTCACACAGTATTTTCGTCTTCGCGTAGGGCCTTCAACATGGATAAGGAGAGACTGTTGCTAAACTGGGCCGGCTGCCATACTCGAAGACGGGTCTGTTGTTCCCGCCAGCTAAAATAATGGATGCAGTGTGATAAGCCATGGCAGAGATGCGGTGTAATGAAGACGGTAAAGAAGTATGGTAGATGTGAACCTGACTGGGAACTACATTTTTACTCAGGACAATGACCCAAAGCACGTGGATCATAATACCAGGATGTGACTTCATAGCACCCCACATTACATGCAGGCTCCATCTCAGTCATTGGACGTCAGTTCGATCGAGCACGCGTGAGATGTTCTGGAACAAAACATAAAAAGAAGACCCCATTTACAACAAGTATGATTTAAAGCCAGATTTACTGGAAGAGAGGGGAAAAAATTCAAGAGAAACGACTGAAAAGTTGGTGAAGTCAATACCAAGAAGACTGGCAGAGGTTATTAAAAAAAAAGGTGGGCCTACGAAGTACTGAACGCCAATATCTTTGTTGAAATTACAAGAAGGCACAGAAGAATATAGTTCTTAGAGGTTACATTTGGAAATTTTAGGTTCTTTTCGAATGTTTTGTTAATTAACTCAGTAAAATGTGAGTTGATTTATTTGCTTTTTTAATATGAGTTATATAATATATATTATAAATTCGTACCACCATGTTTGTATTTACATTTTATATATAATAAATGCTTTTCAATTGCATAATTACAGTGCAACGAATACTTATTTGAGCCACTGTACATGGAGAGTAGGAGAATAAATGTGGAGTCATATGACATCAGAAGTACAATTATCTATGTTTGGGCGCAGGATTTCAGGAGCATGAGGTATGAGTTGTCCGCAATATTGGTAGGTTCGGCTGGCGGCCATGTTGGTCAGTGGCCTCGGACAGCCATGTTATCGTAAATATCACTTGTTTTACCCCAAAAATCACTTCCAAAAATTAATTATTTGCCCAAAAATCACTTTTACACCAAAAAATAAAAAAATTAAAAATTAAAAATGAGGAGAGGGGAAGTGAAGCTCCTCGAAGCAAGACCCGACAAATCCTCAGTCGAGCAAGAGGATTAGAGACTCCTAGGGGAATGAGCCACTTAATCCTCAAAGCAAGAGAGGAGGATTCCAGACTCCGAACCAGGTCAAGCGGACCGGGGAGAATCAGCAAACCTGGCCTCCCTGGCACCCGGCCATCATCATGCACCAACCACTTCCACACCCCGCTTCCAACCACCCCTACCCCCACCTCACCCCCTCACCTACTCTACGTCAACATACTCACCCTCCCCACCAATATCACCCCCTCACCTGCACGCGACACACACCACTCATCACCCCCTTCCCATTTACTGTTAATCGCCACACTCAACCCCCTAACCATCATCCCCAGACCACCACAACATCACCACAGCCCTCACCACCATTCTCCGCCCTCATAAAACTCACCTCCTCCCTCACCATCCATCATCCCTTCCCCAATCACGGCACTCCCTCGTCTCCCACCCCCCTCACACACCTGCCACACCCCATAACCCCGTCACCGCCCCATGACCCTCTCGTTCTCACCGGCACTCAAAATTCTTAAAATCGAGGAACATATAACATTTACCTCACACACTCACCCCGCCACCCCCACCCCTCGTCTCACCAAATTAATAATTGGCCTTGCATAACAGAAAATATCGCTATACCCATACCAATCAATGGTATAAGCCCATTGGCCACTAAATTACGACTTTAGCACACATTTTGCCAGTATTTGACATTATAAATTCCGCTAGATATTTCTCTTTTTTAGCATCTATCAACAGAGAGCTCTCATGTCGTTCATTTCCAAACCTTTCTGTTGACTCCAAACATAAAGTATTTACTGATAATATTTTAATAAAAAAATTGCAAAACATTAAAAAAATACTAAAAATCGAGGATTATGAAATATTAACCTCACACTCATCCCACTACCCTCACCGCTCCTCTTTAATAAAAAATCAAATAAATCGCAGAAAATAAAAAAAAAATCATAAAAATCAAGCAGCATATAACGTTAAACTCACACTCATCCATTGCCCTCACCTCACTCCCTCTCTGCACACAACTCTTAATAATAAAAAATTGAGAAAAATCGCAAAAAACAGAACGAAATTAATAAATGTTTAGGAAAATATTACATCACTGACTCTGACAGCCATGTTGGATGTTGATGACCTTGACCCAAATGACCTTAAACTCGGAAAATCAAGAAAAAATCGCGGAAAATTTTAAAAGAACGCAAAAAACAATCGAGTTAAAATGGCATACCTTAAACGAAAAACCAAGTTGGATGTGTGTGACCCTAAAAGTACGATTCTCGTAAAGATGGCAGAGCACAGCCACTTCCTGGTACGAAAATCAGCATACGTCTGAACCCTGACCTCTATATTTTATTGGCTATACAGCCGACCAATCTTACGACCCCAAAGCGAATTATTGACTTTATGTAGTACATAAAACACTGCTCCCCTCTCGCCTCCGACAACACACCTCTCGTCGCTCTACTTCCCTCGGCATTTACTTACCATAGCTCATCCACCATCAACATTTACGAACGTCACTATCCATTCAAACGACTTCCCCCCTACTCCCATAGCATCACGCAATAGCTCGTCCCCTCGCCATCCACCCTCGTCAAAAACCAAACACACAATTCTACACCCCCTTTATCTAAAACGAAACCCCAACTGGTTCCTGCAAAAATGGCTAAAACAGTGTTCAATATCAACCCACCATACCACCCAGCTACACCAACAGTCGATGACAACCAATCTCGAAAAAGTCTACTTATATTAATGACTTAAAACCTGAGGCCTCGACTTCGTCGGAGACGAATCTGAAGATGGAGGCTTCGCTATCATTTTCACGCCTGAGGCGTCAGGTTTTTTTCGTATAAAAATTCTTCATACATTGGGTAACAGTTCATCGTCATTGTCACATATGGTGGTCGAATAGGAAAAGTGGGATTTTTTAGAGTGCTTCCATTCATTGCGGGAGCCATGAGGTTTTATGGGGCAAAAATATTATTCATCCATCGGCGTTCCTCGCCAGCTTGGTGCCGTGGGTCCTGGTGTCACTAGGGCACACGAGGGAGAACATTGAACCATTGAACCAAGATGGACTGGAGAATATTGTTCAGTTATACGCGAACATGAAGGAGATAACAACAACTCAGCCGCTGGTCAGTTCACTGCAGCATCTGTACAGCACAGATTGTAGTTATCCATCCATCCTGGAATGGTTGCCGCGTCACCCTGTATCGCCACAACCAGAGAGAACTTATCCCTGCAGCTACTGCGACTAGGTATTTTCGCATCAACACATCGCATGTCGGAACTCATGTTTGTTTTACACCAACTGAGTTTTGAAAATCTCTCATTTTCGTCCAATTTAAAAAGTATGGCACTTTATACGATACGTTTTAATTACATTAATTTTAATTCTGTGCATTTTAGATACTGTTTGTACATCGACTAGCCAATCACCGAGTTGCCATATGATTACAGCTGGCCAGCCTTCAGACATCGCATGCAGGAGTCAGTCCGCAGGAGTCATTCCGCAGGAGTAGTCTTTCCATCAAACTCGCAATCTTTCCATCAATCAGGACTACAATTAGCACCTCACGCACCGCAATCAGGGGTCATTATGGGTCATTTGCAGAGCGAAAGGGGTCATTTGCGGAGCAGGAGGGATCATTTGCGAGCATGAGTTCAAGCTGAGCAAAGAACTTGTCTGGAAAAAACTGTTGAAGTTGTTACTGCATGGTAATGTGATCAAGGAACTAGATAAAATGTCTGGTCGTATGGATGCACAAAATTGCTTAAATCCCACTGATGAAGTATGTATGTAAGTTTGTATATAGCAGTAGCTACGCAAAATAGATACATAAGTTGCTACTGTAGAAAAAACTTAAGATTTTTCATGAATATGATGCAAGCCAATGATTGTACGAATTCTACTATAGAGCTTACCTCTATGGATATACCTTCTCCTACTGCTGGAAAATTACATGGAAAACAGTGTTGCTACTGTGGAAAGATCTTCAGCAAAATCTGCCATGCTCGGCGACATGAGAGAATTGCCTGTACGAAGAGTACTTGTCGCGCGATGAAGCATTACGACGTTAGTACCGTCAGTTTATGCAAAGCGATACATTGAAGGAACATATCGAGATCTGCAAAAGTTCGTCTACTGTAAGTTGGCAAGTGATATCGCCAATACCTCATGCTGCATCGGCAGGTACTGATTCGTCAGGCGGTAATGATGAGACAGTTGATGCGAAAGACCGAATGAGTGCAGTAGAGTAGGCTTCTGTGAAATGTGCACTTGCAAGACTTTCGCGTGAAGTCGACGAACTTCAAAATAAACGGGCGTTGGCTATAAATACTAATGATGACAATGCGACTCCTACAAAGAAAAGTAAACTTGATATTGAGGATGAAACAGGAGGTGAAAACGATCATGAAGACAGCATTGATTATAATGCCTTTGAAGACAGTGTTGATGAAGTACCTTATGAGAAGGGTGATGATTCTCTCATCGTTCACACACATTTCAACAGTGAGTTTCCTTCGAGAAGTGGTGTGAAGAAGGCCGAAGACTCGTTCATTTGCTGCAACGAGTGAAATGAAGAAGGCAGAAAAGCTGAGAAAACTGACTACATGTTCACCGAATACCCGAATAAACTTGTTGATAGACTCAGACATTTAATCGCTTTACAACAATATGGAGATTTATCGCTCATTACCGAGATATATTCTATAATCAGTGAACTGAAGTATCGGTGTTATATCAGATGAGACTGATGGCTACTAACAATGATCTGCAAACATTTGATAAATATATAAACATGTATTAAATTCATTAAAAAGAAAGAATGTATACAATAAGTAAATAAATTAAATTTATATATAGCTAGTAATAGTGTGGTTTTTATTTCTTTTTCAGACCGTTTTGCTTCTCTGAAAGACTTATTTATTCAGTAGATTGCGAAAGTCTGTTTTGGATAACAATTTATGCGAGAGTGTGCAGGAGGAGGGGCCATTGTATTATGCCTTACTAGGGTCGATTTAAAAAATTGGCTGAGTTCTATAAGGCGAACGAATGAACTGGTGAATATTTTTCAGGAATGTTTCCCAACTAGTTAGTTAGTCTGGTAATTCATATTAGTTGACTTTTTCGATATTGGTTGTTATCGACTGTTGGTATAGCTGGGAGGTATGGTGGGTTGATCTTGATCACTGTTCTGGCCATTTTTGCAGGAACCAGTTGGGGTTTCGTTTATATAAAGGGAGAAGGGTGGAGAATCGTGTGGTCAGTTGATGGCGGGAGTGGTTGGTGAGCTATTGCGAATTATTGTGAGCGCTT
>NQII01000451.1:260743-299563 GCA_002778355.1 Clitarchus hookeri | reverse complement strand
GGGGGGGGGGGAGGAGGTTGAATAGATAGTGACGTTCGTAAATGTTGATGGTGGTTTATGGTAAATGTTGATGGAATGGGAAGTAGAGCAACGAGAGGTGTGTTGCCGGAGGCGTGTGGGCGTGTGGGGAGGGGGAAGAGGGAGTATAAATTCTACATAATGTAAATAATTCGCTTTGGGGGTCGTAAAAGTGATCGGCTATATAGCTAATGGAATATAGAGGTGGGGGTTCAGACGTCTGCTGATCGTCGAACCAGGAAGTGGCTGTGCTCTGCCATCTTTACTAGAATTGAACTTTTAGGGTCACAGACATCCAACTTGGTTTTTCGTACTAGGGGTGTAATATTTAACTCGATGGTTCCTTACGTGTTTTGTATTTTTTTGCGATTCGTTCTTGATTTTCCGAGTTTAAGGTCGTTTGGGTTAAAGTCAAGGTCACCAACATCCAACAGGAGTGCCAGAGTTAGTGATGTAATATTTTCCTAAATTTTTATTAGTTTCTTTCGGTTTTTTGCAATTTTTCTCATTTTTTTTATGATTGGGCGGAGGTTTTGGACTGGGAGGGGGTGAGGTGAAGGCAAAGGATGAGTGTGAGTTTAGCGTTACATTTTCCTCAATTTTTTACGTTTGGGAGGGGCGTGGTGGAGGGAGGAGGCGAGGGTACTGGGATGAGTGTGGGGTTAATGTTGTATGTTCCTCGATTTTTTGTATTTTTATATTTTTTTACGATTTATCGATTAAAATATTATTAGTAAATTCTTTATGTTTTGAGTCGACAAAAAAATGTTTGATAATGGTTGACATGGGAATTCCCTGGTGGTAGATGCTAAAAAAAAGAAATAATTTGCTGAATCTATAATGTCCAATACTGGCGAAATATGTATAAAAGTCGTGATTTAGTTACCAATGGGCATATACCATTGATTCGTATGGGTGGAGCGATAATTTCTGTTATGTAAAGGCGATGATTGATTTGAATGAGGAGAGGTGGGGGTGGTGGGCACATGTGTGAGGTAAATGTTATACGTTCCTCGATTTTTAGAATTTTCTTGGCGTGGGGTACAAGTGGAAGAGGGCGGGGGATGGNGGGGTGACGGGTACGCTGAGAGGATGGTAGGTGTGGGGGAAAGGGTTTGTGAGGTGGTTGAGGGGTTGGTTGGTGTGGTATCGTAGGTGGCCGTGTGGCGAGTGTTCCAGAGGGGGTGGGGTGGAGGCAGCTGGGTGTGAAGGTGGTGGGTGTAGGATGATGGCAGGTGGAGGGGGCCAGACTTTCGGCTCTTGCTTCAAGGAGCTTCAAATCCGCTTTCCTCATATTTCATTTTTTTTTTTTTTTAATTTTTTGGTGATAAAAGAAATTTTTAGGCGAAATAACTAATTTCGAAAGTGATTTTTAGGGTAAAACAAGTGATTTTGTCAATAACATGGCCGTCCCTGGCCGGTGACCAACATGGCCGCCGGCCGCACCTTTCAAGATGGTGGACAACTCCTACCTCCTACTCCTGAAACCATGTGCCCAAACATAGATAATAATACTAGTGGCATCTTCACAGAAAATACAGTCGTCCCGAAACACAACTGATGCATTGTATAGCGTGGAGTACGATACACTAAATTAAAACATGAAAAACGCTCAATAACTAAAAGAAAAGAGAACGGAGTTGTGGTAAGAGAGAGTGAGAGAGGGAGTGGGAAAGGGAGAGGGAGAGAGATAGAGAGAGAGAGAGACTGCCATGAAATATACATGAAACAATGTAGGGAAGTAGAAATCAGAGGTTAAAAAGTTACATAGGTAGTGGAAAAGTGCTACAATTGTATACGGCTCACAAATAAGTTAAGAATATTTCCCCCTGCTCAAAAAACTTTCGCCAACGAATACGTAATAATTATGTTTCTAGTAAGAGTGGATCGTACCTACGTTGTGCGAATCATGTAAACATGGGCGTCTTCCCCTTCAGCGACATGCATATTACACGTACACAAACACAAACTTCATGCCTTAAAAACAGCTGTAATTGAAGAATGGGACTATTTGCCTCAGGAAATGCTTAATGTCCTTGTTTTTGGCATGCCTCGTCTCATAAAATCTTGCCTCAGGAATCGTGGAGGACCTACACGTTATTGAAGTTTGTCAGTACATCTTAGAAGACGTTTATGTTGTTATCGAAACTGATGAAATTACCTTGTTTTAAATTGTTTTTCAGTTTATTTTATTTTTTTTTTTTTGTCATACTGGTATGATGTAAACAATTATTGTGCCTTTTTACACTTTATGTGCTGTTAGGAGTACATTATGAAATGTAAGATCCTGGATTCAGATATATGCTAAAAAATTTTGTGAACAGTATACTAGTTACATAAGTATCCACTAAGATAAAGTATGTTCCCGTTCAGACAAACACCAGCGTTAAAATAATAATTCCAGCAAATTGCTGCGGGCAGTATGTCTTGTTAAAAACACTGCAGGTACATCAGACGACTAACAGACTTTTGTGTGTTCTACCCTAGAAGCGCAGAAGCAATTAGGAAGGCACATGCATGTGTATCAGATGCAACATCACCTCTACATGGATAACTTCAATAAAGTACATATCCAATATTCCTGCTGACAAAGTGTTCATAAACTGGTAGTGGTGACCCTATCACATTTTGAGTAATTATAGATCGGACGTGAGCTGCACTTCTGCATACTTAATGAATATTGCTACCAGAATCTTCATGACTACCAGTGAATATTAAAACACAGTTCAGTATTTTCAGCCTATAAAATTAATTTCAGAAGACTACTGAGGAAATGGTGCTTGCATACGTATGTGTATATTTTCCAATAACACATTACAAGTAGAAGTAATTAAAAAAGAATCGATTGCACCGCAGATTTCAAAAGATGAACATGTTATTACTTGTCACAGTCGCACCACACACGTAACCGTATCTACTTAAACAGCAAGGCACAGACACGGGAGCGGTTATGTTGGGCTGGTCGCAATAGTGGAGCAGCGAAAGTTAATGGGCAGGCAAGTGAGGGCAAAAATATAATTTAAAAAATTTGATTGAACTGGAATAAAANCAAAAATATAATTTAAAAAATTTGATTGAACTGGAATAAAATGGAAATAAACTCCTATCCTAAATCTAATAACGCACAAAAAATTAGGATATAAATTTTCAGGTGGTTCGCAAAGTAAATAAAATATCCCTTTGTTCCCACGAAACTACGCTCCCATTTGCCCCGCCCTTGCATTCCGGCTTACTCCATATTCACCTCACTTTGCACTCATCGGCTCACAAGATATTGATGTTAAGTGCCGCCCAAATCTGGCNGGCTTACTCCATATTCACCTCACTTTGCACTCATCGGCTCACAAGATATTGATGTTAAGTGCCGCCCAAATCTGGCCTCTCAACTCCTTTCGTAAAATAATTAATTCGTTGACCTGTACCACACACTGTGTTTTGTCTGTGTTCTTGTGAAACATCATGCTGATATTCAAAGCAGGTTTTCTAAATTCTCTATTGCAAATGAAACAAAATTTTTCTTATTTATAGAGTGTTTTCGTTTAGTGATTTGAGGTTGTATATGATTGTATGAATTGTGGGGTACGTTATTGTATTTAACTAAAATTATGGGCACTGAAACCTTAGGTACTGAGCTGCGTAATATTGCTNATTGTGGGGTACGTTATTGTATTTAACTAAAATTATGGGCACTGAAACCTTAGGTACTGAGCTGCGTAATATTGCTACCACACTTTTGTACCGCGTTCCACTCTTTTCTCTATTTTGTCAGTACTCTCTTGGCTGAACCTTCCGTATTCCGACTTCGATGCTATTATTTGCTGAAGGATTAGAGAACCTTCTTCACATTAAAAACGTAAGAATACTCTTCAATTTGAAGAGGGGGCTAAAACCTGAAGTACAGCAAAANAGAACCTTCTTCACATTAAAAACGTAAGAATACTCTTCAATTTGAAGAGGGGGCTAAAACCTGAAGTACAGCAAAACAATTGCCTAAGGAATGTAAGCATTTAAATAGGACGGGCTTATTTGTCAGGAATTCGAACCTAAATGAAAAATAATTACTATTTTTTTAAATTCCTAAGTTTGCTTATAATATCGGCGTGCTGCAGGCCATCTGTTGGACACTGTTGCAAACAATTGCGTGTGCTAAATAGTATAAGCATAATGTCACGGTCTTCATTGTTGTCACACTGAGCTACGGCAACAAAGCTGTACTTTATATAACTATTAAAGAAATTAAATATCCTGGAGGNTCATTGTTGTCACACTGAGCTACGGCAACAAAGCTGTACTTTATATAACTATTAAAGAAATTAAATATCCTGGAGGTTGGCGTGGTCATGCGGTTATGGGCCGGCTACAACCACCTTAGATCGGAGATAGGGGNAAATTAAATATCCTGGAGGTTGGCGTGGTCATGCGGTTATGGGCCGGCTACAACCACCTTAGATCGGAGATAGGGGAAAAAAAAGAAGAACTATAGCTAGGCGCGATGGCACGAATAGGGCGATATAAATGGGGGGATAACCGGAAGACAACGTTGACCTTTTATAACTTTTCAATTAATTCAATAACTTGTCTCATTATACTATGATTAGATTTTGAATAAAAGTAAAGCAGGCGCGAGTTCGATCCCAGGTCTCTTCTGAAAAAAAATGTTTTGTACGTTTTTATTTTTTGTTTGTTTACTTGATATAATTGGTAATGTAGGGTAATCCAAGTTTTCATAACGTGCTAAAAATCATGTCTGAATATTCTGTAACCTCGCATTTAGAAAAAAAATTATTATAGTTCCTGATATTTATGGCACGGAGATTGTGAGAAATGGTAGAAAGTTTTGAAGGAGTAACGTAATTTGTTTCTGGGCAATTAATACGTCTACAGCAAACCTTGAGAATTATAAATATTTTCATGGCAAATATATCATGTTNTTTGTTTCTGGGCAATTAATACGTCTACAGCAAACCTTGAGAATTATAAATATTTTCATGGCAAATATATCATGTTAACAAAAACACCAAACCTTTATAAATTAATACAGAAAAATTTCAATAATTACCNTTTCATGGCAAATATATCATGTTAACAAAAACACCAAACCTTTATAAATTAATACAGAAAAATTTCAATAATTACCTTGCCTCATGAAAAGCGATTGTCTTGAAGTCACTTTAATTTTTACATTCTCCTAAAAACCCTCTTAATGAATTAAAGTAATTCATCGTGTATGACTTAATGAAATTGTTTCAGGAATTGTATTTTTAAACATAGATTAAAGAAATTGTTATATTAAAAATTACAGAATTCTCGTTAAACAGTTAATGGGTATTGTATACAGTGCAATATATTATAAAAGATAGTTCAGCTGTCTCATATTTTATTACGGATTGTATTTCGAAATACAATTAAATTGCCCCATTTCGTAAATATTTTTGAACAAAATCCTTTCATTGAATTATCAGAAAAAATTCAACAAACTTCGCAAGCATGTTCTAAGAGAGTGCGTTATTAGCAAATATGACTCATGTTAACACGGAAAAAAAAGTTTTCTGTTTGCTACCGAAAATTGTTAGAAATAATTTCATTAAAATAATAATTTTATAATTTATTTAAATATTGTTGTAATACTATTGTATCGGTTTTAGTAAACGTTAATAAATCTAATATAATGATATAGCATGCTCAAGTTTTTGGTTCCATTAAGTCTCTATAATTTCTGTATTTTTGAAGTTCCTCGTTTTAAAGGAATTGCATGAAAAAACGTATCGTATGCTTTTTATTTTTCCCCCAGGAAATTGTGTTTTCGGCAATATTAATATACTTAAAAAAAATTTTACCAAACACTTAGTTATTTAAAAAACCTTTTTGAATATAAAATTGTGTAAATCTCCGTAAAATATGATTACTTGTTTTATATAGTTTCGATTTCACACTCAACCAGAACTTGGTTTTATGAGAATAGTATTAGCAGAGACGCGAACATTTCGCATTTTTGTTTGAGAGCGTACTTGACTTTCAAACACGCGTGGTATACATTTCTGTAATTTTTACAAATGAATGAGGATTTATAAGACGTAGCCTGGATAATTCTGATTCAATAACAGCCTNTACATTTCTGTAATTTTTACAAATGAATGAGGATTTATAAGACGTAGCCTGGATAATTCTGATTCAATAACAGCCTGCAAGATAACAAGTAGTGTATACAGCGGCTGCTCCGACATAAACTGGCCGCTCAGTGGTGCAACTGCCAATGAACAAATATGTGAGGCTAGAGTTTTCAGATTACTGTGGACTCTAGTCTACAGATCAATGTACACGTGAAATGACCGGACCTCTAATTATAAGCGTGTGGAAAGTTGTAATACTTACCCAACATTCGCGAATTTCGACCTTAANGAAATGACCGGACCTCTAATTATAAGCGTGTGGAAAGTTGTAATACTTACCCAACATTCGCGAATTTCGACCTTAAAAGAGAAAGTGCACTAATGTATAGTATATTATGTCTGGTATGTTGGCTTACACCAATGGCGCTCATTCCAAACCTCAAACAATTTTTTTTATTATTTATGTCGTGAACTATAATTACTACATCTTTATTCTCTATATATTGTTATGAATTTTAATTATTTTTTACAAAGGTCTAGGGAAGGGTTATGTGTCTACACTTAGACGAGGGAAATATTAAACTGACGTTATTTATGAAGACTGAACCTAGTTTTAGTAAAATTATAATGAGATACAATAAATAAAAGCTATTGGAAGGGGAGGACATAATCAATTACAATATATGACTAACCTGGATGATACCGGCGCACAACGGGAGCCAATGAGAGAACGTATTGCATGAACACACACGTTGGAGGGTCGCGAAGAGTGGACTGGGCTACGAGGGCTGTGAGCGACACAGTCGGCGATTGTCATCAGGCTGGTCAGCTGCGGGTCCTGGAGCAGCGACGTCCGACATCGAGGCAACGAGTCCAGGGCGCGAGAGTAGGGTGAGCTCCCTCTCAACCACGCTCCTTTTCACCAACTAATTAACCTTCACTTTTCTCCTTTTCCCTTGGCCACTTTGTTTGTATTCTGAGAAGTCCAGTAATTGCTTGAAGTGACCGGTAAATGCTTTAGTCCCTCTTTTATTAATTAAATATATTATTAGCTTATCCAGATACCTTATCCTATCCCTCAACAACATAATATTTTATGAGCTAGTTAATATCACAACAGTATGGAAAGTAATTAATGTCCTAAAGACAAAGTGTNGTATTAAGTGTTGGCGCCTCACGCCACAGAACAGATTACAACACCTACATCCAAACCTCAGCTTTGGCCGGTGTCAGTGTGGTTCTCAATCATGCATACAGAATTTCGCACATTTAAATCTATGTAAGTCAAAATATAAAACATACGTTATNAGTGTGGTTCTCAATCATGCATACAGAATTTCGCACATTTAAATCTATGTAAGTCAAAATATAAAACATACGTTATATGAAATCATTGTCGAGGTAAATCGGATAATGGAAATAATATTCTGTAAATTGTTATAGACTCTTAAATGATTCTAAAGAAATAAGAGGGTTAAAACGAAAAAAATATCTATACACATATGAAGATTAAATTTAGTAATATCTCCGAATCTAGAACATCGCGCAAATCCATCTTTTAATGACCTGACGAAAAAAATTATAAACTTATACTATACGATTATGTTTTGCACAACTACGTTAATTTATTCTCAGATCGTTTTCTTCGATTACCTTTCGATGACAAAGTCCATTGTACATAGAAATTTGTGTTTCCCGTTGCAATTGAACTAGTTAAAACTTTCGTTAATAGCGGTTTCNCAAAGTCCATTGTACATAGAAATTTGTGTTTCCCGTTGCAATTGAACTAGTTAAAACTTTCGTTAATAGCGGTTTCTATTTAAAAACATTTTTTAAATGTTTTTCGTAATGTACAAATATATCAAAAGCAATGCAATTTTAGCAGCCTAAATTATAATTTCTTGACAACAGCCTTCATATAACGATAGAAGGTACAACATCCATTCCGCATCCCCCCTCGCTCCAGGCCACACACGGCCTGGCCGGCTGTCCCCTGCTGGAGCTGGGATATCCGGGGACAACCAGGAGCTGCAGCCGGTATCTCAGGCCTCTGTCCTCACTAAGTTCGACACCGGGAGAGTTTCATAACTTTATACATTATAGTACGTGACAACAATGTCAGCAAATACCCTGCCATCTTGTGGATACCTGTCTAAACAATGGCGAGTGCCATCTAGCAGCAGAATGCTGAAACGACCATTGTTATCACACTGAGCGACATCGACAATTTTTAAATAGCTGAAACAATGGTTATTGTAGTGTGTCAATCGATATTTATCCTGCTAAAATTTGTAACGTGTCACCATTAATCTACTCTTTGATAAAATAAAGTAAATTTTTTACGACAAACCACAGATGATATTTCTTTTCATGAACTGGCATTTGTTTCTACATGAATGGAAATGTATTATTTTCTCCATTGTAACATAATGATAGTTAACCCGTTTTTGCGAGCACCCATTCAATTTTAGTGTGTAAAACATGAAACGAATTTCTTGTATGCACGCATCCTTTATGTGGTGAGTTATACTGTATTGATGAAGAAAACTATTTATTCTTCTTAATTTCCTAGCCTTGCTGTGTAATGTGTCGAAATAATTATGCTGGTCTTCCACACTCGTCTTGAACACTTCATTTTGAGGAGGAAGTGTTGTTGATATTCGAAGAGGAACCGTCCACCGGCACCCGACAAATGTAGCGTGACTTAGTCACGTGTCATACAGACATGTGGCATGTTGTCCACGAACAGTAGTTCCAGTACTACTATCTTCAGACATTCCAGGCATTACGTGTGGAGGACTACCCACAACGAATAGAGTTAGTGCAATAGTATCTCCAGTGCTCCATAACACAGCGTACGTTACCAACCTCGGTGTTATTGACGGGTGAGTGCACTTCCACTCGGGACGGCAGAGTAGTAACACGCCCACTTCCCTGTGTAGACTGGATCCTTAGGAAACACTCGGAGAACTCCAATGAGCAGAACAGAGAAAAGTGATAATTTACCGTTGGTCTGCTTGTCACCTCTTACCAAAATGCAACTAAAATATAAAAATTCAAGCTAAATAAAAACACNTTACCAACCTCGGTGTTATTGACGGGTGAGTGCACTTCCACTCGGGACGGCAGAGTAGTAACACGCCCACTTCCCTATGTAGACTGGATCCTTAGGAAACACTCGGAGGACTCCAATGAGCAGAACAGAGAAAAGTGATCATTTACCGTTGGTCTGCTTGTCACCTCTTACCAAAATGCAACTAAAATATAAAAATTCAAGCTAAATAAAAACACNCATTTACCGTTGGTCTGCTTGTCACCTCTTACCAAAATGCAACTAAAATATAAAAATTCAAGCTAAATAAAAACACGTTAATGGCGTGATTGTAAACCGCAATTGTGAGATGGAAAAAATTATCTTAAAAAACCAGAACTGGAAGATATGTTTTCCAAACTTTTGTATTGATGCTTCTTGTATTTTTTTTCGGGTCACAAGATACTTTATTATACAATTTTAGAACACCTTGTCCAATATACTAAATATTATAAAACATTTCCCAACTTATTAAAATTCTCTTTGTCTGGGATGCAATATTACAATGGAAACTAAATGTTTATGAATATCCCAGATAGAAAAGTACGCTAAATACACACGCATTTATACATCTCACCAACTGCCGCATTTCAAGGAAAAAAACCTATCTTTACGATCTTACAACCTACTCCCATTACAAACATTTTTGGCCAACACGAAAAAACAGTTAATCCAAATATGACGTCTGATAACAATTTTAAAAATATTTTAAGAACCTATCATCTATTTATTAGTGCCCCTAACTAGGCATATGCTTCAAATGTGTTATTTTGTTTTTAAAATTTAATTTTTCTATCAAAAATAGTATATTTAAATCATTTAAAACATTCCGGCGACATACTTCATTTTTAAAATTACTTTCCTACTTGATTACCTCAACACCACAAAGTTATTCTTAAAAAAAAACTCAAAATTTAAAACATAATTATGGCGTGGACTCCAAAGGAGTCTGAGAACCAAGAGCATCGATAACATTCTCTCTTCAACTGGACTTCTTGGCTACTGCTGACGTCAACCAGTAGTAACCAATAGCGCTGAAGCACGCCAGTCTATCGTCTGACCGCCTCGGAACATGGGTGCTCTCAGCAGTCTGAAGTCTGACGCTGGGGCTGTCTGTCACTTTGCTGGACACTCGTCACTACCGAGACACAGTTGACGCTNAGCAGTCTGAAGTCTGACGCTGGGGCTGTCTGTCACTTTGCTGGACACTCGTCACTACCGAGACACAGTTGACGCTGGACGCCGACTTGCTGCGTAGTTTCATCGGAGCTGTGGACGAATACATCGTAGTCTTCCATGGTTGTTACGAACGATTCACCAAAATCATGAAAAACGCCCATCATTTGTAGGTGAATCAATAACGGGCAGGCAGAATTTTGACGTGGAAATTTACGTGTCGTGATTTTGAGAAGCTCTTGACCATGAGACGAAAAACGTATCGTCACAGGGTAGGTGATAAAAGGGCATGTGTGGACAAATGAAAATACTTATGCGTAACTGGTTCACAACAGCCAANGCTGTCTGTCACTTTGCTGGACACTCGTCACTACCGAGACACAGTTGACGCTAGACGCCGACTTGCTGCGTAGTTTCATCGGAGCTGTGGACGAATACATCGTGATATTCCATGGTTGTTACGAACGATTCACCAAAATCATGAAAAACGCCCATCATTTGTAGGTGAATCAATAACGGGCAGGCAGAATTTTGACGTGGAAATTTACGTGTCGTGATTTTGAGAAGCTCTTGACCATGAGACGAAAAACGTATTGTCACAGGGTAGGTGATAAAAGGGCATGTGTGGACAAATGAAAATACTTATGCGTAACTGGTTCACAACAGCCAANTGTCACAGGGTAGGTGATAAAAGGGCATGTGTGGACAAATGAAAATACTTATGCGTAACTGGTTCACAACAGCCAATGGGCATTACGCGTTAACATTTGCGCTATGAATGTTTGTAACTATTACATAGGGCGGTATCTACTGCCAAATAGACTAAACAGCTGCTATACCACGTATTCCTAAAGTGTATTTTGCCTACTTTACTAGAGGACGTGCCACTGTGGTAATGTGGCCGCAATACGACGGAGCTGCACTTACCTTGCACTCATTTGCAAGAAAATATTCACTCTGAAGATGTCATCGCAAAGGCACGTAAATGGGTACAGGCACAGGATATGGTAGTAAGTATACAGAAAATATCGAAATATTGTACCATACCAAATATGTATTGCAGGGCACCAGAACTTGCAGAATAGAGTTAGTATGGTGTTGGACCACCCGTAACACATACGGGTAGCAATACAAACGTCGGATGCACTCCTGAGAACAATCCTGTGACAGCTTGTCCAACTGATGCTCCGAATCCGCCATACTTGCCCCTAGTCGAATTTGCCGTCCAAACTGGTCTCAAACACTATCGATTGCCGGGAGGTCTGGGGAACTTGCTGGTCAAGGAAGCATAATGACGTCATGAGGTCCGGCCATAGATAGCCATGCTGTGTGAGGCCGGGCATTTCCCTCCTGAAAGATTGGGTTGTCAAGCAGCAACAGGAAGGTAAGTGCACATGGTCGCTGAATTTCCTGGATGTATTACCACACCGGCAGAGTTTCTTCAATCACCATTAGTAAGGTGCAGGAATTGTAGGAAATGACACGCTACACCATGACATCTCTCGTTGGGGAGGTGCCGTGACATGTATCTGGATGGTGTACAGCGACGCCCGTGGAATGCTTACAGTCTGTTGCACGATTAAACGATTCTCCCTGCTGATGGTCTGCCGGGGTCAACCCGAGTCTTTTATACGGGTGTGGTGTGTACCCTCCTGTTCCCACCGTACAATTTACATATCTAACACCGGCTCACATTGTAGGCAGAACGGTTCAAGTGGAGATAAATGCGCCGAAACATCCATCCTGCCTCTCGGAGGACTTCGATGCGGCCTCTCTCAGAATCATCTAGTTGGGTAACGGCTTGTCGAATGCGCCGTCGGGGCATGTTGCATGTTCACTGAAATTGGCTCTGTGACTCACACACTCCTAATACGACCTTATTCGGTATATTGTGCTATGCATTACAGATGGACATATTTGCCCTCTGGTGGCACATACGCGCAAGTAAACCGCATAAAACGCAAATGGGGTATAATCGGGCTATGAAGATACTGTGTGGTAACCTTCATTGATCAATGTTTTTGCAAATGAGTGTACCTACTTAGCACACAACCAGGCACCTTTGACTGTGTGTGCTGATCTCTGCACCGTCGATGCACGCTTCGTAATGAAGATGGAGGTCGACAATTTGAACCCCTTTGGCAATTAATTAAGTCACGCTCTTCTTGTGTTGGCGGAGGAGTCCTACTGATTAAATTTGAAGTTAACCGCGCGTATTATGTCCGAAGCGCTGTATTCTTTGAATTCCCGAAGTAGCCAAGCCAAGCATTTATGGACATGGGTTTCCTCTTGTAGGATCCGCGGTGGCGTAGTAGTCAGATTACTCGCCTCCCACCTTGGCGAACCGGGTTTGATTCCTGGCGGGGTCGTTCCGGATTTTCTCTTGTGATAATCACGATGCCGTTAGTCGGCGGGTTTTCTCAGGGATCTCCCATTTGAACTGCCATTGCATTCTTGCTTGCTCCATACTCGATGTTAAGTGCCGCCAAAATCTCGCTACTCCAATACTTTCATAAAATGTTCAACATCATGCTGCTATTCATGACAGGTTTTCAAAATTCTCTATTGCGAATGTAACAAAANACTTTCATAAAATGTTCAACATCATGCTGCTATTCATGACAGGTTTTCAAAATTCTCTATTGCGAATGTAACAAAAATTTTTTTATTTATCGAGTGTTTTCGTTTAGTGATTTGAGGTTGTATACGATTGTATGAATTGTGGGTTACATTAGTGTATGTAACTAAAATTGTGGGTATGGAAACCTCAGGTACTCAACTGTGTAATATTGCTTACACACTTTTGTACCGTGTTCCACTCTTTTCTGTATTTTGTCAGTTCTCTCTTGGCTGAACCTTCCGTACTTCGACTTGGATACTATTATCTTCCAAAGAATTAAAGAACCTTCTTCACATTAAAAACATAAGAATACTCTTCAATTTGAAGAGTAGACTAATACCTGAAGTACAGTAAAACAATTGCCTAAGGGATGTAAACATTTAAATTTAGGACGGACTTATTTGTCAGGAATTCAAACCTAAATGCAAAATAATTACTATTTTTTTTTAATTCCTAAGTTTGCTAATAATATCGACGTGCTACAGGCCATCTGTTGGACAACGTTGCAAACAATGGCGTTTGCTAAATAGTATAAGCATAATGTCACGGTCTCCATTGTTGTCACACTGAGCTACCGCAACAAAGCTGTACTTTATATAACTCTTAAAGAAATNTAAATTCCTAAGTTTGCTAATAATATCGACGTGCTACAGGCCATCTGTTGGACACTGTTGCAAACAATGGCGTTTGCTAAATAGTATAATGATAATGTCACGGTCTCCATTGTTGTCACACTGAGCTACGGCAACAAAGCTGTACTTTATATAACTATTAAAGAAATTAAAAATCCTGGAGGTCGGCGTGGTCATGCGGTTATGGGCCGGCTACAACCACCTTAGATCGGAGATAGGGACAAAAAAGANAAATTCTGGAGGTCGGCGTGGTCATGCGGTTATGGGCCGGCTACAACCTCCTTAGATCGGAGATAGGGAAAAAAAAGAAGAACTATAGCTAGGCGCGATGGCACGAATAGGGCGATATAAATGGGGGGATAATCGGAAGACAACGTTGACCTTTTATAACTTTTCAATTAATTCAATAACTTGTCTCATTATACTATAATTGGATTTTGAATAAATGTAAAGCAGGCGCGAGTTCGGTCCCAGGTTTGTCTGAAAAAAAATTTTTCTACGTTTTTATTTTTTGTTTGTTTACGTGATATAATTGGTAATGTAGGGTAATCCAAGTTTTCATAACGTGCTAAAAATCATGTCTGAATATTCTGTAACCTCNGATCCCAGGTCTCTTCTGAAAAAAAAATGTTTTGTACGTTTTTATTTTTTGTTTGTTTACTTGATATAATTGGTAATGTAGGGTAATCCAAGTTTTCATAACGTGCTAAAAATCATGTCTGAATATTCTGTAACCTCGCATTTAGAAAAAAAATTATTATAGTTCCTGATATTTATGGCACGGAGATTGTGAGAAATGGTAGAAAGTTTTGAAGGAGTAACGTAATTTGTTTCTGGGCAATTAATACGTCTACAGCAAACCTTGAGAATTATAAATATTTTCATGGCAAATATATCATGTTTAGAAAAACTCCAAACCTTTATAAATTAATACAGAAAAATTTCAATAATTACCGGGGCTCATGAAAGGCGATTGTCTCGAAGTCACTTTAATTTTTACATTCTCCTAAAAATCATCTTAAAGAATAAAAGAAATTCATCGTGCATAACCTAATGAAATTGTTTCAGGAATTTTATTTTTAAACATAGATTAAAGCAATTGTTATATTAAAATTTACAAAATTATCGTTAAGCATTTAATGGTTAAATGTATACAGTACAATATATTAGCAAAGTTAGTTCAGCTGTCTCATATTTTATTACGAATTGCATTTCGAAATACAACTTAATTGCCCCATTTCGTAAATATTTTTTAAGATAATCCTTTCATTGAATTATCATAAAAAATACAATTAACTTCACGAGCATGTTCTAAGAGATTGCGTTATTTGCAAATATGACTCATGTTTATACGAGAAAAAAAAACTTTTCTGTTTGCTACCGAAAATTGTTAGAGTATAAACTTTCATAGGAAATAATTTAATAAAAACAATAATATTATAATTTATTGAAATTTTCTTATAAAACTTTTTTAAAGATTTTAATAAACGTTACTAAATCTAATATAATTATACAACACGCTCAAGTTTTTGGTTCCATTGAGTGTCTATAATTTCATATCTATGAAAAAAATATCTGTAAACCGTAATAATTCGAATAGTATTTCACTTTAATTTTGAAGTTCCTCGTCTTAAAGAAATTGCATGCAGAAAGTATCCACTAAAAGCATTAAATCTGCCAATACATAACATATTTGGTCCACCATTTTGTAAGATCGCGTTACAAGAACAATTTAAGTTTTTGTATCGTAACTCGAAAAATATTCAACTGATTCCTACCAAATTTGACAAACAAGCAGAATTACAATACACCCATTAAGCTCATATGCATTAATTGGGACAGGTATTAATTTTTAAATTTATCTTAATGTACACATTTTGATAACTGTACTATATCTATTAAAGGTTGCAGCCAAACTCAACCAAACTTTGTATGCTGTCAGATATGCTATTTAAATGGGTAGGAAATTTATTTTATACATGGTGACTATATACTTAAATAATTTAGGTTCATTTGATAAGCAGTATGTAATGTTGTACAATACTGTTTGACCAATTTCAACGAAACTTGGTGTTCTGAAACAATCAACTACGGGTATTAAACATACTAATACACTGCCACTTTTGTCTGCCATTTTGGAACAAAACTCTACAAGAAAAATAAAATTATTTTCTCATATTTCGAGAAACAATGAACTGTTTACTACCTAATATGGCAAAGTTAAAAATACAGTACTGTGCTCCAAATAAAATAATACGTTTCAAGTGAGTCGGGCACTTATTTTTAAGATGGCGGTCACATGAATATTTTGATTACTATTCTATGCCCACGAAACAATGTAACCAAGTTCAACAAAACTTTATATGCTGGCAGTAGCCTACATTACTACCATCAAAAGTGTCTACATGGAGCCTCTTTTTTCCACCATTTTGTAAGATAGCTCCTCTTTTAACTTATACCTCGGGAATCGATTAGCCAATTCCCATCAAATTTCGGCAAACACGTATTATTACGGCATTCCATGCAAACTGTTGTATATTGAGTAAATCAGGCACTTAATTTCAAAACGATGGCAGAAATTTATTTCCACATACATTTTCCTTTTATCTCAGTTTTATATTAGGACTTACTTCATCAAATTTACTCGCATGTATATGTAGAGGAAAGTAGGCTAACTTCTGGTTAAATGGTAAAATGTCAATAGAGTGTCTCCATTATTACTCATTAAGACTCGCGTGTATCACATGCCTCATCGTCTCTATGCACAAGGCGCTGAAAAAGTGTGATCTCATTCCTTCAGAAACTTACTTCTAAGACAACTTTAAAATTATTTAATAAAATATTTATAATATTTTCTGATTGCCAAAAATAAAGTAAAAATATCTGTGGCTTCTAGTTTCTTGTCGTGTATTTTCATCGCAATCCTCGTTTTAAATAATAACAAACTAAAATTCATAAACTGAGCTTTCAACCAGGCACCAAAACGGTAATGCAGAACATCTGCTTACAATTGGACAGTTTCGCTGAGCGTGATCGGTGTAAATGTTAACTGAACCAGGCTTTAGTGTGAAATCATCCAACGGAAACCTTGGAAAATAGGTATATTAAGTTGATAGTATAGATACCCTCGCCGTTAGCATTTCCCGCCCGCTGCAGCGCCCGCCCATTACTGAAGGACGAGGGAGCTCAAGGGCCGCGACGTCTGGCGCGAGTAGTAGTCAGAGCTGCAAGCAGTGGCTACCTTACACAGTCAGACTACGAGGCGGTTGAATGGGGGAAACCACCTGACTGCCTGTTCGTTTTGTCTCGGCACAAGGGGCAACTTGTTAAAAAAAACCGTCTACTTGGCTTTTTCACTCTGACAAATCGACTTCATTAGTTTTTATTGAAAAAATATCTTTGGAATCATTTACAGCAAAGTTAGGGTGCACACATTTTCAGACTATTTGAAATATTCCAAGCTTTTATCTGAAAAAAATAATAATAATTCGTAGTTGCATCGGGCTGCGGTGGCTGAGCGGTTAGACTGCTCGCCTCCCACCAAGACTAACAGGGTCCCATTATCGTAATGCTTCATCGCGCGAAAAGGACTCTTCCTACTGGCGGTTCTCTCATGTTGCCGAGCATGACAGCTTTTGCTGAAGATCTTTCCACAGTAGTAACACTGTTTCTGTTTTACGTTTAATTTTCCAGCAGTGGGAGAAGGTACATCCCTAGAAGTAAGCTTAAAGCCGCGTTTACACCGACTGTTAACAACAAATCTTGGTAACATGACCCCAGTTTGACATTTACTTTTGCTAATAACACTGTGGCCGCATAACCTCAGTTGGCTGCAAGATGTCATGTGTGGAAGAAGTTGTACTAGTTGCGGCAGCATGAAACATTTTGGCGAAAGAGCGAAGACCAAGAAGGTTCTGGGTGTAGGTTCTGGAAGGTTCTGGGTGAGACCTTCTCTGCGGGCAAGAGCTATATATAGTGGAAGTGACTTGTTAAGTGACTTTAATGGAGATGACATTTATCGTTTGGCAGGCGAAATAAGGTGTAATGGAACCTTTAAAAACTTTTTGATAATGGCCATTTGTGACTTTGAGTTTTTAATATCAATTATACGACATAAAATTGGCAAACAAGATAGTAATTACAGAAAAGCTATTCAAGTAAATGAAAAGCTTGCAATGGCCTTGCATTTTTTAGCTACTGGAGATTCATACACAAGCCTAACTTACTTGTTAAAATTTCTAAAGCAACAATGCCATTGTTTGTATTAGAAGTGTGTGGGGCTTTGATCGATTTGCTGAAAGAGAACACACAAGTAAGTAATCGGTTTAAAGGTATTCTTCAAATATGAATGCAAACATAGCTCAGCCTTGAGTAGACGGGTGGAGTAAACGGTAAAAATACTCGGCCGAATCTTCAGGTGTGCCAACACTCTACGCTGACAATTTTCGATTTTCTATAACTGTAAGCTCGGCCAAGCACTCTGCCGTTTACTCCAAAGGCTTTTATACAAGGTTATTGATAGGGCGACTATGCAAGGTTGTAAATAAATACCAGAACTGTTCCACAACAACAAGGAGTATTGAATGCTGTATAAATATGTTTCTCGTTATTTAACACTTCGTTGGTTTCCTTTTGATCCCCCAAACCCATATCCTCAACAAAACCGAGAGCGCTCACGTTCGAGAATAACTCGCCTGTATGGTCTTCACCCACTGTAGTATCTCGCGAGTAGAGCTTAACAACGATGCACGAGAATGCCTCGAAGTTGAACAAAATGGCACATTGCTGTTAGAATTGTTAGTGAATAAGGAAATTTCCATCTCAAACTAAATTTGGTTTATTCGGTGCTGTGCAATAATCTGACTACGCACATCTGTTATTTTACGTAACTGGCAAGCGACATTCTCGCCAAATACATCGAAGTCATGTTCTTGTATAATGTTACTACCAAATTGTTTCATGGCAAAATAAGCCTCTTCGGTCATAGGGCTGTAGGTACTTCCATTTACTGGTTCGATTTAGGACGTTAGCAGGAGGAGGTGAGTTCGGGATGTCTTTTTCAGAGACATTTCGGCAACCAGTCTGAACGATTTCCTGAACTTGTTCACTGTCTGGGTTTTCTCCTGGTGTGTCCGCCTGAAAACAAAGTCGTAATACATGGCACGTGTAATCAACACGCACACACACATACATACATACACATACGCCCTGCGCACGCACGTGCGTATAATTTAACAATGTAAGCAGTCAGTGAGAGCAGCGCTTGTAATTTCGTAAATTAAACATTTGTTTTTATTGCACTCTACATATAGCTGGTGAGCATACGTTTTTGTTTTCAGGTTCCGTCAACAAAAGAAGAGTGGTTGCATCACGCCGAGTATTATCGTCTGCGGAACTTCCCCCATTGCATTGGGAGGATGGATGGGAAGCACGTGACTCTGCGAGCGCCTATGCATACAGGAAGCGATTACTTTAATTACAAGGGGGTTTTCTAGCATAGTCTTGCTAGCCGTTGTCGATGCTAATTATTGCTTCACGTACGTTTCGGTTGAGTGTCAAGGACGATTATCGGAGGGTGGAGTATTTGCTCAGAGCACCTTAAAACAGCTGTTGGGAAACTCCAGTGTGAAAATTCCGAACAACAGTTGCCTGCCTGGAATAAACTTTCCTGTTCCCTACGTATTGTTAGCTGATGATGCATTTCCCTTTCAGCCATTTATAATCAAACCGTTTCCAGGACTTCACGACAACGGCAGCAATGAACGTATTTACAATTATAGACACTGCAGAGCACGCAGGGTTGTTAAAATGTTTTCGGTATATTTTCTGTGGTGTTAGTCCTTCGAAAACGACCCTTACTCGGGCCTGAAAACGCTGAAAGAGTAGTGTCGGCCTGTACGCATCTACACAAATTTCTACGACGAAGTAAATCGCCAAGTGCGTCATACACTCCTGCGGGAACATTTGACCATGAGACAGTACATCGGCAACATTAGTCCGACATTAGGCCGACAGGAATACTACTTCGTTTAAAACGAATGCCAAAGAAACCTTCTGAGCTTGAAAAACTAATACGGGAGGAATTCAATGCTTATTTCAACAGCTCTGAAGGCCGGGTTCCATGGCAAAAAAACTATTAAGAAAGATTAAGAAAGCCTTGCAGTGGGGTATCTAAGAGTAGTTTTCACGTGTTGTATTAAATAAACTTTGTTTTGTATTCGAGCATTGTTCTTACCTGGCGCCTATTTGCCGAGATAGGCTTGCATTGTCTCCCACAGTGCCTACATTTGTACGCGCAAACCATCGCCATATATGACATTATATTTATTTTATAGCAATTACGCACCATTATACATGTCCCACAGTTATAACAAATGTTATCAACATTCTTTGATCTTTACCGACTTCCAGCGGGAAACATAATTATTGTTACTAACATGGTATTTATTTTGCTAACACAGATTGTTGGCAATAAATACAGAGGTGTTTTTCAAAATGTTACTAGAAATTGTTAGCAACACGTGTTACTAACCGGTGTAAACGCGGCTTAACAGTACATTTCGTACAATGGCTTGCCTCATCTTCATGGAAAAAACCTAAGTCCCTTCCACAGCGGCAACAAGTGTATCTACTTGGCCTAGTTATTGCTTTATGTGTATATATATATATATCATTAATACCACATTCATTAGTGAGATTTAAGCATTTTGATACCTCCATTCAATTAAACATTTTATCTAGTTCCTTGATCACATTACCATGCAGTTATATATTTAATAGTTTATTCCAGGCAAGTTCTTCGCTCAGCTTGGAATCATGGTCACACTTAAAGCAGACAACTGACTCCTCCCAGACAGACCCTTCACAATCGGCACCACAATCAGCACCGCACTTAGCACTGCAGATATCATTGCACACATCACAATCAGGGGACATTTATGGGTCATTAATGGTAATTTAGGTGTCATTAGTGGTCATTTATTGATCATTTATGGTCTGTTATGGCTCATTTATGGGTCATAATGTGTCATTTGGGTTATTTATGAGTCATTTATGGATCATTAGGTGTCATTATGGGTCGTTGTGACTCATTAGGGGTAATTATGGGTCATTTATGAGTCATCAGTTATATATATATATATATATACACACACAAATTGCCACTGTGAAAATAGCTTCGGTTATTTTCATGAATATTACGCAAGTCAATAATTGTATGAAGTCTTTTGTGAAGCTTACCTCTATGGATGTACCTTCTCCCACAGCTGGAAAATTAAATGTAAAACAGTGTTGCTATTGTAGATAGATCTTCAGCAAAAGTTGTCATGCTCGGAGACATGAGAGAACCGCCAGTACGAAGCGTCAGTCCTTTTCGCGCGATGAAGAATTACGATAATGGGCACATTCAGTTTATGCAAGGAAATGTATATTGAAGAACAATATCAATAACTGCAGGGATTCTTCTTTTGAGAGCCAGCAACTGATCTCAATATCCCCTGCTCCATATACAGGTACTAATTCCACAGACTATTATGATGGGACAGTTAATGCTAATGATGGAATGAGAGACCTATGAGGTTTGGTAGAGTCAGTATGTGTGGAATGTACACTTGCAAGACGTTCGAGTGAAATCGACGAACTTCAGAATAAACAGTTGTCGGTTATAAATGTTGATGATGACTGTGCGACTCCTACAAATAAAACTACACTTGATATTGAGGATGAAACACGATGTGAAGAAGACCATGAAGACAGTATTGATGATAATGACTATAATACAGTGTTGAATAAGTATACAATGGGAAAGATGATGATTTTCTCGATGTTACCACACATTTCACCAACGAATTTTCTTCGAAAAATGGCTTGAAGAAAGTAGAAGGCATCAATAACACTCGTGACATATTTTCCGAAGACCCAAATGAACTTGTTGATAGACTCAGATATCTGATTCAACTGCAAAAACGCGGGGATATTTCACGCATTGTAGATATATCTTCAATCATCGATGAACTGAAGAATCGGGGTTATATCAGATGAGTATGTTGGCTACTATCCATGGTGTGCAAATATCTGAGAAATTTAAGGATGGAATGTTCAAAATATTTAGAAAAATGAAAGGTATATCGCAAGTAAATAAATAAAATGTATGTACATATTAATGTGTGTTAAATTTTTTATACAACCCCCTCTTCTTCTCTGAAATACTTATGAAGTCAATGGTGTAAACAATCAACTGAGAGTATTTTTTACATCAAATTTATGTGAGTGCAAGCAGTAGCAGGGCTATAGTTCTATTTGAAGTATTGTGCCTTACTCGGGTCGTTTGAAATCGACTTAGTTCAATATGACAAACCAATTTAATAAGGGGAATATTTTTGAGGATTATTTCACAACTAGTTGGTTTGCTTGGTCAGTTGGTCTGGTAAGTTGGCTTGGGTAATATGACATTTTTGTACAGTCAGTTCTGGTAGAAATATTTTGCTAAGATTCTGTGAAGATTTTTCTGTGATAAGGTTAGCTACGAAACTTTTATTATGAGACTTTTTTTTTCGAGATTTTCCATCATCGTTTGTTGGTATAAGTGGGTATTATGGTAGGTTGGTCTTGTCGGTTGGTCTACCCTGTTTTGTAGGAACTGGTCTCGTCAGGAGCTAGTCTCGGGCTAAGTCAGTCTCGTCAGGAACCAGTCTTGGGTGTAGTTGGTCTTGGGTGGAGTTAGTATAGGTGGAGTCGGTCTTGTGTGCAGTCAGTCGTTTATTAGTATTGTTAGTTGCAATGGTCCCTTGTTGTGACCAGCTAGTAAATGACAATTCTATCGACTGCGATTTTTCTCGATTTTTTGAGTTCAATGTCATTCGGGTAAGGTAAAGTTCAACAACCAACGTGGTGGCTAAATCGACACAGCTCCTCTGGCGACGAAATCGATTATTAATACACTAGCGTCATTTAGGTGTTGAAAATTAAAACAAATGACAAACGAAAAAACAAGATGGCTGCAAGCGACAGAATGAGCAAAGGTGAGGGATGTGTAGGCCTGTCGACTAATAAACCAATGAAGAACATTGGTGGCGGGTCAAACGAGTGTGAGTAATCAATCAATAAAAACACTTGCAGGAGGTGAAGCGAGCAAAAATAATCAACCAGTTAGAAACATTGGTGGAGGGATTGGAGGGGAGTTGACTAATTAACCAATGAGAAACATTGTCGAAGGTCAGTCGTCTGCTAGATGTAGTGCTGACGGAACCTTCTTAAATGTAAATTTTTAAAATTAACTTATTCATTATAATTTTTTTATAATTTAAATTTTATAAATTTTTGTAAGTATATAATTATTTTAATTATTTAGACAATTTTGTGATTTTTGGGTTTAAGATCATACATGGTCACGGGGTCAATGTCTAAGGTCAAGTTCAAGGTCACCTGGATCCAAGGTGGCAGTCAGTATGTCAATGTAATTTTTCCTCGGTTTTTAATTTTTTTTAATTAAAAAAAATGGGATTTTTTGGAGTAATTTGGTTTCAAGGTCATCCAAGGTCAAGGTTAAAGGTCAAAGTCAATGTAATTAACATCTAACATGACTGAAGAGATGGACTCTGGTTGACCTGGTGAGGGCCGGTCGTATCGGGAGCTTAGTCAATCCATCTGTCATCGAACCCCGGACCTCCTACATGCATATCTTTAAATAATTTTTTAATTTTAAAAAAAAATTTATAAATATTTTTGGAATTTCATAATTTTTGTGCGGTTGTTTATGGTTTTTTTAAAAGGGTTCAANTAAAAAAAATTTATAAATATTTTTGGAATTTCATAATTTTTGTGCGGTTGTTTATGGTTTTTTTAAAAGGGTTCAAGGTTATCCAAGGTAACGGGTACAGGGTCAAGGTCATGAGTTAAGGTCAAAGGTCACCTGGATCCAATGTGGTGCTCGGATGGCGGGAATGACAGAGCATGATTTCGGCTCCGGCTCCGGACCCCCAGCTGCTTGTATCCTACAGTAATTCGTAAGGGAGTTAGGTACACACGAAAAACGATATGTAAAATGGTTTTAATTCAAAGTCATAAAACCTACTTGAAGTGAAAGAACAATTCCGTGAATACTGTTGTCTTGAATCGAGATCTGAAATATGCGAACAGTTTTTACATAATATCATCCCCATTCGTTGAATAGAGGGTGCCATATCATTAGCCAACTTATGTGTGTAACCCCTGGGTGTTTATCGCTTTTAATGTCGTCATGATCGTGTGTATGGTAATGTACAAAAAACGTCTTGGTGTAACTTTCTCATGCGAACGGTTGTCGAGAAAACACAAAGTTTGTAAAGGTGCAGTTGGTCGCCTGCCAGGTATTCTTATAAACTTCGTTCTCTTGACAACCATTTGCCTGAGAGGACAGTTACACCAAGGCAACTTTTTTGTACATCAATGTACACATGATTATGGCATCATTAAAAGCGATAACCACCCAAGGGTTACACACATTTGTTGGATAATGATATGACACCTCCTATTTTCTCAACGTACAAGGAGGATATTATTTAACAAACGTTCGCAGATTTCAGATCTCGATTCAAGACAACAGTATCCACAGAATTGTTCTTTCGCTTCAAGTAGATTTTATGACTTTGAATTAAAACCCTTTGAAATATCTATCTTAAAGTGTACCCACCTCCATTAAACTGCATGACATAGGTCGTATAATATTTTCTATCTCATTTTTCATAGGNTATCTTAAAGTGTACCCACCTCCATTAAACTGCATGACATAGGTCGTATAATATTTTCTATCTCATTTTTCATAGGGAATCGTTTATAGGATTTGTACAAATGGTTCAGGATAATTCTGTATATCAATGTGTGTGTGTTTGAGCGTGCGTGTGTGTGTGTGTGTGTGTGTGTNTATCTTAAAGTGTACCCACCTCCATTAAACTGCATGACATAGGTCGTATAATATTTTCTATCTCATTTTTCATAGGAAATCGTTTATAGGATTTGTACAAATGGTTCAGGATAATTCTGTATATCAATGTGTGTGTGTTTTAGCGTGCGTGTGTGTGTGTGTGTGTGTGTGTGTGTGTTGCTTTGTGCGCGTAAAGAAACAGCGTTATTCATGAAACAAAAACACNTGTGTGTGTGTGTGTGTGTGTGTGTTGCTTTGTGCGCGTAAAGAAACAGCGTTATTCATGAAACAAAAACACAAACCTGTTTAACAAGACCTGTACAACTTACTGCGAAAGTAAACATGCATTTCAGAGACCATGACATTTTTCACTTCCTTCCTGAAAGATCCTCGAATTGCGTTAATCTTTGGTTTGGCAGAACAAACGTTCGAATCTTCGTGAACTGTTTTAGCGAGCATGACCAATTTTGTGTACACCTCTTCTTTCTTGTACTTGTTTCTGTAGTGAGGACTTTTTAGCTACCACAGTGAAGTCTGTCGCAAATACGACAGGGTTAAGTTTCTGCGAGCCTCCCTTAGCAGACGTCATTGTTGGCAACGCAACGCGACAGAAAGAAGGACCTCCACCACGCGGCTATGACGTGGCAAATCCTGTACGCCACTTACGGCGGCGCGAGCATCTAGACAACTACGGCCATTCTCCTTTTGGTTTTCAATTGTATGTTTAACAATAACTGTTAAGCATAGTTCGCAACCCGCTACACCATATTGTGAGTCGCACTAACCAGCACTGCTGCTAGCATCGTGACATTTTTCTGCTACTAACAAACACGTTATTGCCTACCAACAAACTGTATATATTTGTGACCAGAAACGTCATTTCTTGGTTGCCACTAAACACTGAAATGACAAAAAAAAAAAAAATGTTGGTGCCACAAATTATCTTGTGAGATCTATATTGACACAAGAATATTGTAACCACCAGCAAAATAGTTTTCGGTACAGCAAAACTGTTTTTTTTTTNTGAGATCTATATTGACACAAGAATATTGTAACCACCAGCAAAATAGTTTTCGGTACAGCAAAACTGTTTTTTTTTTCAGTGCGGTTCTCACAACATGAGAGTTTCGCCTTAGTTTTCAAGGCGCCAAGAAGCCCATTTAGANGTTTTTTTTTTCAGTGCGGTTCTCACAACATGAGAGTTTCGCCTTAGTTTTCAAGGCGCCAAGAAGCCCATTTAGACAATACGATATAAGCGAGTAAGTGAAGAGATTTGGGTGGCTCTTAACATCGAGGTCTTGATGGCCGGTGAGGATGAAGAAAGAGGTGAGTATGGAGCAGCGCCGGAATGCAAAGCCGGGAGAAACGGGAAATCTCCGAGAAACCAGTGGCATCGTCCAGCACGATTCCCACATGCGAAAATCCGGGGGCGACCCCACCGGGAATCAAACCAGGATCATTTTGGTGGGAGGAGTTCTCGTCAGACGTTTATATTTACTGACTAGCGACCCGGCCCGACTTCGCCCGGGTACAATATAGTTTTTACAGCGATACATGAATAAATAAATTGGGGAAACACAATTACAATATTATATTATAATAAATTAGTAAACTACTCTCATATATAACATACATACAATGGAGAGCCAAAAAAAAAACTGGTATAGGCGTGCGTATGCAAATAACAGAGGTATAGAACCAATCAGAGTAACGCGATGCGGTCGGCAACAAGCGTTATATAAGACAACAAGCGTCTGGCAAAGTTGCTAGATCAGTTACTGCTGCTACAATGACAGGTTATCAAGATTTAAGTCAGTTTGAACACGGTGTTATAGTCGGCGCACGAGAGATGGGACATAGCATCTCCAAGGTAGCGATAAAATTTAGATTTTCGCGTACGACCATTTCACGAGTGTGCCGTGAATAAAGGGAATCCGGTAAAACATAAAATCTTCGACATTGCTGCGGCCGGAACAAAATCGTGAACGAACGTGACAAACGACGACTGACGAGAATCATTAAACGTGACAGACGTGCAACCCTTTCTCAAATTGGTGCAGATTTCAATGCTGGGGCATCAACAAGTGCCAGCGTGCGAACTATTCAACGGAACATCATTGATATGGGCTTTTGGAACCGAAGGCCCAATCGCGTACCGTTGTTGACTGCACGACACAAAGCTTTACGGCTCGCCTGGGCCCGCCAACACCACCATTGGACTGTTGATGACTGGAAACACGTTGCCTGATCTGACTAGTCTCGTTTCCAATTGTATCAGGTGGATGGACGTGTACGGGTATGGAGACATCCTCATGAATCCATGGGCCCTACATGTCAACAAGGAACTGTTCAAGCTGGTGGAGGCTCTGTCATGGTATGGAGCGTGTGCATTTGGCGTGAAATGGGACCCCTGATACGTCTAGATACGACTCTGACAGGTGACAGATACGTAAGCATCCTGTCCGATCACCTGCACCCATTCATGTCCATTGTGCATTCCGACGGACGTGGACAATTCCAGCAGGACAATGCGACACCCCACACGTCGAGAGTTGCTACCGAGTGGCTCCAGGAACACTCTTCTGACTTTAGACACTTCCATTGGCCACCTAAATCACCAGACATGAACATTATTGAGCATATCTGGGATGCCTTGCAACGTGATGTTCAGGAGAGATCTCCATCACCTCGCACTCCTATGAATTTGTGGACTGCCCTGCAGGATTCATGGTGTGAATTGGCTCCTGCATACATTCAAACATTAGTCGACTCCATGCCACGTCGTTTTGCGGCACTTCTGCGTGCTCGCGGAGGCCTTACACGATATTAGGCAGGTTTACCAGTTGTTTTGGCTCTTCAGTGTACATACCGTCACGCACGTCTGTCTCAGAAGGGTAGACAGAGATTATGGACCTCCATTTACCACGATCCTGAAATAAATATTATATGAGAGTTGCTAAGAAAGTTTATTTGTGTACAACATTGCAAGGAACTGTATCCTGACAAAGACACGTGGGCAATAACTAAAGGAAAATTGTACGTATGCTAATATTTTCGCTGAAAACAGGTGGCCCTACTGATAATATAATGTGGTCAGCGTAATAAAATGTAGTTTAAAATAGTAATTGGTAACACATGTTTAAACCAATGGCAAGAGGTGGCCGCTGTGTTGCCGTGTCTTTTTTTGTATCTGACCCAACTGGGAGTAATAATTGTCCACTTGAAAAGCATGGCTGTCGGAGGTAAATTAAATGGTAAAAACATTTACTAGTATTTTTCTGTTATAGATAGCAGCGAAGTTTTTTGTATATTTTTATTCTACACAATTCTTTTACTGTATTATATTGTTCCATCTTTAACGGTTTAGACAGCGTATTGCAAGAGAGCGCGCTGGCGGCAAACTTTTTTCTGACTTGATTCACTACTATAATCACTGCTTATTCCTTATGTTACTTTACGTAACAAAATATACACTAAAACCTGGCCAAAGAAAATAGCTATTAATTAAAAAAAAACACGTAAATCGGATACGTGGTTCTCGAGTGATAAGTGCACTGACAGACAGACAGACACGCGTTGAGTTTTATAATATGTATAGATTAGAAGTTAAACGAAGTTCGAAATTGCTTAGACATCCCATGCCTCACCTTTTATGAGCGATTTTACTATAGGTTTGGTTCAATTGTCAATAACACTGATAAACCAAAACAGAATTTTGCTTTAAAGGCTACGCGAGATATTTCATTAAGATACATTTTGTGCAATCTGCTGTTTAGAAATATGAGCAGTTATATTTAAGGTTATTATTCGAGAAGGCATATATCAAATTGATTATAAAACTTATCGTGACGTTACTTATAATCTATATGATAACTAACGAAAGTAAATATTTGGAAGTATCCTAAAATTCGGTTAGCAATTTATGAATATCACGGCTGTTTTAATTCGTCCAGGCGTTTTTATTGAATAGATTATTTTGCTCGTGGTGGGTTTTCTATTTAATTTTTTAGTTCAATATTTTATTTTAGTTGAAATTCCTGATAACTTGTTGGTTCAGTTCTTCTTGCCTTCTAAAAAAGTTTTTTTTTATGTGATTTCTGGAACTAGGATAGAGCGGGGCTTCTTCGCTCAGAGTGCTGTTACACTGCCGTAAGTCAACCCAGGTTCATGTAAGTTGTTTTGCCTGCTTATCTTAACATGTCATGTTGATAGTAATATCCACTAGTAGAGAAGGTACATTTCCAGTTCTGAGAATAGTGGTCGAGCGATGAAATAACCGAGCCGTTTTGTGACGGTCACAGTTTACCTACGATTGGTTGAGCTTTTCTTCCCTGTGGTGGCATTAATTTAGTTCCAAGTATGACACTTAGCCCTGGTTATACTACGTTGTATTGTACTTCCAGTTAAACCATTTGGGTAAAATAACACTCTTTCATTAATAAACTTAATTTAGTTTTAATTTTTGTATTCATTCACATTTGGGGATTCTGCGCTCAGTGTAAATGGAGATATTGCACACAGGTAAATTTAATGTTTTTTTTTTCTATTCAGATAGTGCAAAATTTTACCCATTTTATAAATGTTAAAAATTCAAGAAACTGTTATGCAAAAAAACATTTAAATGGGAACTCTTTAAAGGTTTTTACCACACAAATAAACGTTTGGGAGCAGGAACTTAATTAATCATTATCTTAACCTTAAAGGATACTGTATTTTCTTTTAAGAAATCGTTAGCTGCAGGTAGTTAAACACGAGAATGTTTCCCACCACAGAACCCTGGATACAACTGTGTTCAAAACTCTCAATAAGTTAAATGTTTTCCCAATTTTCCCAAGATTATAGAATCTGTAAAAAGAAGACGGACGTTAACAAAATTGTCCTCAGATATTTGAACTCTAAAAAATTCACACGAAAACCAAAGCGAAACGAAGACTCAAGATAGATGATCCTAAAAGAGAAAACTAAACAACCATTAAGCTTAAAAAATTTGAAGCAGCGCAAGACTCGGTCAATAATAAAACTAGGCAAAAATACACTACGTTTTTTCTGAGGTCTAAAGCGTTAATCAAAACATTTGTAAAATAAATTCTAATGGAACCGCATGCCAGAAGTTTTAAGCGTGTATTCACGAAGAGAGAATATTTGTGCAACAGGAAAAAAAAATTACATGTGAAAAGTGCATAGGGTTAAAAAAAAAAACAATTTTGAGAGTGGAATAGCCCAACAAGTGAGCGGAATTATCCCGCAAATCTCACGTTTGTCTCCATTTGCCCTTTATTGTAATAGCACCCTCGAAAGAGGTTTTCTGTGTTTTATTATTTGTAAGGATGGTTTCTTATATTTTGTTAAACTTTGTTTCTGTCTTTATAAAAAAATTTCTTTCAGAAAAAATTGTTAATGTGTTTTAAGATTGTTTAATTGAAAGTGAGCGGAATAGCTTGCTCTACGTTGTGGTTAATGGCAGTAAAGCCAATTTCGCGTGATCGCCTTGTTGCATGGTTTGAGACTGTTCTCGTATTTATTTCTTCTCATATAAGGCAGCGGGAAATGTACTGATAGATAGAAGAGCTCAATGCAACTGTTTGGCCATAAACGTCAACGTTAAAAAAGTCGAGAGCAATTGCAAACTGTAGTTGAAAGAAGCCTGCAGGACTGAAATTCAGGCAGTGAAGGGAGGGAGATGTGAAAAAGTCGATTCCATGGAATGAGATACTGCAGGCTATGTTATCTGCTTATCCTTAGCGATAGGCTGTGGAGTGACGAGATAAGATGCTTAATACATGGTGGAAAGATCGATTAAATAGTGTTTTATGAGTAACGTGTTTCAATGGCCAGTGGACTAGTGCACATATTAAAAATGAATATTGGCAACGTGGAAAAGAAATCGGCAGAGTTCTTAAAAAAAAAAAAAAAAAAAAAAAAAAAAGCTAAATAAATTTTAAAACATAAAACACAAAAATTATATTAATTCAGTTTGTACGTAAACTGAATACCTTGAGGTATAGGAAGAACATTTTCATAAAACACCCGGCAACTTTTTGACTCGGATTTTGCTGTTATTTTTCACCGGTTTTGAGATTTACAGTGTGCTTTTTCTGTGTAGCATTTGCACTTTGCCGTACTGGGACGGGGCAGTTATGAACGCCCCTTTGAACATTATGTATTTTAATACTTCAGTATTAATGTTTCCGGTTCTAAATGCAGTGACTGTTGAAGTAAACGATACAATAACCCTAAAATTGCAACAAGCACTAATTTCCTGGCCCCAAACTTTGTGTCATTATTGCTATACTGGGCATAACATAAAATATAATCATCGTGTGTGGAAATACCTACACATACAAAAACTAATTCCTTCTAATACAGAGGGCCACGGTGGTGTAGTGGTCAGACTACTCGCCTCCCACCTAGGCGAACCTGGTTCGATTCCCGGTGGGGTCGCTTCCGGATTTTCGCATATGGGGATCGTACCGCTGGTCAGCGGGTTTTCTCAGGATTTCCCGTTTCCCCCGCCCTTGCATTCTGGTGCTGCTCCATACTCACCTCGCTTCCCCTTCGTTGGTTCTCAAGACCTCAATGTTAAGAGCCGCCCAAATTTCTCCACTTCTGATACAGTTTGTGAAAAATACTCATAGAGAGCTGAAACGGGTGCTAAAGGCTTATATTGTCTGCTATGGAGACTTCGAGGAGTAAAAATGTATTTGGAAGAACTGTCTTCTCAAGGAAATGAAGCATATGCATGATTCTATGCCATCGGATTCTGAGAATAAAATGTCGACGCAGATGAGTTGGTGCAGTTGTTGTGACAAGGTGTTTTCAACTAGACGTAAACACTCCTAGACCTGATAAGAGTGAATTTGTAAATAATTCATGCCTCCAACTGACGTACGATATTAATAGTAGTGTGTAGTGTAATTTTTGCTGGCTGGAAGAGATAATAGAAGGTACGATGACAGGACTTGCAAGGGCACCATTAATTCGCATGCTATACGCTTTTTTTTATCTTAACAGTATCACTAACACAGGCTTGTTATGGGGTTATTGCAGACTGCAGCATTGCCAACAGTGTCATCATCGTAAAAAGAGGTAGCATTTGGAAGCAATAGCTTTGACATCATCATCATCATCATCAGAAAGTCTGTGTTGCTACTGTGTTAAAACAATGCCACAGTAGCAATTGAATTGAGCCCCAGTGTTCGAAGACATAAGTAAATGTGTGAAGAATTTTTTTCCGTATAATAATGAGATATAATAAAAGGGTTAACATATGTTACATGTGGCCACTGTGTGTATAAAAATTTGCAATAGTGCAGTTCCTTAGTCCGAAGAGAAATGTGCCACTTTCGTCACCTCAAGATAAGTCAGAGACCCAATCTTCTACTGCCTCGTGAAGAACACGCTCTCTGTCTCTACGATCCTCATTGTTACCTCGGCCTGCAATCCATCCTACGCTAGTACTTGATACGGGAAGGCTTAATTATAACGCTTTCATGCTGGCGATGGTATTGTTATCCGCTGACGCTTTTACTAGACGCGAGCTCCATGCGCGCTGCCTCGTCGCTCGCCCGGCAGCCGGGGAAATGATTGACGCCAGCGACCTGGCTGGCATCACAGCCCCTCCTCCTCCCCCTGCTGGCGAAGCCGACGAATTAAGAGGATGCGCAAGAATATTCTGGGAACTTAGACGATCAGGGCAACGCGACATTTAGATACATTTGTGGGCGATGGCCTACGACCCTATAAACATTACCGCGGTCCAAGGATCGTGGGTGTTTTGGTAAAAGTCTTGCTGGTGCGGTAACCGAGGCGAAGACTAACGTGGCGATGGACATCGGTAAAGAGGACGGATGACGACGGGAGATTGCGAGACGACGGCGGACGAGGTGTGAACGGACGAGAAGGCGCGAAAACCGACGAGGAAAGGCTGCTGTGCATGAGGACGCTCGGAGAAATCTAGAACACTACGGTCTGGTGGAATATGGACTAAACTAATTTGGGACTGTATTAATATGTGATNATTTGGGACTGTATGAATATGTGATGCATACTTTATTGTAAATATTGAAACTCTCAGTTATCGACATATAATTTATAATGTAATTCAAAAGTTTATGGTACACTGTATGTTATGATTGATTTTAAATATTTAATTTCATAAATTTTTTGAGGTAATTATTGTAAGCAGCACTAATTGAATTTATTAATTTTAAATAGCAAGATATATCAATTTAGTGTGAGATATTTAGACGAGAATATTTTCTTTGAAATTATTTTTAATAGGTTNTTAATATGTGATACATACTTTATTGTAAATATTGGAACTCTCAGTTATCGACATATAATTTATAATGTAATTCAATAGTTTATGGTACACTGTATGTTATGATTGATTTTAAATATTTAATTTCATAAATTCTTTGAGGTAATTATTGTAAGCAGCACTAATTGAATTTATTAATTGTAAATAGCAAGATATATCAATTTAGTGTGAGATATTTAGACGAGAATATTTTCTTTGAAATTATTTTTAATAGGTTATGAAATTATAATTAACTATTTTATTTAATTAAGACCCCCATTCCTTAACGAACCTGGTTTATCCCACTGATTTTCGAGAAAAATGTAACAGTATATAATCAGAGAAGACTATGAAAACGTACTTTTCTTTTAATACCTCTGGTGAGTCAAAAGACGTATGCAAGTTGCATCTCACTCATATACGGAACATGTTATCCACGTGCAGGAGCCATTAGGCTCTGCGTCGTAAAAACCTTAACAACAGTGCCTGTTGGCGCAAAACATGTGTGAAGGGTCCGACAGGGCTGAGACGCCTTGATGCAGCGCAGGCACCTGCAGCTGACACAACAGTTGACCAGACACGAATCTCAAGTTGGCGAAGTCGTGGATCTTTAGTGCATTCCCACTTCGTCACTGACATCCCCGCTCTCAGGCCATCTTCCAATTAGCACCAATTTTTTTAAAACAAAATGGTTACGTAACTTGTTTTGTCCAGTAAATATACGACGTATTTTTGTAATTTGCGTTTTGCATTTTGTAAGCTTCGAAGCTGACACATTACCAAATATTAATAACCAAATACCCGCCATATTAGTTCTGCCTGTTTGAAACGTTTAAATACACACATAGGCAACGAGGTTAATGGTATAAACAAATGTGTGTTGTAAGTTATTCACAATAATTATTTCACAAAGCAAGTAATTTAAATATTATTCAAATAGTATTTTCTCATGACACAAGTTTTGTTAAGTAACAATTTCATATCATAGTTGTTTAATAATGTCAGTTTTAAATTNAGTATTTTCTCATGACACAAGTTTTGTTAAGTAACAATTTCATATCATAGTTGTTTAATAATGTCAGTTTTAAATTTTAAAAGGCCCTCGAACAACTTTCGGGAATAATGACTGTTTATTCTAAGACTTTGTGGACTTGAAATTTTTGTATCATGATAACACCAAAATAATAGTATCATGGCATGCTAGACAGTTGAATGTCGTGGCGTTCCGACTAAACCTTACAAAATGCTAAATACAAATTACGAAAAACGAAACTCTAAATGAATTGTAATATGTCGTCGCTCTCTACGTTGACCTGTCGATGGGTGAGAACCCTAGAGCTCTTTTCCAGAATACAGAGTTTCAAAATCAATTACTGCTATATGAGTGTAGTCTTAGTTGATGGGTCACCAAATAGAACCACTGCTGAAGCCAACCGATCGTTCCGTGCACCAACGTTCCCATGGCACTTACGGGTTTTACACAGGAATGTTCATTACTATGGCCAAAAATAATTTTCCCACTCTTATGAAGGAGAATCTAATAACTTATCATTGAGCTGGTAAACACAGACATTCGCTATAAACATGCTAGACAGTTGAAATGTGACTACGTTAAGACTACATCCATACAAAATGTGTGGATTTGTATATATGTGAACATTTTGTATTTCATATGTTAGTTATGTTAGTGACATACTATTGTAGCTACCGTAAAATAGTGGACTTAAAGACTTACTCCATTGTGTGCTGGACCAGTCAACTTTTGAATTTCCCGCTCTGCCCATATTTGTGATTTCACAGTTAGCAGACATTCATGCAACGCAGCATGCCAAGATTTTGCAACCTTGGGCTTCTAGCAGGAAGCCGGTCGTTCGTGATTCATCATGGCGGTGAGTTGAGCTATCGAGCAGCCTCGCTGCCAATTTGTGTTTCTTTGTTGGATCTTCGCATATATATTTTTTTTTTTCATTGCAGTCTATAACTTCTCGCGAAACAGCAGCTAAAGGACTGAGAAAAATTTAAGAAAAATATAAATACATTCCAAAATATTTCAACATAGCTCCACGACTGAGGAATATGGTTCGTCCACTTAGGGCGTAGTCATATTATTTCACGTCCCTGACTAGTATAATATCTAGTACATGTCCTACATGTATCTCTAACTGTAGCTAATGACTTAATGGTTTTTCATTCACTTATAATGAATACTGTATAATTTTGAGTGAATATGAAGGGGTATAAGGAATCATGTAGCCCGACTGCATAAAGTATGCTATTTTCAAATACTAATTACACAATCAGAAAATTATGCGAAGCCATTCTTGTCCACAAATGAAATTTAAAATACTACTCGACCACCAGCGTATACTGAACAACAACATTTATCCCCTCATAACATACAGTCATCTTAAACCATTGATATTCCTCACCTATGCAGTCAATACCTCATACGAAAGGTAAATGAAATTGACTGAAGAAGATAAAGAGATTCCAGAAGTATGTGATGACGAAGATGATGTTCCATTTATGGAACTGATGTATAAGAGGAAATTAGGTTACAGAAGCGAGGACTATGATGACCTTGTGCAATTGTTCGTCAGTGCCTCGCAACATTAATAATCTGAAATAATGATACCACATGTGGAGTGTATAAGCATCGCGAAAAACGTTTTCTCTGTAAAGAAACAATGTTAGCTGAACATCTGAGTCTGGGACTACGTGAGCTATATACGAGTGAGGAAGGTACATCTTACTCAAAAAAAAATTCTCCACAGTATAAAATATTACGTGGTTTTAATAACATGCATCTTCCAGATGGTAACTCCAAGACCAAGGTATGTGCACAATGGACTAGAAGAGAAAGTTGATGAAGGTTAGAAGAAAATCGAAGAAGAAAATAACATTAACTCTGTATTTTTTTTACTGCCCGAATGATGTGGTGGACATAGGCCTCCCATGACTTAAGTTCGTCTTTCGGTTGGTGTCAATATTGTAAAATAAAATACTGGACACATCTGTACCAATAGCATTAAAGCGCATGAAAGAAGATACAGTGCCGTTCCTAGCGGCGCGATGTGACGATACAGCATATTTGGTAACGATATATTCAGTCAGGCCAACATTTTAAATTAAAATTTCTTACACCCAATATACACATTTCAGTGCGCATAAAGCTATTGTCACACCACGCCGCATGAGGGCAGCACCGACGATTTCTCTGGAGAAAACGAAAGCAAAGCGGTCCTGAATTGTCTTTTAGTGTATTCGTTTGGTGTAAGCCGCGTACTACCGTGCACCTATCGTACGCATCATTTATACCATTCAGTCGTGACCTGTGTGTCCGAAGCAACTGAGGAGAGTGGCTTGGGTGCTCTCGGATGAGTGTTTCGGTGACGACAGAGCGAAAGTAGAATGAATTCACAAGTTACTGTTACAGTTGGTTCTCTCTAATGGTTCCAGACATAGTATTTAACTGCATAATTTTTTTAAGTAAGACCTGTTTCATTATTTAATCGTTTAGCGTTACAAGATACTGAGTAATTGCATATTGTAGAAACTAGTTATTGTCTTTGCATTTAGGACTTGAATATAATGATAATGCATTGTGAAATACGCAACTGCATTAATATATTTTGTCATTCAAAATAAATAATATGATTAATTTTATTAAGATCTCGGCCCCTTCACTGAATTGGCCACATCCGAGCGGTTGTAACATTATACTCTTCCGCTGTGAAATACGCCGCCCGCATGGCTGAACATGTCGCCCTTGCACGTCAGTCAAGAACCCCGGCAATTGCGACCATTGCTGCGTGGTTATAGTCCATTCACGGTTACTTCCAACTCTTCTGAAGCCCTGCTCAGGTTTTACTTTCAGGATATTCCTCCGCCTCATGCAAGCAAAGCTTAACTAAGTCTAGAATATTACACCATAGAGACAAGGCACCGCATACGTGCGCACTCAGTTTCATAATATTTTACATGAGGACTATTTCTTACTAGGCATTACCAACACACGTATTTCCCCCTTCTTTTATTCGTATTAAATATAAAGTAAATATTATTGTTTATAGGTAAAATATAAGTAAATGTTAAATTTAACCAATAATAAGTTACTTTATGTTAACAGAAGTATTGAACTATTATGATACATTGCATATCTAGGAAATAACCAAAAATGTCATACGTAAGGTGATTTTTCAAAGGTTTGATTTTAAAAATGTGAAGAAACCGCGAATACATGGACTATGCCTGCAAACTCCACATACGTGTACTAACAGTAACAGCGCTCGTCAAACCTTACCCTTCAAGGTGTTTAAGTATCCCAATGTGTTTTCTGAATTTTTGTCATATTTTTCACCCTTGCGATGGCTTAAAAGGTACCTTTATAAAACAGAAACATTTTCGATAATAAATTTAAAAGCAAATTACAGATTCTTAAGTAAAACAAAATTAAAATAACTAAATATGTAATATGTTTTACTATATCTCAAAACAATTATTTTGTATTCCACCAAAATAGTTTTTTTTAAAAATTAAATTAAATTAAATAACCAAATTAAAAAAAAAGTATTTTCTGGCATTTTTGTGTTTTTTATTTTCATTTGTAAGTTGTGATGAAACTTACAAATTAAATTAAAATTTTATGTTGAGAAGAGTGTCATTGCGATAGAAAAATGTTTTAAGCATTTTTTTTTTCTTATTTAGTATTTTCGTTGAATTACTGTTGACATTATGTCAAAAAAATTCAGAAGTATCCGCTAAACATAGGTGCATTTTTTGACACATAAACGTCCTTAATCGAGATAAGAATTGCGTCAGCAGCACAAAATGCCAGTCCATACTTGATTATATAGAAATACTTGTGCTCTTCGATACGAACCGTTACTGGTATGTTCAGAATTTCTCTTTTACGAGACATTTGAGTGCAACGTTGGAACTCGTAAGTCCTCTGCGAGCATGAGGAGCAATATTATTTACTGCAATATACTACGTGTGGAACTTTCCTGCCATATAACACCTATCACATTAATATTTTTTTAGTTTTTGCTTGAAAACGTATAGTTAGAGATCCTGCAATGTCACGTTTTAATACTGCATTACGTTAGACTTCACAACCGTATAACCTATACTAGAGTAGAGATCACTAGTTCATTGACTGCTGCCACAGTGAAAATTCCTTCGGCTCAACTCGCCCAAACGAAATTAAGCCACCCGATGCCTGGATGTTTATACTATTGGCTCAGAGTCGTGTAAGGAATGTCGGATGAGTGGAAGTCCAGTGACACGCGTGAAACTGATAAATAACTGTAATAATTAATATAATATAATAATTTAACGAAGGCTTATCTCCTACCGAACTGTAACCGAACTGGTATGGTGTGGACATTGTGCACATAGGGAACTGAAAAATGCGCAGTCCCATTCAGTGACATGCTAGACTTGAAACACTCGTACGTTTGTTTTACTTTTGCAATTGATCCACTACTCATTTTAAACCTCCTGTAACAAGCAAGCAGAAAAATGCAAGCGCTTTTAACGGCTCCCCACTGTGTCAACAAGAAGACAATGCGCACTCGATATTTGCTTGCATATACAATTGAGTGACTAATTTTGCAATGGCTGCATAACTTCCTTCCGTTTTACATTACCCATACACATAAGTTTTACATATGTCTGTGATATTAAAAAAAAAATTAGCGGTTCAACTCCAAATTCATATTGTTGTACTGCCATCAACAACTGGATTAGTGTATACAGAAAATAAGTTTTCGATATTTATTTTTTTTAGGTGATGAACATGAAGCTGCACTTTATTGCATATATGTTTATATTTGTAAACATAATAGCAATCATTTCGTAGAATTATTAGTATTATAATAACATTACCATGAACTTTGGCAGATGTAATACTAATTATCAAATTCTAACAAGAAAATATTACACAAAAACTTCAAGCAAAATATTTTTTGGG
>NQII01000451.1:239751-260611 GCA_002778355.1 Clitarchus hookeri | reverse complement strand
GGGAGACGAAAATCAGTTGGGGCGGAAATGACTGAAACAAATTTGCGGGCTGCGAAGTGGATAAAGAATGTAAATGTAGGGCGGTGGGAACATACACTAAAGATGAGGTGGACCGATAATACTCTTCTGCACATGTACTCAACCTACCGCACACCAATGTATCAAAGTCACATGGTCGACACTGATAATGTGTTAGTTTATATCAAAATGCTCAAAATACAATACCTTCTATACGAATAAAAGACTTTGCACTAAAAATTGTTTAGAGGAAGTACACAAACATCTCAAAGCTCTTGTTGACATAAACCGTGCTGTAACCTTGAAATCCTACCCACGTCGTTTATGGCAGTCGTATCGGTAGAAAAGCACTCCAATGTTAGGACACGGAGTGGCTACTGCGCACATTGGGCGCGCACTCTACACTATTTTTCCCTCTACGGGTGGGACGGGTATGCGCGGAAAATGTCCATTCATCGAATGGGCAGCCATGGCGGCACGTTTGTAATTTGAAGCGGAGGGGTGTGAGAGGAGGGAGGACGTCACCTCCTTCCCCTTTCTCGCGGCGGGGAGTCTAGCACAACTGACATGCCGGCTGCTGTGAGTCAGTGCGGCCAGTCAGGTGCCGCCGCGCGGCGAGGAAGGTGCGTCGGCGTTGTGTTCGGCCTGTCTCTCATCTGTTCCCGTGATGGTCGACGGACGACGGATGGCGTGATCGTGCGGTCCCAGGCACGTGGGTCGGAGGTTAACAACCGGCGGCGGTGAGTGAGCCACAATTACGCCTGCCCGCTCCAGGCTGTCAATGACACGGCCTGCGGCTACACGACTAGGCATGCCACTTGAGGGTATCTGACCCTCAGCCAAGGCACCGACCAGATTTACCTTGGTCGCGGAAGGGCTGGAGGATAAGGCGGGCGTGCATCATGTTCTCAGAATCATAGCACTTTGTTGATAGGGCTGATACGCGTATCTCTTATTCTCGGACACAAGTTATCGTGAAATTTTAAAAAATTGGTTTAGTAGCAAACCTGCACTCTTACTGTATGCCATTTACTCTACACATCCGACTTCTCCAAGACATTTTTTCGTGGTATTGCAGTAACATGCAAGGGATAACCAACAGGTTAGGTTACGTTAAGTAACTTTACAACATGTTAAGTTGTCGTGTGTATGATGCATTTTTAGATAAATGACAATTGTGTTTTCGCCAACCACCATGTCGGTCAGGATTCGATTCCCAGCGGGGTCGATCCTGGATTTTCAAACCTTAACGTAGTATGTGCATTTACAAGAAAAAATATTTGTAACGACTGCCATCTTAGAGAAAAAAAACATCCGGCGGAAGGCCTTGAACTATTTAAAATCTAAATACAACTTATTGTTGCGTAAAAATTAAATTGTGTCGTTCAGCATTGTAGTTTTGTCATCAGAACAGGGCAAAAAGAAAGGATTTCCCTTATTTTGATTACATCGCTGTTAAAAGCCGCCCAAATCTCTTCGCTCACTCACTCATTTTTTTTGGATGCAGCACTGACAACCGCTAAAGAAATCTGGACCAAAAGAGCATATGTGTTCTATCTGCGAATCCATTGCCAACTACCATGCTAGTTCTTATCCACATAAAACGTGGCGAGTAGATAGAAATAGCCGATTCGAAGACAAGGGCTGGGGATTGCGGATCTGCGGGTTTGCCGACATCTTGGATAATGTCACAGCCGCCATCTTGGATTATGTCACAGCCGTGATCTTGGATCATGTCGTAGCTGCCATCATGCCACAGCCACCATCTGGTAATTTTTTATCCTTGTGACACTTGGTACTAGTGCCATTAGCGAATGTCTTGCCTCAATACTTACACTCGCTTCCCGATGAACGACAAACATTGCCTTGCACTTATTTTTATGTCTATACACGTTATCACTGCATGTAAACACAGCATCACAGCTATCACAGTGGAATGCCTTGTATGCTGGGCTGAACATGCAATGGCCACTTTCATGTCGACATGGATTACAACTTTTACTAAAAGTATTTCCACAATAGTAACATTGATATAGTAATGCGTGTAGCGATGCTTTAGGGACCCTTGCTGTTTTCAGTGTTACAAATGGTAAGTCTTCAACCATTGGTCCCATCTTCATATTGCAGCAGAGTACACGATCCCAGTAGTAACATCGATACTATAATGCTTGTAGCGACTCTTCAGGGACCCTTGCTGTTGACGATGCCAGTGGTGTCACAGATGATAAGTCTTCATATTGTAGCAGAGTACACGATCGTAGTAGATGAATGTAGTCGTAACGATCTGATTTCCACCACCATGCTCGCCAACGAAATGACATCCGTTTTAACATGATGCTCGCTTGTATACTTATAACTCTGCATGCTAGTTTGCAATGCCCATCTCGGATTGCCTCAGTAGATGAATGCTGGCTATGTGTTTCAAACATCAGCATGGTTGCTGGGCATACATATATGTTACCTTATCAGGTCGATCGCTGTCTAGCCTGCGAAGTTATCAATTCGACCTCCCATCTTCTTTTCACTCGTTCATCTTTCAGTGGTAGAGATGCCTTGGTTTTTATTTTGCTGCTGCTGTTCGCTTCCGATGTGTCTTACACCAGCTCCTCGGATGTGGTGCGTCTATAATGGTAGCGCTGCCTTTTTATTTATGGCGAGTGTGGCAGAAATACCAAGCGAGCAGTCCAAAGGTATGGTTAAAGGTATCCTAATCGGACGCACATTTCACGGCAAACGATACGAAGAATTTGCACAGGTTTTTTGTCACGAGGTGATTGGAATTCCACAACACGAGTGGGATGAAAGACTGCTACAGGCAAGACGAATCAACACGATGTGTTGGCATGTGTCGATGCAAACCCCCACATGGGTACGCGAGAACTTTCCAGGTTTGAAGGAATAAGCAAAACAAGTATGGTATGGATATTACGCCAAAAGATATTCCATCCATATCACGTGGCTCTTCATCAAACATTACATGAAGGTTATTTCCAGTAGCATGTTCAGTTTTGTAGGTTTGTTCTGGTGTCCATAAGGGATGACAGCAATTCTCTGAAGAACATACTATTTACCGATGAAGTAACCTTCACAAACCATGGGCGCGTAAATTTACGAAATATGCACTACTGGGCGACTGAGAATCTGCATTGGGTCTGGCACATGGAGCACCAGCGACAGTGGAAAAAAAAATGTGGTGTGGAATCGTTGGAGGCAAAGTCATTGGGCTATACTTCATTCAAGGGACAATGACAGGCTGTAAGTACTCCCATTTTCTCAGAGAGATCTTTCCGGCAATTCTGGAAGACATACTGCTCGACATACATCGTGATATGTGGTTTCAGCATGATGATCGTCCTACATATTTTGCTTTGGTGGTGAGGAAAGTGTTAAATGAAAAGTTTCCAAACCGGTGGTTAGGGCGTGATGGCGTTGTACGATGGCCAGCTCGTTCCCCCGACCTCACACTTCCCGATTTTTTCCTGTGGGGAACACTGAAATATAGCGTGTACAACACTTTTTCTACGACACCAGAATACATGCAGCAACGTATTGTGGCAGTTTGCAGAGGCATTACACCAGAAACATTTTAGGCTGCTCGTCACTCGCTACATTTACGTTTACAGATGTGTATTGCTGTCGATGGTAAACAAATCGAGCACATACTGTGAAAAGACCTAATGTGAAGTGTTTCACCCATAACTGAACTCATTTGTACTATGCATGCGGATGCGATTGCATTTCTCCTTAGGTTGGTTTGTTATATTTTCGTTGTGCATCTATACGCACTCGTTACTCAGTACAGTTAATGATTAGTATAAAAATCTCCTGGATTATGTAGGTATCTGAATAAAATGTAATGTATTGATATCAGACTTGCACTCACATTGTCTGTCTTCCCTCCGCTGAGGTGCTCTCCTTTATCCAATATCGCATTCCATGCCCCTTCCCCATTAAAGTAAGTGCTACGCTGCTATAAGAAAACGGTCCCGCCAGGAAGAGTTACGGCACGTGTTGCTTGCTTATAGCTGTTAGTACAGGTCCACTGCCCCATGCTGCCGGCCCANTTTTTTTTTTTTTTTTTCATTGCTTATGCTATATCACTGAATTGCTCTTTGTGCGTTCTTTCAGATGCCGTTGAAATAAATTTATTTTTCCAGGGGGAAAATATGTGGTTTAATTATTTCTGTCCATGCACGTGTTACGAATAGTCACTTTGCGGCAAATTACTTGCCCCCGTACGTAATTTCATTTAGTAAAAACAGCATTTCTTGACCTGCAGCAGTTCCGGAAATTTTGGGGGTGTCCACGTTAGGCGGACCAGCCAGTATTTTGTATTTATCAACACTCTTATATTTTTCCCTTGCCGTTTTTTTACATGTCTAAGTTGAGAAGTGCTTAATCTATTCAAAATTTTACTATTATTTGTTAGGAAACAGAAACTTTTTAGAACCAATAAAATTGTCAAAGAAATACGATCGAACTTTATCTGAACCTGAGATAAGCGAAAATGATTAGCTGTCGATTAAAGAAATTGTGTCCAGTGCTTATGTACAACAGTGTTTTGTGTAAATTTGCTGGCAAAATATTCTGTAGTGCCTACAAACTAAAGTGAATTAACTTTCATATTCAGAGTGAACATGATTATTACTTTAATCTGATTACAAATAAATATATTTTGTGTTACTTAAAAGCTATATAATCCTATTTTAAATACAATTTTGTGACATTATAATCTATTTTTAACTGATATGCAACATAATATACTGATTTTGTATATTTAGATTGTAAAATTGTGTGTCCGCTTTCTTCGTGTCATTTTCTTGCAAGTGTCCTCTTTTTTTTAATGCCAGTTACTTGAACAAGCCCTCTTTTTGAGTACCTTATATCTGGTAACCCTATCAATGAAGGGCACTCGAGTACTTCTGTATACATAATATGCACATATTATATCGGACACGTTTATTTTGAGATACAGCGCTTTGAAAAAAACGTTTTTATGTAAGTTATATTGATGTGCTACAAATTGATATTTAGAATGTACGGGAGGTCATGAAAGCACAAAACAGACCTCGTCTGGAGTATCTAGTCTTTTCGTAGATTAGCATATTGGACGCACGTTTAATGTTTTCGTAGAAAAACGTGTATATCTAACAATCTGCAGCCAAAATCAGGAGCCATGTAGGTGGGCCCCTTAATGTTGTGCTTAAAGAAGGGAAGCAAAACCGCAATAAGATAGTTGCAGTACAACTCCGACGTAATCCGCGTATTAGTTTATAACTACCGACATATTATTGCACAAACTATCAGACGAAGAGGTAAAGAGTATATTGCATTGTGTACGTTCGTGAAACCTAATTTACGCCTTACAGTATGTGGCTTTTTAAATTAAAAATAAAGCTGAAAATGTATACGCATGGTGAATGTATCAAGATCGGATATAGAGCATACATTGATTCGTAAACAATTATTACACTTTCCACGGCGACGGTACACTCAATTCGCAACAACCCTGGAATTCTGAATTTCCATTTCAAATTGAAATGAGTTTTGATGCGTAATCCTGATTTAAATATGTTCTACGTCCATTCGGACTGCTAGACTATTTGTATTGTCTGAATTCGTGGTCCAGTCATGGTTTTGCTATGGATAAGTGTGCCATTTTTTAGATTTCAGTTATATTTGGTTTGTCATCCTCTTTTTCCCCAGCTTTATTCCCTGACTAGCTTTCCGGTAGCCTTTATAAGAGGGGACTTCAGAAAGATTAATATAATAGTTTTAAATAATCCTTCCGCTACACCTGTAACCGTTTTGAAATCTTCAATTCGTTCATTCGACTTTTAAGATCCAGAAACCAGTATCTTTTAGAACTTTCTTAAGTGGCAAATCTTTTTCTTAGTCTGGTCATAGAGTTGTAAATGTACCAGTTTCTGTCGTCATGAAGCCGGATACTCACTTGTGTATCCACACTCTAATTCTGAGTGAGTGATTCGATCAGTGGAATAATTTTTACTGAAATATAAGTTAGTGATTGGTTGCCTACAAGCCAATCGGTGGGATGCACTGAGTTAATAGTGCCATGCCAGTGCATTCTACGGGTAATCGGTATAAAATAATGGTCAATAAGTGATTAGCAGTTACTAAAGTAATCAGTATAATTTTACTGATTGTACTGGAACAGTTTCAAAGATATGCAGTCAAATTTATCGATTTAGAGCAGTTTTAACAATTGTTGTTTTATAATGCAGAAAATGTGAAATTGTATGATGCTTGTATTTGTCATGCAGTTCTACAAGGGACCAACATCACATTTTGGCATGCATCTTACTGTTACACTATCGGATGTTGACGTCACTTCAATACTGCTGGTATCGGCTCTCTGGAAGTTCCAGACTGGCAGGGACGAGCGTATCACATAGCCATAGAGTTTGTTAGCAATTACTATTTCAGAAAGATAGCTGGTTACGTATAATCATGGATTCCTGACAAATTTACTTATTTGCAAAATAAGGTCGCTTCACACCTTGCCACAAAAGGGATACTTGCCACGATTTCAAGGGACATGCACTGGTCATAATCCACCAAAATTTCCAAATTAACTGTTGTCGAACAGAGGATGTCATCGAAGTCAAATCCTAGTACTCGTATGAAGTGAGCACAGTCAAGTCTGTATGCGTTCAGACACAATTGTTCGATTCCCAGTGGGGTCGCTCCCAGATTTTCGCACTTGGGAATCGTGCCAGACGATGTCGCTGGTCGGCGGGTTTTGCTCGGGATCTCCCATCTGCCCCGCCCCTGCATTCCAGCACCGCTCCATATCTTTCTACCCTCACACCCATCGGCTGTCAAGATGCCGCCCAAATCTCTCCACTCCACTCCAGACACGAGTAACTAAAATGGCTGAGAATCAGCCAAAATCATTGTGTCAATTTTAGACGAACATGCCTATATTCGTCCAGCTTTTTAAAGCCCAATTTTTCCATACGGCCTTTGCATGGGTGTAATTAACACCTCAGATGCTTCAATCTTTGAGGCAGTTACAAAATTCCTTCATCAGCACTCATGCTTAGTCTAGCAATGTGAATTATATTTTGGATTAACATATGCACATGTATAATGCAACAGCAAATGTATGCTGTTGCATCAAAATATGTGTGTGGCAGAACAGTATCAGGTGTGTAGGCTCCGCTAGGCAAACTAGTCTCTAAGGGATGAATGAACTTAGGAGAAAGTTTTCAGTAATTTCTTCGTGGTCCCCGTATCCAAACCAACTGCTTTGTGATGACGTTTTCATTTTTNTAGGAGAAAGTTTTCAGTAATTTCTTCGTGGTCCCCGTATCCAAACCAACTGCTTTGTGATGACGTTTTCATTTTTGATTCCATCATGGAAGGATATCAGTAGTTCCTTTTGCCAGCACGGAAGCACTGTTCACTAACAGTGACTAAGTTCTCGTACTTTATTATTACATGCTTTGAAAGATTAAGCACAGAAAATTCGTGTTTTAGAGCATTACTATTTCATTGGCTTGCTTAAAAATGTACGCATTTACTGAATGGATCTGCATATAGTCTTCAGAATAGTATTGTCTGCTGTGGCATTTCTGAAGTCAGCGTTACATGCGTCACACATTTGTATACTTGTAAGTATACCAGTAACTGTCGGATTCAAGTCGCTGGTAATAATTTGTTTAGGAACTTAGAGGTTCATAACAACGCGTATATATCGTAGTCATAACAGCCCCGCACTTACAGAAATAAGAGCAAAAAAAANACTTAGAGGTTCATAACAACGCGTATATATCGTAGTCATAACAGCCCCGCACTTACAGAAATAAGAGCAAAAAAAACCCATCCGTATTGCAGAAAGTTTTTGAAACATAGGCCTAGTGCTAGATACTTCGCAATCTTCTCTGGNCAAAAAAAACCCATCCGTATTGCAGAAAGTTTTTGAAACATAGGCCTAGTGCTAGATACTTCGCAATCTTCTCTGGTTGAGACATTTAAAATTGTCTAAGCATTTCCTACACAGAACCTAGAAAGTTTTTCAATATATTGCTTTTTGTAAGGTTAAACTTCCAATCAAGTTTAGAAAAATTCCTAAAAACAACACTTGTAGATATGAACATTTTTATGGGAAGTTAGTTTGGCACACACAAAAACTCTGAGAATTCTTTGTGAAATCGAAATGCGTTACTTTTGTTTATCTGTAAGGATAAACAAACTTTCATTTCTTCTCTGCTCTTATTCTTACAGTAAATACTTGCTAATTTCCGTTTAACAATATGAGAATTTCTTAGATATGTCATAATTGTCCTTGTCCTCAAACAAGCCAATCTATATAGATGGCGTGGGAAACACTATCACGCTAAATTCTTACGTGTCTTGAAACTCAAATCATTGCTTATTGATAATTCCAGAATGAATCCCATCAAAATAGTGAGCTTGAGCCAGGATGGTCCATACGGAATAACAATCATTTTAGTTTTTTTTAGCACATAATATTCTTTCAACTGTGTAGGTAAATTAATGTATGATACATGCAACATATCAAGCTTGTTTAAAATGGAGTGGAGTGGAGAAATTTGGGTGGATCTTCTTAACTGCGGGATATTGAGAGCCAATGAGGGTGAAGCGTTGTATGATGTAGCGCCGGAATGCAAGGGGCGGGGGAAACTGGAGATCCCCGAGAAAACCCGCTGACCAGCGGCATTGTCCGGCACGAATCTTACGTGCGAAAATCTGGGAGTGACCTTGCTGGGAATCGAACTCGGTTCGCGTTGGTGGGAGGCGAGTAGTCTGATCACTACACCACCACGGCCCCGTTCAAGCTGGGATTGTAACTCGTTCACTGCTGATAATGCCCATTCCAAATTCTTCAAATAAACATATTTCTTCTTCCTCGTACTTCTTTTTCACAGTAAGTGAAAATATCTAATATTTTAATAGTGTTGTATACATTCACGCTGTTTTATTCCGAGTTATAACTAATATGTAGACCTGAATTCTGTAAACCACCAATCTCCATGAAAATGAAACTTAATAGATACTAGAATGACGTAAAATTTTTAAGTCCATGTTTGACGATTTTTTACTATTTGTAATATTAGTCCTGTGTGCATGATATCAACACAAATTTATTTTGCAGAAAATGTAGTATTTTCTACAACATATTTTTTTNTATTAGTCCTGTGTGCATGATATCAACACAAATTTATTTTGCAGAAAATGTAGTATTTTCTACAACATATTTTTTTAAATAGCAGTTGAGACTAGTCTCGAGCTCGACAAAACTATCCAAATATGCTGAACCGACTATCAACATAGAGAGTAAATCATGCTGGGGTGACGACATGGATTGCTGTGATGGATCTTGTCTCCTTGATGACAACTGCGTATTGTGACGATGTTACAGAATATTCTATTGAGCCGACCTCCCGTGACGCAGTTGGTTGGTGCGCCGCCGGTCAGGGTACGGGAGGCTCTGGGTTCGAATCCCAGTTAAGGCACGGGTGTTAGTTTAACTCCCCTGATAAGCCACCAGGCTCAATACCGGGGGACGTTAGTAAGCCTTTTCCAATCCAATCCAATATGCTATTTACTGAATAACAAATAGATACTGTAATGTGTTTTATTTTAATTTTAATTTTCAATCTGTTTGAGTTGAATGCAACTTTTCTGATCAAACCACCGCATGAAATGAGTTCATCGCGCAATCGCTTCTTTAATGATTCCGCACACTGCAGTCATTTGTAAGAACCCTGTCACTGTAGGAATACATGCACGCCTTTTTGCCGGTGCTGTTCCCGAAGCACATGCATATATAAATTCTGTCTGACGCATTGAGCATATCACATACAATAATGTGCTTCATACTATCATGGCTGTCTATTCTTTGATGTGCCACTTTCTTTGCAGATTGTTTTATCGCTTAAGCACGAGAGAACAATTTCTTGTCCGCGTCACAAATGTTTACCTCGGACTGCGGGCATGTCCACTGGGCTGAATGCTTCGTCGGCTGAGAGGTTACTAATGTAAATTTTGTTGACTTAGTCTTTATTTNCGGCATGTCCACTGGGCTGAATGCTTCGTCGGCTGAGAGGTTACTAATGTAAATTTTGTTGACTTAGTCTTTATTTTTGTGGGTTGTAGGATTCTCACGAGATTTTCTCCCAGCAGTGAATCCCACTGAGTTTCCAGAGGTATGCAACTTATTGTTTTTTATTACGTCGGTGCAATACGTACTTATTTATCAATTCCAGACACTTTTTTCGACCATACCGAAGAGCTCCAAAATAATATTCGCAAAATACAATTTGGTTTAAAAGTTATACTTCCAAATCTCTGATTTTCTTTAAAATATTAGATTGCAGAAGTACTTAATAGTTTAGTTTAATGGCGTGTATTCAAATACACGAGAAAGTAGTTCATACGCAAGTGACAGGGCGTCTTATAGCTTTATGTCAACTCGAAGCGGGATGGGTCACACTACACTGTTAAAATACGTTCTATCATTTTACGGGAAAGCGAAGGTAAAAAATTCTCAATAACTCCGTAAAGTTACGGAAATTTTGCTCCTTCTATAACGAACTTTCCGTAAATTCCACAGAACTTTCCCTTGAATTCCCGGAACTTCTCCGTACATTTGCTAGTTGGATTTCCATTCTTCTGATTTAAAAAAAGAGATTAGGAAAATCTTCAATTATCGTTATGCAGGAGTTTCTCTGTGTATTAAAAAAAAAATTATATTTCGGAATAATATTTAAACTCTAACATAAAGTTTCGCAGCATAATAAAACCCTGACCACTCCCCTAGGACCTGTCGTCAGGCCTTAAACTGATCGTCTGAGCAACAGTTGAGCACAGGATGGGAAAGAAACAAGATCACTACGCATTCGGTCGTGGCCAGATCGTATGAGGCACTGCATCTCGGACGTCGTGCAAGCACTGGGATTTCCACGAGCCACCTTGTCAAGAGTGTACCGTGAGTTCAAGGATTCGGGTAAAAAAAAACTTCGCCGCCAGGGACAACTGCAGTGACGTACAAAGTATCGTTGACAGGGGTAGCCATCGGCTAGCTCAGTTGGTAACAGCGGATATGTAGGCCGTAGTGCAGCAGTTCACTCGCCAATTCAATGCTGGACCACAGCGGCATGTGAGCAGCCATGCCACCAAGAACCATCTCCTCGCTATAGGGTACAAAAGCTGCCGCCCCGCTATAGTGTCTCTAATTCAACTGCCCATGGGTGTAAACTAACAAAAACCGTATTTAAAAAATATATGTAAACTGCCTCACGCAGGTTTGTGTTGGTGTACTATAGAATTATTATAGCTGTGAGAGCTCATGTGGCAAAACGTGCGAGGATATACATTATCGCCCCTCTTGACTCACGCTATGACCTCATTCACCTGTATATTTATCAGTCCTTGTCACTCTTCGAACGAATTAGTCGTTCAGTTTTCGTTACGTCGTATCAGGACTGGGCTCTTACGCACTCTGATCTCCGCGGCCTCAATGCCTGGAATTCTAGCTGAAAACATTCTGAGCGGAAGTAAGGCTTGGCTCAGCATAGTGAAAAAAAGTCTGCACATCAGGGATGGGATTATGAATTGGTTTAATCTGTTCTCTGTCAACTGAGCCCTTTTGCAAGCCCAACTTAGCTTCTTTATTTAGGCAACTGTGTGCCCATACATCATATGTAAACATTAATATTGCCGTTGACTTCACTACCTTAATCTCTTCACGGTTTTCCACATTTTCTGAAGTCCTTCTGAAATTCTGCTTTCGGGCTATAAGCTGTGTATCTTCTCTCCACGTATACACAAAACGTATAGGAGCCTACAAAAATACCATAAGAGAATTCGATGCACCATGTTTATGCGCTGGTCAGACAATCATAAACATTTTATTGAAAATTTGTGTCCTACTGATTTACCTGAAAACGAAAAATAATATGTCGATTCTAAATGTTTACGTCACAAAAAGCAAGCTTAAAATGAACGATTTCTTGCTAAGCTATCTCTTTTTTCTCTATTTTAATTCATACTGACTACGACCGAAAAATATATATTATAAACAAAATAAAGGTAGGTAAAATTTTATTTAACAAAAAAAAATTAAGGCACTTTTTAATGTGCCTGCACGACGTCGGAGATGCAGTGCCTCACACTTCTGGCTCCAGCGATCTGGCAACTATCAAATGCGCAGTGATCTTGTTTCTTTCCCATTCTGTGCTCAACTGTTGCTCAGACGGTCAGTTTGAGATCTAACGACATCCCAGTCATATGTGGCTAAGTAAGCGCTATTCCATACGACAGTGAGACCACAGCGCCACTTCGCCAACACGGCATGTGTGTCTAATTAACATGCTCACGAGCGAGTGTGTGTATTATTACATGTTATTATTACATTTACTGTTAAAAGGAGCCACCTACTCTCTATCAGAAGTAAAACGCTCTGCTGCAGGAATTTTATAGCTGCAAATAACCACCACATAAAGGATCATGACTTAGTTTTATTGGTGCTGTTTAATATGATAAAATAACCCGCATAATTGCCGCCCTATATTATTAACACTTTTGAAGTATTATGGGTACCAAAAGGTTTTTTCTAAAAACTGCATATTTTTACTGTAGCAACGAAGGAAATAGAATCCACCGTAGGATTTCACAGTAACTACATACAGCAGACGACGTTGAACCATCGACGCAGACAGGTCCACACCCGTTACATTGTTCCAGCGTTGAGCCAATACTGTGGACGAGCCTGTACGGTCCGTTACAGCCATGTGGACAAGATGGCGGTCATCGCGTGCTGTGGTCGCTGCGTACGACCTTCTTCTATCCCCTGGTTCCACACACGCATCATTGTCATAGCAGCATGTCCTGTACGAGCCGAAATGTCACGGTATGACAAACCTTTTTCCCGGAGACCGATCATTCTGCCCCGTTCGAACTCACTCACATGCTGATATGGTGCCCTTTGACGTCGACGAGGTATACTGGCACTTGCTTTCACTTCGTTTGACGGCTCTTCTCTGACTGAGCTTGGAGTAACACTGACCTTTCCGGTCACACACTAGAAGGCGCTGCTGGGCCTACGTGGACGCCATCTCTGTGCAGTCGTAATCACTTATTGCTGGTACACTGTCCTACACATCCTCCGAGTTTGGTTTCGTTCGGGCCATTCTTTCTGAATGTTGCAATTTTCACAAACAATAGTGTAGTTGATCACAGGAGTTGTTAGCAATGGACAAATCACAACGGGTGAAGTAGACAGAGATCTACGACGTTTAGATGAACTCTCGACATTTCTTTGGAATCGAAGTTTGAGTTTTATAGAAATGCAACTACAGTTCCAGAAAATAGTCCGTAGGAACTAATTTTTTAAATATTTAATCTGCGACTGAAATGTGAAACTACGTGACATCGATCGTTATGTAAAATACTGACGTTGCCCCAGCCATTCCCAACCACGAATAACTCTGTGAATAAGAAAGACAATTGTATTTTTATCGCCCATTTTCCACTGTAAGTGAATTTCTCCGAAAGTGTAAAATATATGATCCATTTTTTTTTTTTTTACAAATGTGGCATACATGATATTTGTAACTACTCAAAACCTGCTTGTGAAACTGCATTGATTNATACTACGTGATATCGATAGTTATGTAAAATACTGACGTACAGACAGTACTGTGAATTTTAGCCTGATGCCCAATAATAACGCGAATTTTGCATGTCTCTCATCATTCCCAACCACGAATAACTCTGTGAATAAGAAAGACAATTGTATTTTTATCGCCCATTTTCCACTGTAAGTGAATTTCTCCGAAAGTGTAAAATATATGATCTTTTTTTTTTTTTTTTTTTTTTTTACAAATGTGGCATACATGATATTTGTAACTACTCAAAACCTGCTTGTGAAACTGCATTGATTTCTGCTATAGTATGTCACTAGCGAACCGGCCCGGCTTCGCCCGGGTAAAATTGGGAAAAGACAATTCGTTGATGTGAAAACAGAACTATAAAATTATACTATGTTGGTCTGGGTTTTTAACTGATTACGGCAACTTAATATCACCTTTCAGCCCTCCAACTATTTTTGTGCAAGAAATTTTGTCTATCTGTTGCTCGGTTGCGACGTTGCATTGTTATTCCGTTTGTGTACTTTTTTTATTTTCCAATAAGAATTTCCCTGAGAGAATGAGAGATTTTCTCGGGATAAAAAGAAGCCTATGTCAATTCCCGGCCCTCCAACTATCTCTGTGCAAAAAATTACGTTGATCCGTTGCTCCGTTGTGACGCGAAAGGACAAACAAACACATTTTCGCAAATATTAGTTAGGATCGTAGAGATTATCGTAAAAAAAAACTGTAATGGTCGTGAATTTTAACTTGTCAGAAAAAGGTTTATCGTATTTTCGCTACAATTATGCTTTACTTAATTGAAATAAATCCGAAAATATTTTTTTGTTAATTAAATAATTTAGAAGGGAGGGATTTTTTTTTTATTCAAACGGATGCCATTTTTAAACCAGTACACAAATGCGTTATATTAAGAAATCATGTAAGACATTTATACAAGATATATTTTTGATTAATGTTTGGAAGCGATTAGAATATTTTCTGAGGAGCTAGAGAGATAGGTAAGACAGAGAAATGCAACATTTATAATGACCCATACAACATAAACTCGTTATCTCAAGTGCATNTAAATTCAAACGGATGCCATTTTTAAACCAGTACACAAATGCGTTATATTAAGAAATCATGTAAGACATTTATACAAGATCTATTTTTGATTAATGTTTGGAAGCGATTAGAATATTTTCTGAGGAGCTAGAGAGATAGGTAAGACAGAGAAATGCAACATTTATAATGACCCATACAACATAAACTCGTTATCTCAAGTGCATACTCCGTGAAGATTTTTCAGCTATTAATATATTTTACATGATATAAGACACCAGAAATATTTGCTTCCTGAAATAAAATTCGCTCACAGATACCTGAAAATCATTATAAAGTATAGCTGTGCNAATCCGTGAAGATTTTTCAGCTATTAATCTATTTTACATGATATAAGACACCAGAAATATTTGCTTCCTGAAATAAAATTCGCTCACAGATACCTGAAAGTCATTATAAAGTATAGCTGTGCTGCAAGTGAAGAGGGTTTACATGTAACAGTAGTACGGTACGATGAAAGAGAAAATGTGCCAGTAGTACGGTACGATGAAAGAGAAAATCAAAATAGCAAGTGGCATAAACTGATTTGCATTTGCAACAAACCTACAGAGCTCGCAAAATTCGCATTATTAGACAACGAAAACATTCGCGAACTCACTTAGCGATGGAATGGATTTCTGCTTAATATTTTTTTCTGTTTTAGTTTCATTTCACTCTTTATTACTTATTTTACCTGGAAGAATCTGTCCCAACAAAACTCCAAAGCAAAATGACAAAATCACATTCAACTAGATCACTAAGACACCAACCCCAAAACAAATGCAGTAGGACTGTGAAATTTAGCCTACAGTATAATGAAATCGCAGATTTTTCCTTTGTATACGTGTTAATTTAATGACGGGCTGAACAATTTTAATTTACCATTAGGGTTTTTTTTTACTATTCAAGTTCACTATCAGTAGTAACTCCAAAGCCAAGTTAGTGATCACCACCACACTAACCAAATACTTTGCAAAATAAAAAATACTTTTTTTTCAGATTTGCTAAGTGGTAAACAAAATAACGGTTTTCCAAGCACCACTAGGCCTTACGCACATTATTGAAGAGACTAGCAAGCTGCCGAAGTATAACGCGTGTATTGCTGGTTCCTGTAAACACGGAATGGGCGTGACTTTCAATAATAAACAAATCAGAAGGGANTTCAGATTTGCTAAGTGGTAAACAAAATAACGGTTTTCCAAGCACCACTAGGCCTTACGCACATTATTGAAGAGACTAGCAAGCTGCCGGAGTATAACGCGTGTATTGCTGGTTCCTGTAAACACGGAATGGGCGTGACTTTCAATAATAAACAAATCAGAAGGGAAAGCATTTTTAAGGTCCTCATTACTTAATGCCGTCATTTAAGTAATCTGCTCTTCACGTGAGGAAACGCTGTCAATAATTGGGAAATATCAAACTGTCCTCCGTCCTAATAATATTATAAATGCGAAAGTGCGTGTGTTTGTTTGTTTGTTTGTCCTTCTTTCGCGTCTCAACGAAGCAACGGGTCGACGTGATTTTTTTCTCAGAGATAGTTTGAGGGCCGGGAAATGACATGGGCAACTTCTTATCCCGAAAAAAATATATAATTCCCCCAGGAATTTTTTTTAGTAAAAATAGCGCTCGGGGTACAATGCTACTTCAATGTAAGTTGTTAGTGTAGGACGAAATCACAATGTCACACAAAAAAGCGATAGAGACCTTAAACCGAACTCTATAGGATATACGAAACAATACAGACATTATGGGAGGAATAGTTGTATTACTGGCTATTGACTTCCGCCAAACTATCAGTGATTCAGAGGGGCACACCTGCAGATGAAATCAAAGCCTGTCTCAAGTCGTCAAGCTTATGTGCAAATGTCGAGAAATTCAGCTTTACGACAAATATGAGAGTGCACCTCTACAATGACGTTGATACAGGACATTATACTGATACACTATTAAAAATTGGAGATGGGTGGTTAGAAACAGATGCCGAGGGCTGTGTGTCACTAACGGCGGATTTTAGTAATTTGGTGCTGAGTGATACGGAACTGATTGCTAGCGTTGACCCAGATCTACAAAGAAATATAAATGACGACCAGTGGCTATGTAAAAGAGCGATTCTAGCACCGAAAAATGACATTGTTATTGCTCTATTCTGTGTTTATTATCATTTTCTGTCTACTAACAAATACCGTTATTTCTCCCTATAAGTTCGTTACTATACCAACGTGAGCGAAGCCGCGGGTAAGAGCTATTTCTCAATAAATAAATACGTAAATTTCAGCTGTGCCCGCGGCTGTAGTCCACCCGAGCGGAGCCGCGGGCACAACTAGTGTATAAATATAGTTTACGCACGTACACGCACGCACGCACCCATATATATTGCCTAGGTGTAACGAATCATTTGCTAAAATAAAATAAATACGATGCATCGGTATGCACAATATCATTTAGTAATGACAAAAAGATGCATGATCGCTAGATTATGTGACTTCAATCTCCTCTTTTTCCTAGTGTTCAATTTCTGGCGACCATAAAAAAAACCACTTCCAAAACAAATGTTCCGCAATAGGCATAAGTTGCTACGCAGCAACAGCACGGATAATATTGCTTCTGATTTAATTCTGAATGCGAAGAACGGCCACCAAAGGTGCAAACACCACTAAAACTCTGGTAACATGAACAGTGTTAGTACGAAGTTGTGTGCAGTATCACCAGCGTGCGTGCGAGTTGAACGCCACACTCATGCCTTCGCCTAAGTGACGCATCCGGCAAAGTGTGAGCGACCGAGGTAGAGACTATGGGAGTCAGGGTGGTTGTTCCGTCGCATTGTCCGCCACCTGGACCGTTGTAACCGAACTATGCGACGTCATTTGGTGGCAGCGGGGGTACGAGGGGGAAACACACACGCATCTGGAATGCTCTGGACGATCAGAACGACCTCCAGGAAAGAGGAAAGTTTCTTCATCCAACAGGCGTGAACTCAACCGACTGTTTCCCCCCGTAGTATTGCGAGGCCACTTGTAGTAGAACTGCGTTCTAGACTTTTTTTTTTTTTCGTTAACACGCCGACAATGGCGACTTCATTTGCAGTTTTGCTGTAGTCGGATGACATGTACGGGTGAGGAATGGCGATGCAACTTCTTGAGCGACGAATACAGGTTTTATCTAGCCATGTATGACAACCGTCATAGAGCAATGACAGGCAATGGATAGAACACAGATCCGAACTTCATTCCTGAACAACACGCTGCCGGAACTGGTGGCTTCGTGGTGGGGGGTGGGGGGGGGTTAATTTCGCGGGATTATCAGTCTTCCCTGGTAAAGATAAAGGGAACACTGACTTCTCAGCGGTATGTTCAGGAAATGATGAGACTTCATGGCGCGGCGCCAATGAGAAATTTTCCAACAGGATAAATGCCCGCACACATAAAGATCGAGTTTCGTGGGACTGTCCTCGTGATGTCGAAAACCTTTATAGGCCAACCACGTCTCCAGACTTTTCAACTATAGATCGTGTATGGAGAAAGCTGCAACAACATATGAAGCGGCAGTTACCAAAACTGTGAGACCATCTTCCACAGGATACCATTAGAAGTCTTTGGTTCCATGCCTGGCCGTATACTAAAGGTACTATTTTCCCCAAATAAACGGCATACAGCTACAGCTAATAACTAAATTATTCGGACACTTGCAATTTAATACTGCCCTATGTCCATATCATATTGTCATATGATCATATAATACTGTCATATGTTCATTTACATTTTATAAAACCAAGTAAACATTTCTTATATTCCAGTAACAGTTTGTGAGAATTAGAGAAAAAATGCAAATATATAGCCTGTAAAAATATGATAAATGACAGTTTCTTACTCAACAGAATTATTAGGACACAGCTTCTCGTCCTGCTGTGTCCATCTCTGGAGAGCGGTGTCTTTAACGGTACAGCGTTCCAGCCACATCAAAGAGTTTAGTATTGACTCTGCGGTAATTGAAACAACAGTACGGTACGGAAGAGAGAGGAGAAGACATTTAATCAAAGACAGCTAGTGACATAGTATCATCACGAGAAATGCAAAAGCATTACAAACATTGCTGACATGCTGACAACGGAAGAGAAGTACAGTGGCCGATACCATTCATAGATTCAATAATGAAAAGAGGATAGAGCTGAAACAACACACAGGTCGTCCCAAAGTTCTCATAGACAGAGAATAATCAATGATTGCGAGACAAACAATCCCAGGATAAGTCCTTCTGTGTTCGCTAATATAGTTCAATCAGCCACTGGTAAAATATTCTACGCCCAATCAAAAAAAGTGGTAACAATGGTAGGGTCGCACGAAAGAAGACCTACATTTGCGAGGAAAATAGATGTACACAATTGAAGTTCGCAAAGGAGTGTCAGGATGAAAAACTTTGGTGGGAGAAAGTTCTGTTCGCATATTACAGTAAATTCAAAGTGCATGGTTCATATCGTAGGCAAAAATTCAGGAGAAAACTTAACGAAGAGCTGGCAACAAACCATTTGTTGGGGGGGGGGGCTGTAAAACACGCTGTGGACATACAACGGTATGGGGATATATGTCAGCTTCTGGTGAGTGAGTTGATGTTCATTGAGGACATCTTGTAAAAGGAAGGTTACCTGAACCTCTTTCGCCAACATTTACAAGTGCAGAACAACTTGGGATTGCAGCGAGGCGAAGTTCATGTTCTACCAAGGCAACGACCGCATACTGTTCAGATGTAGCTGCTCTACAATTGTTCTGAAGTGCTCCAACCTCCACTATAATGTCCAGATTGAGCCCATTCGAACATGTATGGACTGAATTTAACAAAATAATTCGATCTAGACCTCTAAAGTCAAAAGAAGAACAGAAAACGAGACTTATCGCTGAATGAAACAAAATATCCTTTAAAAAAATTTGTGCACATCATCCCTTGAAGTTTGAAGGCGCTAGGTAGGTTAACAAACGTAACAGTGCTACAACCAGTAATTAATTTTATAGTGTTTCATTGAACTTTGGTTTCAATGAGATGTGCCCGAATAATTTTGTTGCTAAACAATTATTGACATTTATTTTCATATAAGATTATTTAAGGGAACTTTAAGTAGCTTCGTTTTTATCATGACTGTTAGCGTATAAGAGCACGAACTGTTACTGAAATATAATTAATGTTTTTTTTACACATTGTAAATGAACATGTGATATTACGACATAAAATAGCAAGTGTCCGAGTAATTTAGGTGTTAGTCTCATTCCATTGTGACGATTGAGTGTACGAAAACTTTTATGGCATTCAATGTATGTTTGTGGTTTTGTATGGATGACATAACTTGGCAACGCGGGAAAAATAATGTGGCCTTTTTTTATCCAATATTCAAATACTGTGGAGACTGTTCTAAGCATTTTAACAGAAAACGGTTCCTTCTATTTTCATGTTTGACAAAGATGCAGCATTCTATAGTTCACGAAATAAAATAAAAAACACTAAAATTAGCTTTTCTGAAACTTTCAAGTTTATTTAGTTACTAGTACTAGGGATTAATTTTTGTAGGTGGGTAGGTACGTAGTCGGTAGAAATTTAAATCACATTAATGACAAGCTAGAAGTTTGTTGCATATATCCATCACTACATGAGAGACAGTCATGTTGGGTTCTGTGCTTCCATTAACAACGCCCTGCTGTTCTACGATACACCATATATGCTTACTGTACTTTACAACGTGTACTACTAACCATCTGCCAGCATATATATTATCGAGTTAGCAGTGTTCAATTCAATTAATTTTCTTATTTGACGTAATGTTTTGATTTGAGAAGTTTCCCGCTTATAGTGTTGCCGCAATATTGCGCAAGCGATATCCATATAGCCTAATTCTGTTGAACTTACGCAGACGAAGTCATATGAGATCGGCAGCTATCAAAGCGTTAACTGTTCGTTGACTGTGTGATCGTTAGAGGCGGACTCTTTAAGGGTAAATATTGTTGTTAACACAGTACTCGTGTAAAGGTGTGCGAGGTAATAGCGCGGACGCTGCTGGAAACAAATTCCCCCTGCACGGCAGGGAAGTGCTGTAGTAGCGGTGTTCGACCTGAGAGCACACCCCCCCCCCCCCCCCC
>NQII01000451.1:185477-229715 GCA_002778355.1 Clitarchus hookeri | reverse complement strand
GGGGGGGGGGAGGAAAACAAATACTCAAGATGCGTTATTAAATGTGATTCGGAGATAGCAGTTCCCCGCTAAAAGCTGCCCCCAGCTTTGTGTATCGCACATGCTGCACTCAGACAAATATCATAAAAATAGCACGGCAAATGAAATCGTCGTAGCGTCAAAGTATACATATAATAAAACTTTCACTGTGTCTAAATAAGCCTATCAAAATCGTGGTTTCAATAATAAAGCAAGTACTCTTGTCAACTCATGCCAGCCGGATGCAGCATGGCGAAAGTAATACGGCTTGTGTGATAAACATTTACTTTCAATTTCACTCCCGCGAATTTCTTGGCCGCATTACAGTTGCACGTGCATACAGCTTAGTGTATTTTCACCAAAGGAGCAACAAACTGCAACAGCTTAGTTCAACAGCATACCGGAAGACCTCGACGACAGATTTTTGCCCACCTTGAACTCAAAAGCCCGTCATAGATCACGTTGCGTCCGACCAGATTATGTGTGGGATTGTGGCAAAGTCAACTGTCATGGGGTCACCCCGGACAGGGAATATACAGTAGTCTATTCGCGGTTTCTTCACACTTCTTGAAACAATCCTTTGAAAAATCACGCCATGTGTTTGGTTGTTACCTATATATGTGGTGCATCAGAAGCGTTTTATACGTGTGTTGACATAAAGTTATAAATACAATATAAGTAAAAATTCAATTGAATTTTTACTTATATTGTATTNAAATACAATATAAGTTATATTATTTCATTTATAATTAATAATAATAAATAAGAGTGAAAAAATATGGTCTTGATAATGCTTAGTAAGAAACAGTCCTTATGCAAAATTGTATTACACTGAGTGCGCACGAATGCGGTTCGCGGTTCTCTGGTGTAATTTTCTATACTCAGGAAGCTTTGTTAGCATGAGGTGGAGGTATATCATGGAAGTAGAACTTCAGCATGGCTTCAAGAAAGTGCGAAGTAACCGTGAATGGATTCTGCAAACTGATTATATGCTGAGAACAAGATTGTCGAGCAGTTCTTAGGTTACGGGCTCCCATTCTTGCTCTGAAGGCACCCAAAGCTCCTGGATGGTTCGTGTAGGAGGCCAAAGAAACTCCTCAATACGACGCTCGAGTGCGTCGCAAACATGATCGATAGGAATGAGATCGAGACACCTGGCCGTCTAGTCCAAACAGGTGACCTGGGTTTCTAGGTAGTCATTCATCAATGCTGGCCAATGTGAACGGGCGTTGTTACTCATAAATACGATATGCACACCCATTTCACCCGTGAAAAGCCTGATGTACTGCGTTGAAGGATAACTTCTTCATACACTTGGCCGGTCACAGAACCACTATCAAACTCGTGGAGTGTACTACGTCACTCAATAAAGGTCCTCTTCAATGATAATAGCTGGACCGAACTTACTTCTCGGTGTTTGCCGTATGTAAAAACGCCGGGAATCACTGCGATGACCAGGTGTGGGCTTATATATAAACAGAACTCGGCCGCACTGTTCCTTGATACACGCTCGATGTTTTCTGTGCCCCGCTAATCAACTCATCCTGAAGGTAGCACAAGAGGCCACGTTAGTGTAGTGGTCAGGCTACTCGCCTCCCACCTAGGCGGACCGGGTTAGATTCTCGGTGGGGTCGCTCCCGAATTTTCGCATGTGGGATTCGTGCCAGACGATGCGGGTTTTCTCGGGGATCTCCCGTTTCTCGCGCCCTTGTATCCCGGCGCTGCTCCATACTCACCTCACTTCCGCCTCTTCGGCTCTCAAAGCCTCGTTGTTAAGAGCCGCCCAAATCTCTCCCCTGAAAGTAGTGATCAGTGGCTCGAGAAATACAGTACCGCTTGGTGCAAGTGTCGGTATACATAATACATGGAAATGATCGTCCTTGTGGAAGCTCTAAGGTCTCTGGCCAGGTAGACTGCTATGCTCAGTCTGCGTAGTTAGCAGCAAGGGCTAAATAGAGACTTTCTCGTGACATTGTACTCCTTGGAAGTCCAGTGCTGAAGGATTGGCATCCGGTCGGAATCAGTACCAAACCGTGGGAATGATACTATATGGGACGTGAAATCTACATCAGCGGTCTGCCTTAAAACGGTTGATTTCTTTCCCTTCGCATGACATCGTCCATTTGTGTTCTTTGAGACATTAAAGGTCGAATGGCCACCAACTGCACGTGAAGAACACACCCACTATCCGTTCCGTTTTGTTCAGCCTATTGCAATGCTATCACTACAGTACATGTTTATAGCACCGTATTTTACAGAGACAGTTCGGGCACATAACATAATACACGGTTAATACCTACACGAAAGTGCGGTTTACCTTTGTCTTGTGTTTCACTACTATCCTTCGTTCATGCACGTAAATATATTTTCAATACCATGTCACTGTCAACTAAACCATCCGGTTTGTTATAATAGGCTTACATTTTCTCCTAGTGCACATCAATAGTAATAACTTACATTTTTGTACGCTACGCGTTCATCAGAGAGAACAGCAGGTACTCTTGATGCGAAGTTGAACAATAAGTGCTGAAATCAACTTTCCCAGTATCTCTCTTCCTGACGAAATCTCTGCACATAAATCAAAACTTTTTAAAATATAATTTACACCATAGTGTGTGTTTTCCAAGTAGCGAGATGCAAATTAAGAGTGGACGTTATTATACACTGGCTGTAGCGGCAGTCTGTCAGCACTCTCACAGCTTTGTAGAAATGTAACGAGCCTCGGAAGAATGTAACGGGCCGAGCCTTGTATTAATTTAACGACGATCAGTATATTGCATAATAAAAATGTTTTAATATTAATGGACTTCGGCAACAAACATTGCTTGTAACAGTAGTCTGATTTGCCATACGCAGACCTATTCTAGAGAACAGTTTTTAGGAAATCTTGTCAGAAATGTTTTCCATTGTGACATACTGCTTGTCGATTTATAGAAATATCACCGATGGTGTTATTCAGACAATGGAAGTCGAGTTCATTTTTGCTCAAACTTGAACTTCAGCGCGCGTTCACACACGTAAGCTGCACAGGGATATATTTACTGGCCTTCTGAGAGAATTGTGAGGGGGGAGGGAAGGAAGGGTGGAAATACCTGGGGCCCTGGAAGGACCTGGCTCGGCTTCGAGATTTTACTATTTCAATTCTTTCCTATCAGTCCCAAGTATCAGTTTACAATCTGTGTTGAAAATTTGTGCACGTGATATTGAAAGAAAATTATTCATAAAATCATTTTCTTAAAATCTTTGTTTAACCTGATGTCCAAGTTTTGCTATTCGTATTTTATTTATAAAATGTTATTTAAAATCTTAATATCCAACAGGTAATTGGCCCAGAACGCTTCAATTATTGATCATGAATGTGTTTTCTGTGTTCAGTTTACACTGTGAAATCATTTCTCGATTACGTAAGTGCTCAGCCATATCACTATTGTGTTTGAAATTAAAAATTTTAATGGCACAATCCAGATCTACATCAATTAGGAAATTGGGCAGACGTTCGAAGTATTTCACATGGGCATTTGGCATGGAACATTATTTAATTGGCGAAGGCGTGTGGGAATATGTGATTGGTGAAAAAAAACCCGATAATACTAAAGATGCATATGCTAGATCAAGAATAAATTTTATGTTAGAAGAGCATTTTTATCCAGTATTGAATGGTTTAAAAGCTGCCAGAGAAGTGTGGTTAAAATAAGAAAGTACTAATGAAGATAAAGGATTATCTTGGAAATGGTTTTTACTAAGGAAACTTTTCAAGATTAAATCAAGCCAGTTTAACAACATGGAGACTTATATAAACGAAATTATGTCTTTGTCACAGAAGCTTAATTCAATTTGCTCTCCTTAAGATGAGTTAATCTAATTGGCATTATAATGCTGAACGGTTTAAATGAAGAATATGAACCTATTATTATGGCACTGGAAGCATCCAATACTAAAATTAGATCTGATTATGTGAGAAATGTATTATTACAGAAAGAATATAAAAATAAATTGAAAGACTTTGATTTTCATTCTAAAATTAAGAAAAATAGTTACAAATTTTATTTATGTGGCAAAATTGGACACAAATCTTTTGAATGTCCAAATAAAAGTGACAGCAAGAAAACTTCTGACTACAAACCAAGCAATATCGGTAAATTTAATCATAATAATAATGGTAAGTCAAAAGTATTACTTGCAGTCTTATCCACCGATGTGGCGAACTCACAAGTTAAACTATTTACAATAACTAAATAATATTTGGAATTCAATTCAAAAATATCACATGCAACTTCTATCCATGGTAACTGGGGAATTTTCCTGTTTTGAAGAATTATTTTAACTTTGTTTGCTTGATACTTTAAACATGTTTGGCATGACTTAAAGAAATCTTGTAATATGTTGATTGACGCCTTTCCAAAACAGAGAATCCTCTGCATGATACAATATGATATTATATAGACCATAACACCATAAATGCTCTTAAAATGTTTGTCATACAAAAGCTTTGAGTTATAAAATTAATTTTATTTGATATTGTATCGAGAATATACGCTAAAATTCAACATAAAAAAGATGTATCACTGACAGACACAAAAATGAAATTCTGACTTAGTTTGGTGAAAAATACCTTACATTCTGTTTGTAAACTAGTCAGGCAATAAAACATTTAGAAAATTTACATGTGAGCGACTAATATTGCTATGAAAAATACTGCACATTATGAAAATTATATTTTAAAAATGATGTTTTAATTTAGTTAAACCTAAGCATGAAATTTTCTAGTAATTTCAGTTTTGCACTTCTTACTGTTTGAACACTTCAAAATTTTAACCAGTATTGAAAATATTTATTTTGATAGATAAATTGTGAACTTAAGAATACTTTACTAAATGGAATGCAAGCTAGGATTAGTCCTTATAATAAACGTAGGCAGGATTTACAATAGCCCGTCGCGTCCGTCTGTCATCCGTTCGTTCATCTCTCAGCCGAGCGATTTACAACACGTATTCGTACGTCCGTTGTCAGTTAATTGATGCAAACTAATACAAACGAAACTGTTTACAAATAAAAAAAATTATGCATAAAAGTGAATATTTTTGGCGGTATTGTGTGTGCAAGTACCCAAAATGTGCATACACGTACATTACGAAAATTAATTAATGTTAAAACAAATTTTAAATATTATATAAAGCATGATTTTATTACTTTTACTATTGCAAAGAAGGAACTCATGTGTGCAAACGTAATTATCAATCAATCTTCAGGAAATATGTAACGTAATTTCATTTTAAAGCTACATAAACAAACATACGGAAACAAGACGGCGAAAACAAAACACTGCGAACACTACACAGCCTTCGAAATAACTCGGGATGAACGGGTAACGAAACGTGGAAGTTTAGAAGGCTGTAATATCATCCGTCCGCCTGTCAAACGTTAAAGGTTGCCAAGGTTCCTACGGATGGAAGGATAGAATTAATGGCCACATCTGATTGGCTGTCGGTCACGTGATTGACGGACGGACGGACGGACGGGTGGACGGACGGAAGCGACGGGGTGTTGTAAATCCTGCCTTAGAAAAAACTATATGCATTTTGCAACTTTGAGCTGTAGTACGAAGAAAATAGTAAACTTTTCATTCCTTGTATCTCCCATATGACCCTTATTCATTGTTTTCTTCATTGTCTCTATCAACTATCGAATCACAGCCATCAGAACAAATTAAGTCACAATGCTGAAGAGACAGATATTGGCTACATGTTTGGCAAGAGTACTTAGTCAATCTTCTTATCTTCGTAGCCAGACAGGGGTTTGCAGCGCTATCGTTTTTCGCAGGCATCTCTAGAAGTGTCCCTATCCGAGTTATTACGTTGTTGATTCCCGAGTAGAATTTCTGGAATTCTCGCCGAAATCTACCAAGGTAAGTTGGAGAGCATCAATCGCTTCACTAGCTGGCCATTAATTAGTTCTCGCTCCAGCTGTCGAAGAAATAGCCGACGTCGGGGAGTTAATCCCTGCAATATGCAATGAAAATAACACGACCATTGGCCACCTCCTCGTTCCTCTCTGCACACTGTAGGAAGAACACATTTGATCCACCATGTCAACACCTATTTTGTGCTCATTATAATAGGCAATCATTTCACGTTTGTTTTTTCACCCATGTTTTCGTCTATTGCATCGACCATGGGCAGACTGGAAATCAAAAGGACGTTTCTTTTGTCATGTTCCTTCTTTCCCTAAATGCAAACATATTGGTAGAAGGTTCCCTGTTATTCACTCCTTAATTTCGTTCGGGGTTTGCTACTTGTTTTTCCTTAGTGTGCTTGCTAATGATAATCGATGTTTCTTTGGCAATACTTGCAGTAGTGTTAAATCACTAAACCAATTATCAGATGTCGCATTATGACCTGAATTGTGAATTTGTACTATCATTTGCTCCACTACTTCAGCACTTTTGTTATTGACATGAAACGTCCCTCTGGTTACCTGCCACGGTAGATTTCAAGGTTGCACGTTTATGACGCTTTGGAATAGACTAATGCAAATATTTTGACGCCATGTTTCGCTGATTTCGATAGCATTTATAAAATAAGAGCTGAGGCCTCTAAAGGCCTCCAACTTCTCATCGAGTGTGACATCTGCTCCAACAGAATAACACGACTGGCAATTTTTCACAAACTGTTCAAATGTCGCGAATAGGCGCTAGACGGTCTGTTTTCTTTCGCTCTTCCCAATTTTCTCGATCACCATAAATCTCAGTGCTCGCAGTGAGAATCGAAACCTTTGAAGACTCATCGTCAGGCGGAAAATCGCCATCCCGAATCCATTCTTGTCCCACAAATCTTCAAGGTTATTTCTTCCTGCTTTCTGCTGTCCAGCTAAGAACAAAAGCCTAATAATTGGTTTTATTTATCTTTTATCTGTTGGTAATGCATCTCTTTCTCTTGAAAAATTTGCGTGTATGCTTTCGATGAATTTATTTGTAAATATTACAATGATGTCCAACATTTTTTCGTCAAATAAACACATCCAGGTATCAGATATCACTTTTATGTTTTTAACCTTTCCTATTACTTCTGCAATCATAGCCAATAAGTTTTGTTTATCACTTTTTCTACTGTTGCTGTAGGGGGTTATTTTCCAAGAAATTTAATAAATCACCTTATTAATTTTTTTCTGTGTACAAAAACAGAATACTTAATCTTCTTCTCCATCGGAACCATCTTCTCCAATGTCACTCTCTGTATTAGAGTCGTCGTCTAGTTCTTAAATTTATTCTGCTGCATCTGTGGCACGCTCATCTTAATTCTCTTGCAAATTATGAGATGAAACTCCCGCATCTCAATCACCACCGTCACTGTCATGAAGTAAGATTTCGTATACTTCATAAATGTTATTAGGATTATTTCCGATGTCATTTTGTTCCTTTAACAACAAAATAATAACATTCTTGGCCAAATAAGCTATCTTGGAAAAACACACAGAAGAATACCTAGGTGATGAAAACAAGTGAAAAAAAAAACAATTAATGAAAAATATAAAATTTATGGTCGCACTGAATCTGTGAAACCCAGAGCCCATATTTTACTAGTAAACTTCAACACAACAGAAGTGACTGAACAGAAGAAATAAAGCAGTAAAACTTACAATTACATAACAAAATTAACAACACTGAAGACTTCACGATTACTTACACGTTTAGTCGCGTGGTATATCCCACCATACATCACACGACCAAGGTCACGCTACGACTGAAATTTGACACTCCCCGAGACAGGTAAATGGGGAAGGGGGGGGGGGCAGCGCCACCTCTATAAGTCACCTCAAGTAATCAGAAGGAAAGTAAAACGTGGATTTCTCAAATCCAGCGCGACCATCGGGTTCGAAAAGTTGGTTTTCCGTTTTATATTTGTGTTGTTGTTGTTTCTATGGTATTTAATGTTAGAAAGGGGACCCAACGAAATTATTTGCTCAGGGCCCATAGGGGCTGTCTACGGCCTTTGCGTGTCTGTGTTTGTGTGTTATTTAAGGCAGTCTTAAAAGACTGTATCATCCCTTACACAGAAATTATTCGTTTTACTGTCATAACAGAAGAGTCAGGGTCAGGGTCGTTACTGAAAATGTTTCATTATAGAAGCATTACATTTCATAGTTCTGTTCAAATTTAGTACCTGATTGTTAATATGTGTTCCCTGGTTGTCATTAAAAGATGAGAAAGCATCAATATATATAATTTTGTATTAATTTAATTGTTGCATGAATATGCGTTAGTAGTTCATATATTATGTCCGTAGTGATGGGCAAGGCAATTCGCCAAGCTTCTATTGTCGCATTTTTCAGTAAATCCTCTTAAATTTGAATAAGGAAAAAATAAATAGGAAAAACAATATGGCGGGTGACGCAGTCTTTTAAATGGTAAAAATTATGCACAGGCCTCGGTGTGGTAATGGCGATTACTGAGCTAAGGCGCCTTCGTGTCGAACGAGGCTTGTTAACAATGTCGCAGACAGTAATGAAAGATAGGCAGCTGCGGCGACAGAGGAATCTGTGCGCGGCTTGGTCGGGGCGCCTGCGTCCTTAAGACAGGAATCCCCCGAGCGGCGGAAGCGGCAAATTACGCGCCATCACGCGGGTTTGTATAGGCGCAGTGGGGGGTAGCTGAGGTTGGCCGCCCGGCCGGGGGTAACTGAGGGGAATGAAGACTGTCTTGTCCCCGGGCTCGGAGCTTCGAGACGGCGTGGATGGGATGGATCTCCTGTCTTCGCTCGAGACACGCAAAAAAAAAAAATGCGCATTTTCTGTCCAGCAGCCACGGAGAGGAAAACCGCCGACAGTGGCGACCTGCGGATTGTTGCAAGGTTTCTTGGCGTAAACAAGTGCTCGGTTACCTGCTCCATGTCGCTAAGATACTGTCATTGCACTGTTAAAAAATATCCGGAAAAGTGCTGGACGCTTTTCCACTGACGAGCTTTCTGCAAATTTCACAGAACTTTCGGTGAATTCACGGAACCTCTCCGTACAATTGCTGGTTTTTTAAATTTCGAATTTAAAGAAGAGATTACGGGAAAAGGCTTCAGTTTTATTCATACGGGTGTATCACTGTACAAAAAAAATTTCATGTAAAAAATATTTTATTTTGGATCGATATTTGAACACTAAACAAAAGTTTTGGAGCTGTGAATCTTACTACTCACCTACGACCTCATTATGATTATGTAGAGTAGAAATATGTTATTTCCAGAAACAAATAGTTCGTAACTTTTTTCAGTTTGTAGTAATTTTTTAGGTTTTCACGTTTTGCCAACTTTTATAGGTGCCTGGTGCTACTTTGAATGTTTGAAGGAATATGTCTAAGTGGCGTGGATATCCTAACTGCCGCAAAAACTATCTTTTCTGTTAAAGTGCTGAAATCTTCTTGTATCCTTGACACTGCTCGTCCCGGATATCCGAAGCTATAGCAACTACGGAAACGTTCCGTATTTTGTATTTATGGAGTTCAGCTCCGTTTTTTTTTTTTTGTAATAAAGGACCGCGTTTCCGTTGTACATTTCCGTAAAAAATTTCCTTGAAAATACGCAAGTTTATAAAAGTGTAGTTGTTCATCACCGATATGGTTCATATTCAACTTACTTTCTACACGGCATGATTTGTTCCTAGAGTTCATATTGTGCATGTCAATTCGCCTTCCTGATTGAAGGAGCTTGTGAAGCTGCGAAATTTGATGAACTGTAGGGGGTAATTTTCTAGCAAGAGTTACGAAGCCTTTCAGGGTTCTTCTTCGGTTAAAGCTCCTTCGGCTAATAATGCCGATGTTTGGGCATGCAAGGACGATGACTTTGAATACCTGCATGCAGATGCAGGTTTAAATGCATGTAATAAATAGCATTACATTAAAATTCACAATGTATTTGTAACAATATTTCAAACGCATTAATTGATACTAAAAGTTGTTAATTAAAATTTACACTATTTCACATGTAACAATATCAGTATTTGTTTATCATTAGAATATGTAAGTTCTGCTTGGCATTCGTAGTTAATTTAGCCTAGGAAGGGGGAGGGGGGGCAGAAGTGTATGGAGTGTGATACCTGCCAAATGCTGAAGTTTGGAAGTAGGTATTGAATCTGCTCTGCGGCGTGAGGCGCCAGCACTTGATGCTAGCCCTCAGTGATAGGGCGTAGGAATACGTCGACACTGTTGTCTCTAGGTCCAATTTACTAATAAATTACACTTTATTTGTGAGTTCACATAATCGAGTTTTATTGTTGCTTGAACAGGTTAACTGGTACATGAACTCACGAGACAAACTCCCCTCCCCTTTTTCTATGTAGGCTACGTATGGTTTGACGCCGCGATTGGCGTCGGGGGGGGGGGGGGAAGATTCTTCACACTTGGTGTAGAACTACTTATCTGACACTGCTGCGCTGTCTTCCCTCGGCTGGCGGTGGGGCGTCCCGACGCCTGCTCTCGGAACCCCTCCTCCCGGGTCCACTCAGCACTCTTCGTTTGACGAAGTCGGACTGGCTTTTCTCGGATTCTTCCCGCCGCACGTCCCGCTTGACGGCCTCCGACTGAGGTCCACGTCTTGATGCATTTGGCGAACTCGTTTTCTCTCGGCTCCCGGTACACCCTTCTCGTTTGACGAAGTCTGACTGACTTTTCTCGGATTCTTCCCGCCGCACATCCCGCTTGACGGCCTCCGACTGAGGTCGACGTCGTGATGCATTCTCGATCCTCGACTGACTCCGACTGACTGACTGACTGCTCGATCCGCGACTGACTGACTGACTCGTTCATCGCACTGGCTTCGTCCGGCTCCGACCCGGACGCCTCGCTTCAGGTCCCCCGACTGACTGCCCTGTTCCTCCCCCCTTCTCGTGGTTTTGTAGCCTCCATCACCATATTAAACTTGCCCCGTCTCTGCACGTGGTCCAGGGTGCTTGTCGTCCCCCTGGGTCGTAAAACACGGCCCCTTGATTCTGGCCTGGAATTTTATTGTTCCGTTCTGCACGTGCGGGAACTCTTGGGCGGCCTCTTTGGTTCGGCGCACTTATGCCTCCAGATATTGTGTCGTTATTCTCCCCAGCACGCCCGCTAAAAGCTCTCATGGTTTATTGCGGTACAAGCCCGGGACAGATGCCGCTGGTGGTGGGATCTCGGTGTCCCTTGAGCAGCTGCAAAATGCAGCTGTGTCCGCGCCCTGGTGCCTTTCGTTGTCTCTGGATGTCGTCTGCATGTGCAGAAACCTTTGGTAGCATGCCTTTGTAGCTGCGAGGCGCGGTCGCGCCCTCCTGGCGTCACTCTTCTGCCGGCACGTCCGCTAACCCTTAATCTTTATTGTCGATCGTCCGCCTGCGAGCTTCGCCAGAGCGTGTGTTCTGACGAATAAAATATAGGGACGCAGAATGCGTCAAGTGTGCTTACATGAGGTGGTTACCTATGCTTGTAGATTTTTTAATTGCAGACACATTCATTCATAATGCTTAATTAGAGAACAGAACCTTGCGTTCCGAAGTAACTTCGTAACGACCTCGCTCACGGATCACATACTTTTACAAGAGTACGCTCTCACTTGAGAATACTGCCGGCAATTTGGCTTTGCGAGTGGTTCCAACACGACGTCGGAGAGAACGATGAGTGCGCATCGGCTCGCCTTCGTCCTCCCAACACCGTTAACACAATGACCGCACGTTGGTCATGCCTGGTAGTCGGTATGGACGAGTCGAGAGGATACTGGAATCAACTGGACCCTACTGCCCTGCTCGAGGCATTCAGATCTCGTCTGTAATCGCCATTGTTCGCGACTTCACGGGATGTAAACCACGATGCATTGTCAGTGCGTTTGTCCCTTCACCCGAAAGTTGTGTTTTAGTAACCTGGGTTTGGGAAAGTTAAGTTTGCGTGCGGTACAAACGACGCGAAAGTGAAGTGACGTTACTCTTCGAAACTACGTTTGTAACTTAAGTTTTGTGTCTCTAAAGTTGAGTTGTGCGAGTTCTAAAAAAATTCCATACTGTGTTTTCAGCTCGAATTCCGCTCAGAAAGTACTACCTCAATTGTCTGTAGCACAAAATTAAAGGCGAGTTTGATCTAAATTAAGGTGAACTATTTCATTATGTTGGGTTACAAAAACTGTGACCATTGATAAAGTTTACAAAATATCAATTTTCGAACAAGTTTATAAGATAAAGTATATTCCTTTAAATAACTCGCTAACATAACTTCAGAATTTTGCTGCAAATTCTATTAATTTCGATGTAAAGTTTTTACAAACAAAAATTTTATTTATAGGCTCCGCGTACTGTGCCTGCAACAATTCCCTGCAAATAAAAACGAAACGTGAGTTTCCCAGAACCTAGTTTCTTATCCTGGTATCAACATTTCAGCAAAACCTTGCTTTCGAAAGTCAGATAACTGTGGTTTCGGCTCACCATAAAGATATATTTTGTGTGTCTAATCGCTATTTCCAGAAATAGGACTTTCCGAATCTGACAACAGAACGCGGTAAATACCATATAGTAGGGCTAAAATTTTTCAGCTTATATTTAAGTCGAGGAAATCACATTTTAAATGGACTATAAATATGAACTTATAAAACTTATGCTATGTAAGGAATATAACATTAATTTATGAACTTTCATTTAATATACAGTTTTGGTATATACGATGGTTTCCGTGAAATTAATTTTTACTTTTTTTTTTTTTGTTGGTTAAGATCACTCAGGATCGTATTAACAAACAAGACCTTCACAAAATGTTTGCAAAGTTGAACTTTTCATCAAAAGTTGAACTTTGGGGAAGTATATTTCAGTAGTATGTGTATCAAAGTCGCGTTTTTTTTTTTTTCAAAGTAAACTTTGCTAATCCGAGATTTATGATAATTGGTATTAGGTTGGCTACGCCTTGGTCCACTATTTTAATAAAACAAACGAAAATCGTGACAACTGAAAATAGAAAAGCAGACAGTGTGGGCATGAAACAAAAGAGTGATGACTGGAAGAGCGTTAGAGAATAAGTCGTTCAACAGCAATTAGAACGTATATGCTAGGAGTGAGACACCATGTAAAACATGCCGGAGTAATAACGAAATCAGCAACTGTATAATCAGAGGAATTGTTATTCCTTCCGACTTTTACGATGCAAATCATTCTGAAGTAAATTCAGTATTTTCATAAGTGCTTCTTTGTTAACGAGATACTAGATTTTAAATTGGCTCCTGCTTTAAAATTCCATGGGATTGTACACTTCCATAACAACACGCTGAGGAGTACGAACTACGAATTATAACACTTAAACTACTTCTAGTGATTCGGCATTTTCAATTTACTTCCACACCTGCAGCCATTTTGCTACCTTCGGTAAGCAAAGTCGACTTTGGAGGTCAAATTCTTGCTTTTTGGCGAGTCTGAAAAGTTGTGTTCGTGAGTAGCAACCGTAAAGGCCGCTGTCATTAAAGTCTGCACTTTGAAAACAAAACTATAAAAAAATCACAACCCATAACATGTATGTTGCGATACACCCTGGCATTTTGGCTCCCAAGTTGACAACGAGTTAAATAGATCTATTACTTGACGTTGTACTGCGAATGTGTTTAAATTAATGGATAGTGACGTTTTAGTCTATTTGCGGTTTCTTCACACTTTTTGAATCAAACCTTTAAAAAATCACAGTATGCATGGCGTGTCTGGATATTTCTATGTAGGTGACGTGTCACAGGTGTTTTATACTTCTGTCGACGTAAAGGTACTTAAATTTGGACAGATTTAACTTTTACTTACATTTTATTTATACATTATAACGCGTTTAATTTATAATTCATACAGATAAAAACAGGGAGAAAATACGTGCTGGTGATGCCTCGTAAGAAATAGTTCTTGTACAAAATGTGTGAGGTGGAGAAATTGCCTAAAGCAGAACTTTATCAGGGCTTTAGAAATGTAGAAATGTTCGAAGTAAACGTTAATAGACTATAGTGTTTCTTTTTTTCTTTTTTCTTTTTTCTTTTTGTACACGTTAGAGTGTGAATTAGTAACACATTATTTCTAGCAATTCTACTCTTTCCTTTAGATGTCACATGGATAAAGTGATCAGGCCCACTGCAATATTAATTGTACATGCGGCGGAAGAATTTAAATGAGAAGAAAAGCATATCACAAGCAGGTTTTTCAAATGGGCTCAGCTAACCGTAAATAACCTGTGCCAAATATTGTAGGAATATAGCGTTATTTTCATTCTAGCTTTTTTGCTGTTTATTTCTAGTGTTTTCACAGGAATGTTCTTTTTTCTTTTTGCGGGCGAAAATATGTATAAACAAAAAATGTTGACCACCACCGCGATTATCAAGAGACAGAGTTTTGAACATGCCCTCAGGCAAAGTTCAAATTCCTCAATAAGTGTCGTACCTAGGGCATACGGACATGTGGAAGAGGACTTGTGACGTCACAGTGTCACGAGCACCAGTCAGCACTTGAGTGTCCTCGGACATGTCAGTTCGCGGATGGAGCAACTTGTAGACGAGTCCTAATCTTTAGTTCCTGGGCATCCGTAAGACTGACCAGTGTCAGACGAGGTTGAGGGGGAGCAGCCGCGAAATGAGAACGAGGGAAGAAACAGAAGTTCTCTGAGAAAAGAAGCCGGATCATGCTTAGTGTCCCACATTAAAAGATCCGTCTGCAAGAGACCAGAGACTAGCGAGCAATCGCTAACCCAACCGTATTAAGAGTACCTTTATCTATAGCAAAGTTAAGATTAAATGTCTTGCAATTATGTTTGCAGCTAATCGTACTGCTAATGTTATTGGTCGAATTATATTTCTAATAGTTTCAATACAAACTATAAAAGTTATTAATACATTAGGTGTTCCTGTGGAAACTAGGTGTGTAAATATGATTTCTGTATTTTTTATTTACCCGTATAATATAAATGATAATCATAAAGGTAATGCTAATGTAATAAAACAGTAAATTTAACTGGCGACGAATGCTTGGAGACTGTTGTAAATGTCCTTAATCAATTGAAGAACATAACTGGTGAGCTTGACGGTACATGAATGGAGCTAACCCGTAACATTGCCCCTTGTCCAGTGCCTTTCATAGCATTGTAACGGCACTAGGATATCACTGGCAGTCAATTGTCAACATTTTCTGGGAATGGGGAAGAGGATTTATAAGTTTAAAGACATGGAGTTGGCTCCTTAGGATCAGGGGCTTAAGGCGAATTGCTCCTTTCCCCCTTCCACCCCGTTTTTTCCCCCATGGGTGGCCCTGAAATTTACTTGTCCTAGCAATAATAACGATTATTTTACTACGACAGTCTTGAAATTAATGCTGAAATAGTTCTGAGATTTTATGAGCAATTGATCAGCCCCTGCCACTGCAGTAATTGAAGCGAATCCGCAGAATGTCCTTAACCTTCTGCCACAAACTGAACGTGTCTGCCAAGACTGTATTTGTCCTAATAATAGAACAGAACCATTGACTTTGTGGTGAGCTTGTTTTACCGCAGAGTAACCAAGTCTGCGGAAAATAAACTGTTGTGCATGACTCAAACTCCAGCTAAACTAAACCCACCGGTAAAATGTCCTAACTCGCCAGGAGCAGGGTGGACAAACATTCGAAAATCAGCGTTAAGGGGACTCTGTAAAATCAGTGTTTCCACGTATACGTGTATCTCCGCAATTAAATGTACTGGGAATACGACGTATTTCCAGAAAAAGGCGAAAAATGATTATCACTGTAGCTACCACGTGTTCTGTTATCAAATTATATACATTATATATTATATATATATATATACAAACACAAAAATAAAAACTAGTGAAAATGGTTTTCTGATAAAAGCATATTCAGGGCTTTCCCACTAAGTTTCCTTAAAAGAAAAGAAGAAAATTATAAATTTAGTATTTCTAGTTCAATCCATTGGCTTACATCTTGCGTTATTTAACCCTACAGTTTCAGACCTAATTTGCTATAAATTTAGCTTCCCGCTCTCTAATCCCGAATCAGGGATATCAGTCGGTGAAATAACATTCACTGAAAGTCAGTTGATAAGCTACTGCCGACTGGCGAATCCATATACTAAATATGAGGTAGACCGATCTCGCTGGCTGCTCACAACCAATCTCCGGGTCCCAATATCGAACTGCTTTTCTGCCAATACGTGTAGCGAAAACGGCATGGTTTGTATTTTAGGTTAGAAAACTGATTTTTAAACAAGTGCTTGAAGATATTTTTTATAATTTCTTTAACCTAATTTGTAATGTAGTTTGACTGAATTCAAATTGGTAAAAGTATTTTATTAATATAATAGTGCTTGTCATTTAAAAATTAAGATATAACCAAACACTTCCATCACTGTTGACCATGTGACTTTGACAGTTGTGTATGATTGGGGTAGGTCAGTGCTGGGTACATTCGCAGAAGACGAATAAGCTGTCTACCTCATCTTTAGTATATGAGCTAATCAAGCAAATTAACTGGGAACAAGTGACTTATAGCAACGGGATTCTTGACATTCAGTTGGAATCACAAATAAATCAGTGAAGTTCAGCCACCGTATTAGTTATCAGGCACTAATTATCAGTAATTCAACTTTCACTATTTTCACTGATTTGGCTCAATTCTCACTGTTTCAGGTTTAGAGTGTGGGAATGTGTATCGCAGTCTTGGGAGAGCCCGTCGAATTTCTCCCTTATTACCATAAATGACCTTGAGGAGCGTAAAAAAAATGTTTCAAGGATATTCACGGTAAAGTTAGCACTTTTAGAACAAAACTTCGACATAAATCGGGATTCAGAGCAAATGTATACCAAGTCAATTTTTATTAATCACTGGTAAAACTCACTATAAAAATAATTACGGCAGAGATTAACCTATATTAAGTTCTTAAATAGATTTGCCAGATATAATTTAATATGTAGAAGAAATTTTACACCGTTCCCTGGAATACGTTAGCGATAATTAATTTAAACCTCACGTTTTTTTGTTAAATTAACTTTATGGACATAGTCTGCTTGTGCACTGAACCTTCCAATGCTGTGGTTACACTGGCATGCGGGCTCCCAGTTAAGTTGGCGGTAATTTAATAAAAATAGTTCTTAAGATATGACGTCGTATTGCTTGTATTGCGTTTGTAACTTCTAAAGCTATTGCCACTGAAGTTAGTGGTTCTTATTTTACGCACATTGGAGTACGAATTTGTGTATTTGTATCACATTTACGTTCCGAAAATTTCCACGGGTTTTACATGGATGGCGCATGAATAAAGTGACGAGGCCCGCGGTAACGTTAATTTTAATGGCGGAAGGATACAAAGTGAGAAGAAAAGTATGCCCTAAGTAGGCCTTTCAAAAGTTCTCAATTTACTGTGAACAGCCTATGCTAGGGAGCTATTTTTCGTGTTTAAGGCCAAGAAGCGTGGGAACGATAAGGGCTACACTGCCAAGCGCATCAAGTGCTTCATCGCCACTACGCGCAGGGCTCTAAACTGGCGCGCAGTGTTCTCGTCGCGCTGCGTGTATCTATGAGACTTTAAACGGCGACTCTATAATCTTATTGGTAAGTCTGTAGCAAGGTTCAGTGAAGGGCCCTTGAGTTTTGTATATGTATCTGAAGCGTATCTTTTGAGATGCAGCTCTTTGAAAAAAACCGTTTTATGTCCTATTGTAGTACTATGAAATTGTGTTTCTTATGTGCGTGGCGTCCTTCAAAACACCCAATAGGCCTCTTCTGCTGAAGTGTGCGTTCTTTTCGTGTATCAGCACATTGGACGCACATTTAATAGTTTCGCAGAAAAATAAAAAGCACGTGTATTTCAATTGAAACCCTCTGCAGCGCAGTCGAAGCTCCAGGAGTCGGGCCGAGCCAATGCGGAGCGTTGAGCAGAGTCGGGCGGGCATCCAGTCCACAAGGACGCTGCAGTTCTGGCGCTGCGTACTGCATGCTTCCCCCTACTTTTCGCGGTCCCTGACGGCAATTGTAGGTGTGTGGGAGTTGGTGGTGCGGTGGGTCAAGGCCATCAGTTGACCCGCCCGGCCGGTTGTCTAGGGCTTCTTTTGGTTCCAGAGTGTCATGTGTCCCGTACCGGTGTCAGTACGGACCAACGGTCATTTGCACCGACACATAATAGATTTANCACAAATTCTACGTTAGAGATGGCAAACTCTTACTTGAAATTGTAAAAATGGCAGCAAATCAACGAAAACCAGAGAAAATTGCTCCATTTGAAATTAGCTGAAATGTACCACCTATTACAATGGCTGAATTTCAGTGGTTCAAACGTCACTTCGTGACATTGTAAAATAGTGGATACCTGTGAACAGGCTATATTTTAAACACTGCACAGCTGTTTAAAAGCAAAATTCACAATTATAAACTAAGGATGAAATATTTCTACGAGACGGAATAATTGCTGTTCGTTTGGCATTTTTTTTTACGCAGTGTTAAGGGAGTTTAAACAGAAAAAAATTATTTTGTATTTAGACATCAACAAAATGAGCACACATTTTTTGTATAAATACATGTCAAAATCACAATTTTACTATTTTAGAAATGTACAACTAATTAAAACTATCTTATGTACAGAAATGAGGTAATTCACACTGAAAGAATATGCCAAGAGCTACTTCAAGACATCTATAATTGCCCAAGGAAATGTTTTTGCAATTTCAAAACATTGCTGAAAATAAGAAAATTCTTGCATACTTTATTTTGTGGCTGCCCCATAATACTTGCAAAGCAACTTTTGGTAAGCACACCTTAATATGAATTAAAAGAANTACTTTATTTTGTGGCTGCCCCATAATACTTGCAAAGCAACTTTTGGTAAGCACACCTTAATATGAATTAAAAGAATACCTTTCAGTTTCCCTTGCTACATTTTCTGCAAATATGTAGTTTGGTTTATTTTATTTACAAATTAAAAAACCAGCAACATTTCGACTTAACTTGCAATTTTGCAAAAGCCTTTATATATATATATAATCTCTGAGGAGAAATTAGTTACAGATAATGGTCTGAATAGGTTTTACTGCCTGAAGGCCGNTTATATATATATATAATCTCTGAGGAGAAATTAGTTACAGATAATGGTCTGAATAGGTTTTACTGCCTGAAGGCCGACATACCTTCCATCCTCCCAAACTGAAACTGTACTCTGATGAGTAAGACAGTGCACGGTACTTTCTCCTCTTCTCTCTTCGGATTATTCACTTTTCTTAGTGCCTTTACTCTGTATTCTACCGGTTTTCTCGGTAAAACCTGCCCTTCTCGCCAATCAGAGATATTCCAACTCCTAATTAGAATCCTTAACCCGAATGCTCCCTTATGGGTCATCAGAAATTTGCTCTTCTTGCCACTTATCATATTCCTCCAATCTTCTACCAATTTTAGTGGCAAACTCATTCCAGATCTTGTGAAGAGTTTTATCCGTCATTACATTTCCTGGTATTAAGTGAATGCCCTTAGCTTCAGTGATCTCTTCCAACGATTGCCTTATGTCTTCAGTCTTGAGACATTCCGTGATCACATGCTGTGCAGTATGATCCACTCCACATACATCACAGAAAGGAGATTGCACTGACCGCAGACTGTGAAACTTCACCTTGAAGTTTCCACGGTCTCTATAGAGATGCGTGCTATAATGTTGGTAGTAATCCATTTACAGTCCATTCTTGCCTTGATGTTCGGCAGCAGCTCATAAGTAATTCTTCCGCGTTCAGAAGAATCCCAATTCTCTTGCAATTCCTGAAGAACTTCACCCATGATCTCTTCCTTAGCTTCCTTTGTCAGTCTTGCTGTTCGCGCTTTCTCCGCTGTGATACCTCGGTATCTCACCAATAGATCGATAGGCATTACTCCCGCAAGATCTGGGAGCGATACATTACGTGTTGTTTTATATGCTCGAGTAACGGTCAGCAGTGCCGCCCTTTGGCGCTGGTGAGCTTCCTCCTGTGCCAAATTGAGGCCCCAACTCGTGTTCTCGATTCTTTTAAGTTTCTGGACCACCACCACCACAGCTTTCCGTGACACATACTCTATATGTTTAATGAGGCCCATCTTATCATCCATGGTAACTCCCGGGCACTTAAACTACGCACATTCCAAACTGGGCACCCGCCAAAGCGCACGGTCGGTGATCTCTGCAACTTCCCTTTCAGTAGCATTATCTTGGTCTTCTCTGTGAATCACTTTAGTTGACCAAGCCCATATCTTGTCCACCACTTCCGCTGCTTTCTCTTCTAGAATTAGTCTTGAGTCTCCAGTGATCAACACCAAACAGTAATCTGCTTAGCCAAAGGCCGTGCAACTAGGCGGGAGACCCAGCTCCAGGAATCCGTCGAAGAGTATGTTCCATAAGACCGGCCCTAGGACCGATCCCTGCGGACGAGGTCGCCCACGCTACATGGCCTGTTAACATCCACTGTACATTAATACAGTGAATAAAATCGGAAAGCCATAGTGTGACTATGGATAAATTTTTCGGGTATCGATTAATACGAAGAAATTGTTGCTATTGCCGATTTTTTTTCAGTATATCTTGACCACAGTATCATGGCAGCTCTTATCACTTTCACAAAAAGATGAAACTTTTTATTAACTGAAGAGAACGTGTGCAATAGAAGAATCTTGAATTTGTAATATTTCTGTAACCTTAAATGATAAATACGTGATACAGTATATGTAATGCATAAAGTGGTTTTATGTAGATTGTGTTAGCGTGGGAAACGGAGAGAATAAATAGGTTCGTCAGCAACACTAGTAAAAAATTTCGTTCTTTAATTACAGAAGTTTCTTTTAATTGTTCCAAGTTTATCTTTAATAGATGTTTTTCGTTTGAACTGTTAATTTTATCATTCAAGCAAACTATATATATATAACATATCGAGAGTAATTAATCGATGGAAATGATACGGTCCATTCATGGAACCCTATGTCTATAAATATACCAATTGCACTTTATTTTAATATTTCTCCATAAAACGTAAGACATTTATAAACCCCCTAAGGAAGCCAAAGTGTATGATTTAATTTATATGTATGTGCGCTAGTTTTTTTAATAATATTTGCGCATTGTTTATTATGTTATAAAAATATTTATCATGTAAAATCGGTGTCACCTTTCCCCCAATTAAAAAAAAACTATTTGTGCCGCAAGTGCACTCGGCAACTCTCTCTCTCTTTCTCTCTCTCTCTTTCTCTCTCTCTCCTTTCTCTCTTTCTCTCTTTCTCTTTTTCTCTCTTTCTCTCTTTCTCTCTCTGTGGCATATAAAATATTTTCAAAACGAACCACAACAAACAAATGGTATNTCTCTCTCTCTTTCTCTCTCTCTCCTTTCTCTCTTTCTCTCTTTCTCTTTTTCTCTCTTTCTCTCTTTCTCTCTCTCTCTCTCTGTGGCATATAAAATATTTTCAAAACGAACCACAACAAACAAATGGTATAAAGTTATGGGACATGTGNTTCTCTCTCTGTGGCATATAAAATATTTTCAAAACGAACCACAACAAACAAATGGTATAAAGTTATGGGACATGTGAAGCAAAATGTAGTGAAGAGATTTTATGTCTTGTGAAGTAGACTACAGTCGTTATTTTCATCCAATCAAATCGTAATGTTCCGGTGGCGTCTTAATTGTTTACAATATTAAAACGTACGTTATGTGAATTTTCCGTAAGAACGTAACCCTTAATTGGGGTATTATCCACAAAAAAAAATTCTCGGCATGCATATCATTCATTCGTGAGTGGTGGTGGCGGTGTGTGTGTGTGTGTGCGCGCGCGTGTGTGTGCGTCTGTGTGCTGGTTTGTGTAACCACGTCTGTCACGTGAAATTCCATTGTTTAAATTTCCTTATGCGTTTTAATTGTTTGTATTGTAATTAAAGCAACGGAGTAATAATAAAGCGTCCGTTTCTGCTTTGAAATTATTTGTTCATTATTTTCAATAGTTTTCAGTACGTTGCACAAATATAAAATAACAAATTATTTCCGTGGCCAACACCCGCAAGTGGGTGCACAGAGTAATGAGTAGCGTGGCCGCCTTTCGAAGGTGTAATCTTTGTTGACTCTTATACAAACCGCAAAGAGGGAGATTCCCTAGGAACACATTCAGGTCAATTGTAGGCTATCTATTGGGCCGTAGTACGTTCCCAACCACCTCCATAATTGTTTATGAACCCTAAAATAAATGTGTTATTAATATTGGCAAACATATGTTTTATGTAATTTATCGTGTACAAAATATTACTGTCTCAATTTAAAGCACGAGTGAACGAAAATATTATATGGATGTGTGATGGGCAGAATATATGGCACGTGGGATCTCTCAATGCCAATACATTTCGATTATATGTAAGAAAGCATTTTAATAACATTTCTTTCTTAAATCGTTAAATACGTTATGCTTTTACACGTAAATTCCGATGGCACTGCTGCGTCTAAGCATACACAACACACTCAAATTCTAATAATTTGCGGATCATACCCTGCTTTCCATTTCCTGTGAGTTTCATTTGCATGTTTCCTTCACGGTGTCGCGTTTTTCACACACATGAGCGTAAATGTAACAAGATTTTCGGACCTCATTGGTAATGAGGCTAGCACGCCATCCTTTCACACCCACGATTTAAGTCCAGATTTTTCACATATGATAACGTGGCAGACATTGCCACTGGCAGATTGATTTTGTTGAGGGATGACGGTCACATTTTATAGTCTTTATTCTGCAAGAACCCTCACTCCAGCAGGAGCGCTGCACACATTTTCATTTGCTCTAAATATAAGCTATTCAGCGGTCTTGCCCAAACAGAGGACTGTTAAGGATACAGACAAGTGGGTGAGCTGTAAATGTTCCTTCTGGCATCAGTATGCCCCATCGATGTACAAGGGCCCATTTTAAGTCCGTTACGGAATTTGAATGGGGCCGAATAATCGACTTTTGTGAGGGGGAATTTTCATACCATGAAATCGTTACTCTTAAAGCCACTACAGTGAAGAGAGCGTGGAAGCTGTAGACTAAAGAGAAATGGAAACCCGGAACTGGACCACGAAATGTGACCATACCATGAGATGACAGACACCTCGTCCACGTGGCAGTGACGGACCTTTCAGCTTCGTCTTGAGTGTTAGCAGAACGTTGGAACACTGCAACAGGTGTAACATTGGCTGCTTCCACGGTTAGAAGGCGTCTGCTTCGCAGAGGACTATGCGCTTGCATTTCCTTGCGAAGGATTCCCTTGAGCCTGAACCATCGACGTCTCAGGCTACAATGGACTCACGAACACACTCATTGGCGTGAAGAGTGGTGATATGTGTTTTCGGAGGAGTTCAACTTGGAATGCAATGATGGTGGCAAACTCTTTCGACGGCATCGTGGTGATCGCTAGAGACCCGGAAATTTCGCGAGTTAATTTAAGGACAAGTTAAACATTATCCGCTTGTACCATTCAGTTTCGCTTCTATTGGACCACAGTTTGTTAGACTCACCCCGGATAACTTTCGACCAATAATGAACCTGTAGGGAAAACAATGATTGAATTCCATGCTACCTGGTCAGTGGTTAAATTGGAGCAACAGCTAATGAACGACTAACTGAGGCTCGAGTACACAAAATATTATGGAGTCTAGCTTGTTACCGAAATAAACCCGAGAAGTTTCCGGGTCCCTAGTGATCGCCATCTTCCAAAATGTGTTGTCCAGGAAAATTCTGCACAAACAATGGACGTCGAGGTATGGGGAGCATTTGGATTTCATTGGCGATTTTGGCTGCTACGAATTGTGGGCACTCTCAACAACAACCGTGACATCAGAGAAGATGTGGAGGCTGAAGTCGTACCCTTCCTTCAGCACACTCCTTGAGCCATACTGCAACGAAACAATACCCGACCGCACGCTGCCAGAAATGTCCAGCCCGTCTTCGAAACAAGGCAGCTGCCGCTTCTTCCCGGGCCTACATGTTCGCCCGATATGTAGCCTATTGGACATGTCTGAGATAAGGTCATTCGGCAAATAGTCAGTCATTCTCATCCAGCAGTCAATTCAGATGAATTGTGGACTAGGGGGACCGCGGTGGCTGAGAGGTTAGTCTGCCTGCCTCCCACCAAGGCGAACCAGGCTCAATCCCCGACCGGGTCACTCCGGATTTTCGCAAGTGGGAATCGTGCCGGATGATGCCACTGGTTGGTGGATTTTCTCTATGATCTCCTGTTTCCTCCACCCTTTCATTCCGGCGCTGCTCCATTCTCACCTCGCTTCACCTTCATCGGCTCTCAAGACCTCGCTGTTAAGAGCCGCCCAAATCTCTTCACTCACTCGCTCACTGTGGACTAGAATGAAAGTAGTCTATAATAAAATTCCCCAGAAACACATCCAAGGCGTGCTTGATTTCAATGCCATGGCGTGCAGCAGTTCTCTTATTGCAGTTAGTGGAAGGTTTACAACATTCTGATTTTTGCAAGTAATGTTGTTGCATTTCTCTGAAACTATAATCGTCTGTTTTAATACTGTTAGTAATGTGTGTAACCAATGTTCTTCTATTCTGATTGTCCCTTTATGGTGCTCCAATTTTTACAAACATGAGTGTAATATTATTCTGTTTTGGGTTTAATATTTACATATGCATAGCCACAAATTACGTGAAGTAACAAACGCATTGGCTTTTCGAGTATAGTGTGAAGCAAATAATGTGATATTTTCTGTTAAGTATAAGTAAATATCTAATTAACTGACCAGCTTCTGAGGTAGTACCCATACTTGTATCCGCTATACCTGTCGTGTGATAATGAAGTGAGCGTGACTCTAGGATGTAGCAGCAACGAAATGCAGTGGTGTGATAAATGCATGCACCTCAGGAAAACTCGCCCACCATTGGCATAATCTTCAAAATTTCTCCCTAGATGTGAGTCGCGCTTACCGCATAAGGCAATGTCGCCGTGTTCCAATTGGCATTTTTTGTTAACAAAATGGTCACGTGATCCGCTTTGTTTACAAAACCGTGACGTCTTTTTGTAACTTGCGTTTTGTAAACTTTGAAGCTGACAAATTACAAAATACAAATTACCAAACTGCCGCCATATTAGTTTTGCCAGTTTGAAACGTTTAAATACACATACATATATGCGAGGTTATTGGAATAAACAAATTTGCATTGTACTCACAATAATTATTTCACAAAGCAAGTTGCTAAATTATTTTTTAAATAGGTAGTTAATAATTAAAAAAATTTTGTTAAATAACAAAATTACATCATATTTCTTTTATTTCATTATTTTTAAATTTTAAACGGCCCTCTGACCACTTTCGGGAATAATTACCGTTTATTTTAAGACTTCACGCACTTTTAATTTTGCAATCATGATAACGCCAAAATAATAGCAGGATGGTGTGCTAGACAGTTAGGCCCTAAATGTCGTAGTGTTCCGACTAAACCTTACAAAATGCTAGACGAAAAACTAAATTCTAAACGAATTAGAACACGGTCTGAGGAACGTCGTATTTCCCAGGAGTTAAAGTACAACCTCTCCTCCAAACCAACTCCAAATGCTGATAAGTAGCAAGCGAGGAAAGGTAAAAAGCTATACTTAAGATTGCGATATTGTAATGTATCCATTTAAACGATCATCATTAGCGACATTATCGTGATAATATTTATTGCTATTTTTTTTTAATTCTGAAAGATTTTTCTTTTCGTTGGATGGTAAATTATCGACTCAGACTGGTTTATCTTTTTTTACGGACGATTCGAGGAATCACGGACTTTCAATGTCAAGGTATTCGAATTGTCATTAACCCAGATAAATGAATAACTATCTTCTTGCACACGATAGCCAGTTACCCTTCCTTTTTCCTGCATTTCGCAAGTTTTAAATATATGTAGGTGGTGCGGCGTGTTCCCGTCGCCTGATCATGAATGGGCCAATTGTAGGGCGTAGAACAGAAGCCCTGTGTTAGCGGTTACGCGCGGCTTATCGCGTGCGTTTACGCCGCATGTAACTGCCGATTCAAATGAGAGGTCCTGTGCAGTAACAGTGGTCAATGGAAACAAGCCTTCGCGCACTGTTGAACATTTCAACACCCANCGTCAAACCTTTCCTTTTTCACAACGAATTCATCCTTCTCTCTCTTTTTCTACCGTGCGAGGTCGAGGGAATTCGAGATAGGTTGCGAAACCTGGTGCAGCTTCCCGGAAAATAAATACAAAAGCCGGCTGTTGCCAACGTTTTATGGGAAAACATGTGCCTTTTTTTTATCAGACGGATCTTCGTACTCTAAAATTCTCTCCCCCCACCCCTTCTTTCTCCCTCCCACACGCTATCTCTTCTCTCCTCATCTCCACCCTTTCCCCCTCACCACCTTTACCCCTCAACACTCTCCGCCTTCCCCTCCTCTTCTCCTTTTTTCTATCACTTTCCAATTCCACGAATAAAACGAACAAACCCGGAAACATTATAAAGTGGTACGGTAAAATAACGAGTTAACTTTACAATTTACCTACTAAGAATTTAAAATTATGCTTAAGGCACTGTTAGAAAGTCAATAAAGGTTATTAAAAAAAACATAAAAATAGCAGTTTCAAAACTTGTAGTTTAGAAACCTTGAAAAAGTGTTAACTATTTTAGTGCTAACTATTCAAGTGCATAGGTTCATTTATCAAATAAACACGTAAATAAAAATTATTAAATTTAATTAAAGGAAGTATTACTTTATTACTGGCAAAGATAAATGTTTCAAATTTATTTTCGATTTGATGCTGAGTCACAATATCTAATCATTTCCTAAATGCATAGACGAATACTATTCAATCCAAACTGTAGCATACGCTATGTCATGTAAAAAGTAATTACCGACAACCTCTAGCCGTCGTACAGTCAACCAACCAATTCAACTTTGCTACTTACGTACATCATTCTACCATGTTCGGCATGACTTTTAGCCTACCTTCGTCAGGAAANACCAATTCAACTTTGCTACTTACGTACATCATTCTACCATGTTCGGCATGACTTTTAGCCTACCTTCGTCAGGAAAAAAATGCATCTGAGATCACATTTCAGTGGTTTTGTTCCTCAAGAACATGTAACCATTTAACCATCTAACCAAATACCACCAGTTATTTATTGATGCATTACGTTTACATTGCGTAAACTGCCCCANTAACCATTTAACCATCTAACCAAATACCACCAGTTATTTATTGATGCATTACGTTTACATTGCGTAAACTGCCCCACTGCATCGTCGCTTCGTAGACCTATCATAGCTTACAACGTTCCAGCACACATTGATAACGTAAGCTCGTATCGTGTGGGGATCTAATAGCCACCACGAATGGGTTTCACAAAAGGAATCTAAGGTTCGAAGCCAAGTTCTGAGATGTGCAGTAGCCAATCAATATTTTACGTTTACTCTATAAACTGTTCGCATGCCATGCGAGAAGGTTTGCGGAATTGATCGACCTGTGATTACGCCTAGTAACCTTAGTGTCGTTTTTAGCACTCTGAAGACTGTGCCAGAGTGTACGTCGGGCTGCGGTAATAAATATATGTTACTGAAGTCGGAACACGCATGCGTTGTACGTAACTGTCGTATACAAATAATGATATAACATACAAAAATTTACAACAAAATAAATATTTTGTTAAAATACTTAGTCAATATGATGACTTTCACCTCCCCCGTTACTCGTGCAAGGACACTTATGTTGTGATACAGTTAATTTTCCAGTCTGTTGGTTGACAACCAACCAATAATAAACGTTGTATAGCTTGTCTAATGTAGTGTTGAACAATAGGACTAGGCATGTGTAAATACAAGGGCCAAAAGAATTGGCGTTCCTACCGTATTTGATATAGAGAACTCGCCCCTACCTTGTCATGAACGTCGATAAAAGTGTACAAAATACATTGAGTTACATAGTACACAAGTACGCACTCCTTGTTCCAGTGCAACAGTCGCGGGATATGCCTTTTTGAATTTTGGTGTACATAGTAGTAAGTAGAGGCCTGAAATATTTGCGGGTTAGTTTAGGGACAAGTAAGACTTAAAACAATTGTACGTGTGTATTGCGTATGCAATTGGCCCACGACCAGGAGAACTCCGAATAAATAACACGCATACAACAAAACGCATGACCAATCGTGGCCTCCCACTAGCAGCAAGCCGCCAGTTAGCACTGGATCTCTGCTTGTGTATACGAACGATTGTCAAGTCTAGCTTTCAGGTGGCTGACATCGCGAATTTTTCTGGTCTGTACTAATACTTATTAGTAATATTCCTTATTACCAATACTATTTCGCGTAAAGATTTCGAGACAAGATACAGTCCAAAACACTGTAGGGTCCTCCAGCTTCTTTGATTGGCTAAAAAATGTTCTGACCCGTGTCAACCGATTGCGCACGAATCACGAAGGTTCAGTGTCGGAGTTACTTAGTCCTGAGTGGCTTGGTCAAAGACGGACACGGCACCAGCAGCCAATGGCGGTATGACAACAGCTGAGGTGTGTATATAGTATTGAAGTCTACTGTCTGCTCCGATTTTTACGCGAAAAGTCACTGGCCCTNACAACAGCTGAGGTGTGTATATAGTATTGAAGTCTACTGTCTGCTCCGATTTTTACGCGAAAAGTCACTGGCCCTACTAATAAGGGACCGTACAGGCGACGGGATTTTGACCCCGGATCTTCGTCGTGAAAGTCTTCCGGGACAGCCGTCACGGACCGGAAACACAGCGGTAGGTTAGAACATAGTGACGCTGTAGTGGAGCAGTGTTAAGACGTTGCTTGTAAAACGCCTTGATTTATGGGTTTGCACAATTTCATAACCTTAACCCTTTTTGATCTACATTAATTTATGTTTTCAGGTGTCATCTTTTTTTATGCATGCTGTACTTAAGTCAACACAGCGCATGTTTCGTTGCCGTAACCAATAAGCTTTAGACTTAGTGCTCGGCAATAGAAATATGAACAATTCATAACCTATAACAGAGCAACTGTTTACCAGTCAGTTACCTACAGGTATGAATACTAGGTACTGATCCTGGCAGAGTATAATCACGGTCAAAAATAACGTTCCTGTGTACACAATTATATACACTGGGTCTGAATGGCATAATATGAGTTGAACCAACCTATGTGCGATTGTACATATGCGCTGCCTTGCTAACCGCTCAGGTAATTCCCAATAGTATTAAAACCTAGCGTAAAAAAAGTGAAAAAAAAAGTTTGGGGGTGACATGACAAATTATAAAACTCTCTGTTAACACTTTCGCTACTGGTGTGCCCAAAATATACGTATTGCGTAGAATGGTCGCATTTGTCCGGAACTGTACACAGGAGGCTAAGGGCCCAGTGTATTTCCTTCTGGAACTACTGTAATTCGTAAACCGTGATACTGATGTATGTTATAAGTGGTTGGAATAATTGTCACCAAACACATAGCCATTGATGGTGATATAAATTAAGCACAGCACGCATTCAAGTTATGTTCTTTTTCACGCCTGTAAAAATAAATTTACCCGTTCAGTTCTCGTGTCCACGATCGAGGACATGCTACATACGAAGGATATTTATGGCCAGTACTGTGTATATGCAGTTAAATCTTCTCAGCCTTTAAAATTTTGTATTTTTACGTAGGCTCTTAGCCACAAGGGCCATTCCGTCACTACGACCACCCAATCGGTGGCGGAGAGGGGTCAGGCCCTCTCATCGCTGGTGTCCCAGCCTAGCACCTGAGTCGACTAGATCCAAAGCCCCAACCTGATTTACAAGTACAGCAGGGAACAACCTACCACAAGGATCTGAGACCCTCGTACTCAGATACCAAGCGTGTGGTCTGGTCAGGGTTCTACCCATACCCTTAGTGTCTCTCCAAGACCCAACCGGAGCGAGTTGCTGCTCACCGCCCGGTCCTTCGTTAAGAGAGGGAATCTCTGCAGACCTCCTCCAGCATGAGGAGTTAACCACTGCAAGCACGAATCCAACCTCAATGCGATCGGAACACCAGAGAGAGCCCCTGGTGGGGCAGAACCGATCAGCCCGTGCTCCCACTTATTTTCCATGGCACTAGTGGGTTTTCAATGACCGACACCGCTCAACGTATGGCGAGCACCAGGCGAACAGAGGCAACCCCTTCCACCCATTAGTGAACCAGAAGGCAAGCCCATCTCACCCCTCAAGCACACTCCGTTTGTGGTTGAGGACACTTTTAAGCCTCACCGAGCATTAGCCTTACACCCATTACAGTCCGGTTTGCTCGCCCAGCAATCCCACCACTGAAATGCCCACCAGAAGGCAGAGGGCGAACGACGAGCGTGGAGTGGGAGATGCCCCCGGACCCACCATGGCACGCAGGACCGGGAGAAGCCGCCCCTGCTCTGAAGTTGAATATTTCAGTCAATATCAAACTCCGTAGGTCAGGCAACCCGCAGGTTCCAGAGTTCTTCCATACTTTCTTCATTGCCACCACACCCACCAACCAATAAAACAGCCAACCGGAAGAGCCATCATTGGCCACTGACCATTTCCATATTTTAGAATTTCTTCACTATTAAATTCCAGTATTGGGCCCCAACGGCCTGGATGCCAAGTGGTCCAACACCTCGCCAAGTGGTCAGGCCTAGGTACCAGCTGTCGGCCCAAGCCATCATGGCAGATACTCCTTACCAGTGACGAGGAAACTGGTTCCCATAGCGATACGGGTGGTGGAGCCCAATCTGCGTTACCCAGGGGTGGAGCGAGGAGCCTTGGGTCGCCATGAGGAGAGAGAGGCTATACGAGACGCATAATTCACCCTTTTCAGGGTCAAATGCGGTAACTGGGCTCGGCTACTATAGTATGGTACTGCCACACCACCTCAAACGTCCGGATACCTTCCTCCCTAGGGAGTCATTGAACCATATCCCCCAGTACTGTGCATATATATATATATATAATGCAAATACAACAGCATCTCGTCCTTCGTACTTTTATATTTTTACGTAGCGCTCTTAGCCGTCAGGCCATCCCGCGCTACGACCGCCCAATCGGTGGGGAAGAGGGATCACACCCTCTCATCGCAGGTGGCCCAGCTACGCACCTGAAGCAACCAAATCCAAAGCCCCAACCTGATTCACAAGTACGACCAAGAACACCCTACCACAAGTTTCTGAGACCCTCGCCCTCAGATACCAAGCGTGTGGTCTGGCCGGGGTTCTACCCATACCCCTGATGTCTTACCAGGACACAACTGGAACGGGTTGCCGCTCACCGCCCGGTCTTTCTTCGAGAGGGGGAATCTCTCCAGACCTCCTCCAGAATGCAGAGTTAACCACTGCCAGCACGAGTCCAGCCTCTATTGATCCGTACACCAGAGAAAACCTCTGGAGGGGCCAACCCGGTCAGCCCGTGCTCCCACTTATATGCCGTGGCACTAGTGGGTTTTCAATGCCCGACCGCCCCAACAACTACACCCACCAGTAGAGATGAGCAGTGTGCGATATACTCTGAATGGAAAGTTTCCATTCTTATCAAATCCGTAGGTCTGGACCCGTAGGTTACAGAGTTCTTCCATGTATCATCACCGTCTCCATGCCATCGCCACCCATCTATCCACCAACAATGCAGCCGGAGGAGCTGCGCACAGTAAGAATTCAGTGTGCGGTGTTTTGCACGTCTTCCTTTCTAGTAAAGTTCATTCACGGTTAATTCCAACTTTTCTGAAGCCCTGCTTAAGTTTTACATCCAGGATGTTCCTTCACCTCATGCAACCAAAGCCTAACCGAGTCTAGAAAATTACACCAAAGGGACAACGCACCACATTCGTGCACACTCAATGTATAGGCTGTTCACGATGAACTGAGCTCTTTTGAGAGCCCTGCTTTATATATGCTTGTATGCACGTTGTGTATTCTTCCACCTTGTGTAAAATTAGCATTTACAAGGGCCTAATCACTTTATTCATGCGTCGGTCGAGTAAAACTGTAAAACAATTATAAAAGTAAATATTTTACTAATTATATATTTATGCATTAAAAACAGGGAACGAAATAAATAATTTCAGTATTCACAAAATTAATGTTTATCTGGTAGTTTTAATTCGACGTTAAGATAAAGAATTACTTTCCCTCGGTCATTACCAACCCCACAGGCCATAGGCCACTCGGTGTGCCCGTTAAAATAGATGCAGGTGGAGGTAGTGACATTTTTGAGAGGTTGATTTCAAAAGTGCTTACTATCTGAGCGTAGTGTTTTGAAAAGTAAATTGACAGGCACTCTTTTCGCGCCAATCGAATCTTCCTTCACGCCATTCAACACTGCTTATATACAGAGTTATTCTGTTATTTTTTTCTTTCGGTCTCACTCACTTTTTCGTTCGTATATTAACGGAGAAAGTTAGCATATTTAATGTTATGCTTACATGATGGAGCCAAATGAGATGTGTTATTAAATTACGAAAAGCTTGTAGCAGACAGAGTTATCAGCTTACTTCGTAAACCATGAATTTGTGCAGGGTTTCCGTGCATGTTTTCCAATTATATGGAAAGTCTTGTCTGCCTGTTCTTTATTGACAGGATGGACTACACATGTAATAATTAAATTAATTAAACGGTTTCTCAGTGTTAATATTGTACTTTTTACCATTAAAAATAATATTTGAACGTTTTAAAGCGTTATAGTATTTCAATACTGGATCACGTTTTATTTCCTTGGGATTTTATGATGGTTTTCATAATGGATGGTGACTGTGAACGTTATACATCGAGTTTTAGCTAAGACAATGCAATAAAACAACTTCTACAGTGATAACCTGAGTACGGTGCAATTTGAGTGCTAGTTTAACGTCGGGTGTCACATTTTACTGCTGGTTTTGCGTCAAGCAGAAATTACACTCAGTGTTGAAAACGCTAGTCTACTGATATGTCTCGTTGCATGTGCTTTCTTGTCCTGAAAATGTGGACTTGTGCTCTTCGACCAATCAGAGAAAATGACTGAAAGTACACAGGAAAGAGAGTACGAGGAAAAAACATATATTATTAACACATATTTGGCTTACAGAGCAGTTTGACAAATGGCTTACAGAGCAGTTTGACAAACGAGAGAAATATGGTGATGTTCTTACAATGGACTGCTAACAAAATGCATTATGGGTTTACAGAGTATCCGTGTATATGTGCATTTCAGGGTGTCCTGTATGTGCACTTATAACACAGCTATATCCTGTGCACTTATCTTGTAGAAAAAGTGAATGGAGGATTATACCGGCCCCATAGTTATCAAATGCGCAGTCTTGCGGCCGCCATGCACATTTCAAGTTGTTATATTTTCTATCCTCTTCCTCATTATTACTATCGTAGGATTTTTTGAAGAAATAAAATCTATATTTTTCAATAATCACCTCGTATTAAAATGACATCACTGCTGGGTAAAAGTCAGCGAGAATTTATTACTACTATTTAATACCGAATGATTTCGTAGATACCAGAATACCTCGTTCCGGGAATGCACAACACCGATAACAATCTTGATGAGAATGGTAGCTGAATAGCTTCTCGAGGACCCACACCCGAAACATGTAATAATGAAAATGGCTCCAACAGTGGTGACTTACAGGTTAAAAGAGTAGCTGACTTCCACTGATTCAGTCGTGATTGTCGCTGAATTCCTGAGAATCCCACTTCTCAGAGACATTCATCCCTAGATAATAGAAACTAGTCACAATTCGATAGGCGCTTATTTATGTGTCGTCCAACGACTAGCAGACATTTGACTTATTGATGTCAGAGTTTCTGTTTTAGTCTGTGTAGAGGGAAACCTAAATCAGCGACATACCCTCCCGCTAACCTATTGGTGTCCAGCAGCTCCTTCCGGCGTCCCAGCAACAAACAATATTCCGTGCATAACTATCCCCACCCCCCTTTTTTTCACGGCAGACCAAGAGAACTGATACCCAGCCAGCGGAATGGATGTGATATGAGTAATTACATGGCACTGCGGTGGTTATGACTCTTGCTGCCGTCCATTCCATTTTCCAATGTGTATCAAGCTATATGTTTCCAGAAATAAGACATGCGTCAATATTAGCCATTTTCCTTCACTTGGAAGAACTCTGCAAACGGCGAATTGTGAACTGCGATTGCGCACCAGGTGTATGTTTACATTCAAAAAGGTTCGATGTTTTGGAACATAATATTTTACGTGCATGATTTTTCAACATAGATTCAACAGAATTTTCACCTGCGTGTTTATGATGAATATGAAAGAGAGTAAATTTCATGAACTGTCGTTTCTGTATGGCAGTTGCGATAAATACATGTTTGTTATGCGCTTCAATAAAGTGTGGAAAATGAACTTTTGATATATATATATATATGACAATTGTCAGCTACATAATCAAATAGGCTTACACCAAGAATTTAATGTGAAAATAAATTAGTAGTTTTGTATTAGCTGCAGGAACACACGAACTCCCACGATTGCTGGATATGACGCTACATGCAAACCACTGGGAAAAAATTCAATTTCTCGTATATCACTTTTAATGGCGAAACTGAATTAAAGAAGAAAGATCGTACTACGCGGAGACTCGATCTATAAAACATAATTTTCTCGGCATCTCCAATATCTTAGTCCTCCTCGTGTTTCTGTGTGTCAGATACGAGTAAAAACCATACGTTATTATTTGATAATGAAATGAAACAGCATGTCGTATGACGATACATTATACACTTACAGAGCGATTGTGTTTGGTTACCACATCCCTCCCTCCTTTTCTTCTTTTTTTGTCATATTAACGACAAAGGAGTTGTTTAAAACATCCCTCCGATTACAAAAAAAAATAATAGAATATTAGTGAGTAACTAAATTATTACATCAAAACATATGTTAAGGTACCCGCTGAGGACAGTCGTATAAGTAATTTAAATCTGAAAATGTTATGTGTTGTTAAAACTTATAATTTACGACGTAATTCTTGCAATGGTTTATTATTCGGAGCAGAGCTACTCCTGGGGCATTCCCGCGTTTGCGCACAAAAAAAAAAAAAAGAGCAATGGAAGTCTGCAAGTCACAATTACGAGTCGCAACGGTACAGATGAAAGAGAATTAGATGTGATCTTTGCGGTCTATAATTACACTTCTGCCGTATCAAGTGGCTTGACCGCAGCTAAACGGGAAATGGCTCCATAAGCATTTTCCTCGACAAACTGACGGAGTCACTCATTGGTCACGTTTGCAGTTCATCATTAGTCTCTTCGGCGCGACAGTACCACTCACTGGTACTCTAGTACCACCCACTGGCACTCTACTCTGCGGAAGTGTTGTGTCAGTGGACCTCACAACCTGTGTTATCGACGGCGTAGGAGAAATGGGGAAGGGGAGGTGTGACAGACCTATCATATTTGTAATTTGATTGGAGGAGAGCAGTGACGCCTATGGAATTTATGAGGTGCGCGCGTTAAGGATCTTAAGTCACTCCCCTATAGATTAAAAATAACTCTGATTTGCTGCTTCTGCATGTCTCTGACACCATAACACTAGCTCACGAACTGCCAGTGCCAGCATTACACTGCTGTGACTTATTTACGTTTGATTTTACAGTAGACGTGCACTGTTGTTAAGATAGTTCTGCAGTATTATTTGTGGTAAAGTCAGTTACTGGATGTTGAAGATTAAAAAAACAGTTATGTTAATGATTTTAGAAAGCCATTTTTCGTAACTTAGAATTTAGGTTAGATACTAAATGTATAAAAGAAACATTTTAATATAACTTAACGCTTTGCTTTGGTATAGAGCAATATTTATTTTCTGTAAGCATAACAAGTTCAAATAAATGTTTATCTTTACTGTAAAGAAAAGTGACATTGCTATGAAGCAAAAACGCATAAACAATAAATGTAATAACAGCAAACATAAGATTATTCAACCTTCGCTTTCAATTAAAGCAAAATTAGGTTTTTTCAAAGAAAAAAATTACTGTTGCTAAATAGTTTTTACAGTGTACTAAAACTTCAAATAATATATATATGTAACTAGTTTTCACAGTTCTGTTGGCAAAAATCTTTCAGCTTTGAAATTAAAAAGTGGTTACTCCGCAGCTAACATACCCCCTCACCCTCTTCAGGGCCTCGCGCGCATGCGAAACATATTTACGGATTACCTCTAGACAGTGTCACAAAGAAAAACCAATCGTGAGAATGCTGGCCGTCCATTTTTGCTTCTGGAAAACAGTTCGTGGGCAAGCTTGGTTAAGGTGTTTATGAGCCTCAATATTTTTCTAGATTTTGGGATACTTAATATTTTCTTGACAATATGATAACTTAATTTAAATACAAATACCTTTTTAAAAATAACGTCCATAAAGTATATTTTTTTTAGCTTAAATGTTACATTTTTAATTTAAATTATTCGTACAAATTTATAAAAGAAATTTCAACACAATGTTTGATCTCAGCTAAAAAAAGATCATTGAAATCTGAAATCTGGCACATTTCCTTCGCCTGCGAGCAAGATTAAACTTAGGTTTTTTTTTCGCTTCAAATTTAATTCTGAGGGTTAAAATTGAAATACAGGCAAACCACGTGATCAATTTCCAATAAATGTGTTTCACGACATTCTAATAAGACGAATAATAATTTTCGTCTCTGTTTTATTAGTTTGTCCAATTTAAATATTTGTACAAAAAAATATATACATTTTTAAATTTCTACAGCTCATTAAATTCATTTCTGAAAATCAACTGTCATGTTTTTTTTCAGGTTTTTGTTTTATATCACCACGAAGAGGAGGTAAAATGACAAAATGTAGGTATATAATTTTGAAATCGTTAACGCTGTTAAGATGACATGAAGGTATACGAAAACGAAACGGAACATTTGTGCACAGCCGCACCTGGCCGAAAGAGGGTGGGTCTTTAAAATAAACAGAAGCGTGGTTGCTCCATTTCGGGAAATTTTAATAATTGTCTCGTCTCATTTGGTAGCGCAACATATGTGTTTCCAATGGTCTGCGCATATGCTGCGAGTTTTGCAGAGCTTTATTGTACTAGCGAAGAGCATCACAGACGAGAAATAAAGTCAGGATCTTCTGCTTGTCGCTAAACAACAGAAGTTCGCCCCAATAGAAAGGGGTTAGTCGCTGTTTGCTTATAATGAAAACTTATGCTTTCCAAAGCTCGCGCGGTTGTAGATTTTATCAATATCGTGCGAGAACAACAATAAATGTTTCTTTTTCAGTTACTGAACACCATAGTGTTTATATATATAATGTGCGTGTGTTTGTGTGTGTGAACACTATAAATTTGAATTAGTGATTTCAAACAGAAGAATTATTTTACTGAACTTCAGTCAATAAGCTACTAGCGACGACTTTTAAAGTGTGTATATATTCGTGGTGTTTTAAAACTACAAGTCGAAATCCAAACCACGGCATCTGTGGGCTACTATAAACACGAAATCATTGTAACAAAATATTCGGAAAATTCATCTAGTATTTTTAAATTGAAGTTGAAGTTAGCAAAATAATGCCGGAAGTTCGCAACTTTACGTACCAGCCTGCACATCAAGTTGCATACCACGAAGGCGTACGAAACTACGTGGGCGCCGCTGATGGTTGCTTGTCTGTACACGTGTGTCAAACTACATGAACAATGGGAGATAGCAATTGAGTAGTAAATACTGCCATAAGTGATTGCAATTTATTTCTAACAAACAGCAGTAATGGCGATGTAGGGCCTGTGCGTATTGTCACGGCGGCGTACGCACAGGCGGTCGCCGCATGGGGTGCCAGTTCCGTTCGCCTTATGCAACTTGCTGTGCACGCAGCTACGTGGAGTTGCGGACTGTCGGTGCTGTTTCGCTAACCCTAATTTCTTTTTGAAAATACTAGTTGAGTTTTCCGAATAATTTGCTAGCCCACAGATGCTGTGGTTTGAATTTCGACAAGTAGTTTAAAAACACTTAGTATGTATGTATATTCTGCAGATAAAGACCCCGGCGTTTGAAGTAAAGACATCCGAGCCTTTTTAAAAGCCATTCTTCTACTCGGAGAAGTAGTAGAGTACTTTTACTATTGCAGCAGACTCTCTCTTGCCCTCTTTCTTTAACCGAATATGTGCAGCGGTACACAGCTCTTCACTAGTTTATTGCAGGAGTGGTTGCGCTTTCAACAATTTACTCCTAGAGCCACAAGCACCGAAAGGTTTATTTAGCCGACCAGGTCCCGCACCAGAACTACAAACCGTACTAGGGGCATCCTGGCAAGCATCCTCGAAATACGGAAAAATAATGTGTTCTTGGAGTCAAGAGGAATAAAATTGAAGAAGCGCTGTCGATGCCTTCCAACAATTTCCCACTTAATGATAACATTATGACAAAACTTCCTTAACTTACTTTTCAAGCACTTCAAATGACTTGCAGAATATTAACGGTTTCCTATTTCTTCCAGAACGTAAGCAATTAATACATCCAGTTTTGATTTCTTCGGCTTTTCAAGCCATACTTCAAAAAGCGCTATCCGGGAAATGGAATGCGCCATTCTGTAAAGATTAAAATAACTTTCGTCAATTCGCAAATATTCGCATATATTTTATTCTAATTTAAATTACCTAACGTTCTAGCTTAAAAACCTAGATAAGCACAACGCGCAACTCGGCGAAACTCTAAACTAAAATCTCACGTGAAGTTACATAACAGTGTTTACATTAATCAAATTGTACTCACCTTTTCAAGGGGCTGTTGCTTCAGGACAGATCATTTTTGACACACTGCTAGCACTATAAAACAGAGGAAACTGTAAGCAACTGTGTTTCGTATTGCATAAAGCTCTGCATGTCACCGTATGCGTACACAGGTGAAGCGCACAATCTGTACTGAGGATAGGGAGTCGCTGCTATGACTGACTCGTGCCAGTTCGTACAGGTTCAGACGTGCACTACAGCCCGCCGAGCTTGTATGCAGGGTAGAAAACTACGTTATCATGTACTGTAGACATTCAACTATTGAAATGTAAAACAGACGAGAATATCTAGAAAAGTTGAAAATGTGAATTTCTCCCGCCTAGATTGCCACAATACACACTGCGAGTCGTTACCAACTTCACAGTGTATGTGCCATTCATTGAGCATGTAGGTTGGGGCAGTGACTTTTTGACATGGATTACATGTCTTTCTCGCACGCTCGGGGGGTAATGCGCGCCGCACTCGCCGTCACGAAAACATGTACCGCGCCTCGCCCGCCTCACAGTTCCCATTCGCGCGTCGGACCGTGAACATGTACCGATCGACGGAGCAAGGTTGCCCGCACATTATAAATTGTTTTATAACGTTCGCCTTATCGCTTCCGGTGGTGCGTCATCGAGTTTGAGACAAATTTCGGCGCAATTTGCAGCACTTTTATTCTTTCGCGCGTCATTGCTCCGAAACTACAAGTGCCACGGACGCAAGTGGTAGCTCATTCAAAAGGGCTTGAAAGGGCCCACCTTCTAACGGAACAACCACTGATCTACTCTGAAAATTTTCGAAGCAGCTGCTCTTTGAACACGTGAAACAGCGTCATGCCGCGAAAGAAGGGCAAGGATCAGAGCCAAAATCCACCACAAAACCGACAACCGCCATTAACTTCGGCAGAACGAAGCCGCAGGTATAAAGAGAAGAAAAAATTAAGAGAATCGGATCCCCAGGAAAGAAGTTATGGGGCTCCAAATACTAGCGTGCAGAACGAAAACGGCGCGCGCGCCGCTTCTCCGCAGCCGGGTCCCTCAGGAGTGCCACCAAAACGACCGAGGATGTCAGATATGTATTTGTGAAAGCGAGACAAAGCTGACGAGACCACTCATGACCCCCCCCCTTCTCCCTTGTTCTCAATTGACCCCAACACAGGCCCTTCAATGCTGTTACTAAAGCAACCAGNACCAGCAGCGTCGTCGCGCTACTCTGACGCAGACAAACAGTTCGCCAAGCTATTTCTAAACAATTCCTTCGGGAATGTGTGCGGTGTGTGCGATCGCCTCTGACACAAGGAAGGATATATCGAACTATGTGTTTCATTCATTATCCAATATCCTAACAAGATCGACATGTAATCCATGTTCGGTAGGTGCCACAAACGGCGATCTACCAAGGGCAAGTTTTTTCAAAGGTTGATTTAAAACATTTTGTTCAGTTAATCGTGAAGTCTATATAGGCCAATCACGGTTACTTCATATTTTTATGACGCCCTGCCAAAGTTCTACTTCCAGCATATTTCTCCGCCTCATTCAACCGAAGCTTAACCGAGTCTAGAAAATTACACCAAAGGGACAGCGCATCGCATTCGTGTGCACTCTGTGTAATAAAATTTTCCATAAGAACTATTTCTTACCAAACATTACCAACACGCCTATTTTCTCCCTGTTTTTATCCATATTCATTATAAAAAAATATTATAATTTATAGATAATATACATATAAAATTCTATTTAACCAAAAATAAGATACTTTTATGTCAACACAAGTATAAAACGCTTGTGATACAGGACATACTTAGGAAACAACCAAACACGTCATCATGGGGTGATTTTTCAAAGGTTTAATTCAAAAAGTGTAAAGAAACCGCGAATAGACTATACATATGGTAAATCCACAGTGTTGTTCGATGTATGACTCTTTATTATCGTTTCTTCCTGTCAATTTTTCACAGTTGAAATTTTTTTTCTTTGTGTGTAAACCATGTGTATGAATATGACCTTCTTCTGCCATTACTTATAAACGAATTTTCAGATACGTCTGCGGACAAATTTCAAATTCTTCAGTAAGCTTAGGACCTGAGACACAGAATCTCCGATGTCCTGACATATCCGCGGAAGAAGCCAGTTGCAGGCAAAGTTTAATGTGACAAGACTGTCCAGTCAATAACTAACTTGGAAACGGGAATTTTAAGCCAAATCATGCCTCGTCTACTTTGCAGGGAAGCAAATGTAGACACATCTAATTTATTCAGGCGTGCTGTCAGAGCATTTTCATTTAACATAGACGGCCTTGTTGCCATATTTTATAAAATGCACTCTCACAAGGAGAAGGGTGTTTTCAATTCTAACTTAGGGTAATACGAGAAGTGATTAAAATAATGCTTAATTAATTCCTCAGATTTATGCTTATGGTTAACTGGCCGGGAGGCATAATAATAATAATACTATATCAAAATTAGTACTACAAACAGTATACATACCTGAGATTTAAACTCAGGATACCTCGTACCGCAATTAAACTGTAAAGCATCCAACTATATCACAGAGTCCGACAATGAAAAAGGAAAGAGGAGAAGAAGCCAAATACTCTACAGTTAGTTGAGATAAACTTACTACAGCGAATTTGTCGGGGGCCGAACTTGCAAACTTAATAATGGGTCTCATGACTAAAAACTCTCGACAAATACGGTATATAGAAAAGTTATTCCTGTAAAACGTATCTTGTATTAGTGCTTATCAGTGAGCTGCTTTATCAGCCGTCCACTTCTTTTAAAGCCGACCAACTGCCGCAGTTGGAAGCGACTGTCCTCGACATAATGTTCGATACTGCTTGGTTACTCACGCAACAACCACCGAACTTACACGCCATTGTAAACTCACTGAACTGTTCAAGTTTCTGCCACATAAGTATTCACGCACAGAAAATCGCATCCTGCCAAAATTATTTCGCTCAACGTTTCTCAGTGTAACTTTGTCGCCACACAGGTCTGGATGCAGGCAACATGTTCGCATCTCTGGGTCATCTGTGGCCGAGATCTTTAGTGCCGTGCTTTACTTGAGTTGTCCCAAACTTTGTCCGTTGGAAACTGCACACTGATTGGTCCACGTGGCCGTGAAACGCCACGTCTCTTGGCCCACGATGTCCCACTGAGCCATGTTCCTTCGTGTTCCAAGGTTATGGTTAATTTTTAAAATTTGTACGTTTGAAAGTTGTCTCATAAAATAATAATTATTATTATTACTATATTTTACACAGAAAACACGATGAAAACGTAACCAAGCACAAGGTCATTGACTATCCAAAACCAAAGTGGGTATAATTTACGTTCACTATCGGTATTTAAGATAAAATTGAGAGAATATTATTTTTAAAAATTAAATGATGATAATGATCTGAGAATTATTTTATGTGCAATTTTTGCTCACTAACTGCATGTATGTAGCTGAATAAACATACAAGGCTGTATGTAAAATTTTTACATAAATACTTCGAACTGCCTTTCAAAAACCGCTATAATAAACAAGCTAATATTATATCAAATAAAGCAGTAAAGAAATAAAAAGAGAATTCGCACGGTATTCACTGCACTCTATAGTTCCATTTTTCTAAGTGTACAGGATGTGACGACTTCGGAGATCTCAGTTGTGGCAGCCTGTTTGTGTACGCCTTTGTTACTTCGGATAGAACAAAGAGACGCCAAAGATCAAGCGACACGTTAGAGCCAGTCTCTATTCACCAGGAGCCAGAGAGAATATAGGATTCAAGATCAGAATTGGAACACCGAAACGATATGCATGAGGTCCGAGTGCCTTTTGAGTTGTCTGTGACAACTGAGAGATTTAAAACGAAATATATTTCTTAGTCTCATTTTATTTTTTGTACATTTACAGAAGTTTTTCCTGTGTGGTAAGTTATGTCAAAGTTAATTTGAAAATTTCAGTTTTCTTGTCATGATTTCTTTTCCCTGCAGCAATTGTTAACAAATGCTTCATATTTTAACATTATTAATGTTTGATTATTAAAAAAGAATAAAATAAGCGTGTTTTTCAGTAATCCTAAAATAATGAATTATCCGCAATTTTAATATACTTTTATGATGACATCGTTACACGCAGAGTAATTCTTGTTATTACTGCACAGTCTAGTGAATATATGGAGCTTATTTCGTAAAAATAAAAAATAAACACTAAAAAAAATTTATGATCTAGATGGCTCCAGACGACACACACGATAGGCAAGAGTAATTGCGAGGCAATATTAACTACAGTCATTGAAAACCTGGCCGCTGTTGGTGTCACAACGCCAGTGAGTTAAATGTATACTGACGACAGGTTGGTTGCAGTTGCAAAGCAGCCACAAGTTTCCACTGTAACCTCGTCCCTTGAAAACCAATCCGCGAAGGTTTTAGACTGCGGTCTGGCCTCCGGTTATGACCATAGTTTAAAACCACAACAGACCAGTCGTTTTGCTGAAGGGGAGATATTTCAGTCTATAGAGTACTTGAGAACTAATATGCTGCAATTACACAAATCACCACTTTGAGGCGGGCAGAGTTATGTTTTCGGTTAACCTGTTCCTCCTGCAATTTACTGGAAATCCTAGGTTAATGCCGAACGACCGTGATTTAACAAGCATCCATGTTTAAATTTGTTTTCGTAAAGTTCTGTTAGTTTTATTTTACAGCATAAATGTAGTTTTGGGTTCTAATGCTCTTGCTTGAGAGGGCGTGAACACCCTCCTTCAACCCATTTCGGTTGACTTTGGTCAATGAACCAGTAAGCCTAATAAAATCAAGGCGGTTAAGTTTTTTTCATAACTTGGGTGACGTCACAACATGGTGGCTGATCGGTTTCAGTCCCCCGTCGCCTGTAAGCGAGATTATTCAAGATTTTAATTTTTTCTAAATTTTTAAATAAAATTTTCAAATTTTTAAAAATAATTTTGCAGTTTTATAATATATTTGGAGGTTTTTGAAACAAATTTGAGATTTTTTGGGGTTTAATGTCATCCAAGGTCAAAGACAGCTGGATTCAAGATGGCGGTCGGGTTATGACAGTGTAATTTTTCGTCAATTTGCTGCAGCGGTTCCTTACTTCAGGCCAATTGCCGATTCCTTTTTCTCAGAGCAACTCACGCAACAGGATGACACTCGTCAAGATAACTGAGGTGTGGGTAGAGGTCTCCAGTGACCTCGCTGTTGACGAGCAGTTACACCCGTTTGAGTCATTCTTACACCCAAAAAATAATCCTTCGAGTTACAATTTGAAACTTGTGTTCGGATACGAAACGTTCCTTTAAATTATTTTCGTGTTTAGATATTACTATAAAATAGCCAATATTTTGCATAGTCAATTCATGGTTTCCTCACACTTTTTGAATCAAACATTTGAAGCATGCCGCACTGAATCTGTTTTTTTTTTTTACACGCCGGTGTAAGAATTGGCTTCAACTTCACAGTGTAATCTGATCAAAGTACAGATGCTGTTCATTGTTTAAAACGGCCGGCATTAAACAAATTACATTAAAGTGCCCGCTGCAACAACGCC
>NQII01000451.1:0-185469 GCA_002778355.1 Clitarchus hookeri | reverse complement strand
ATGTGAGACAGCCACAGCTCCTGCAGTGGTTCCCCTGGTCGCTGGTTGCGGTCTGCGCCGTAGTAGTGCTGTCATTGCTGCCCCAGAACCGGAAAAGAAAACTTAATATCAAGGACAACTTTGTTCAATATACCTACCTCAAAAAGTTTCAGTGACTTGTTCATTAATATGACGCAGGTCTACAAATAAAATTCTTTCTTAAATGGCATTACCCGCTTTAAGTGATAATTTTAAACTCATTATCTTAATACTTCTTGCGACATGTGACACACCGAATACGCAATTAAAAATACACAATCGTGTACCAAAAGATGTCCTCAACTTTTCTCAGCACTTATTTTTTACATTTTCATCCCTCCCTTCTCACCATATAAAATTGGATATTTGAACTTTATCGAATTTTGCGGGGTGAGTGACGTGTCTTTTTAATTTTATTTATTTCAGTTCTGCTGTGTGTTACCAGAAGTGCAATTGTGTTCATAGAATTTTCCTGTAGCTTTGAAGTAAATTATTATTTATTGTTCAATACATTTTCTTTCATCTTTCAAGTTTTCGTTACAATGAAATTCTAGCTATCAATCACATCGTTAATGCGATAAATCTGTTTTTCAATATACTTTTTGTTTTTAGAATGTTTAGGTGTCCAGTAGTGAGCTGCTAGTGGCTTAAGAAGCCTGACATGCGAAGACAGCGAAGGCGGTCTGTGGGACGCAAATGCTTATAATTGACCACCGCCAATTGAGCGTCGTGTCTATGTACGAAGTCGGTGAATACGGTTTCCGTACCGGTCACTCCTATACTCCCCCCGCTGGAATGGCGTGTTAAGGAGACTCCTTAGTAAAATACTGTCGGTTAAATCAGTGTTTCCGCGTATAAGCGTATCTCAGTAAATAACTGTTCTGGAAACACTATTTTTTCTCATAAAAAGTGTTTGTGTGTGTGTGTGTGTCTCTCTCTCTCTCTCTCTCTCTCTCTCTCTCCCTCTTCCACTCCCACTACCTCTCCCACTCCCTCTCCAACACACACAAACACACGTGAGTAGATGCGTATGTGTGTGTATATACAGGCGGTCGCGCATGACGCGCCAGTTCAGTTCGCCTTCGNACACAAACACACGTGAGTAGATGCGTATGTGTGTGTATATACAGGCGGTCGCGCATGACGCGCCAGTTCAGTTCGCCTTCGTGATATGCATCTTGTACTGGACGCAGATACGTATAGTTGCGGACTCCCAAAGCTGTTATTTTCTAACTTCAATTTCAGTTTTAAAACATTAGATGTATTTCCCAAACAGTTTGCTACTATGATTTATTATTTCTATTAGCCCATAGATATCATGGTTTGAATTCCGACGTGTAGTNTATATATACACATACATACATAAATACACAACACACGCCAATTTTTACATGAATGCATTCAAAGAGAAAAAATAGTGAAACTGGTTAAAAATATTGTTTACAGTTTCTCTGCCCTGTTTCTTTAAAGGGAAGGAGAGAAGCATAAAGTGGCATCTGTAGTACAATCCTTTGACTTACATCGCGCCTAATAATATCGTACTATTACGGGGCCGCGGTGGCTGAGCGTTTAGACTGCTCGCCTCCCACCAAGGCGAACCTGGTTCAATCCCCGGCCGGGTCACTCCCGGATTTACGCATGCGGGAATCGTGCCGGACGATGCAACTGGTCGGCGGGTTTTCTCGGGGATCTCCCGATTCATCCGCCCTTTCATTCCGGCGCTGCTCCACACATACCTCAATCACCCTCATATGCTCTCAAGATCTCGTTTTTAAGAGCCGCCCAAATTTCTTCCCTCGTCACTCACGTACTATTACGGATCTAATTTGCGAGTTATTAATTTTCCCGGAAATGTACACTGAAGAGCCAAAAAAAAAAAAACTTGTTCACCTNTTTTTCCGGCCGCAGCGATGTCAAAGATGTGATGTTTTACCGGATTCCCGATATTCACGGTACACTCGTGAAATGGTCGTACGCTAACATCCAAATGTTATCGCTACCTCGGAGATACTATGTCCCATCTCTCGTGCGCTGACTATAACACCACGTTCAAACTCACTTAAATCTTGATAACCTGCCATTGTAGCAGCAGTAACCGATCTAGCTGCCGACCGCATCGCGTTACACTGATTGGTTCCATACCTCTGTTATTTGCATACGCACACCTATACCAGTTTTTTTTTGGCTCTTCAGTGTATATCGCAGTCTCAGAGCGACCCATGGCACTATGCTTCCTTATGAACAGACGTGAAAAAGAGGCGTTTAAAAGTTTCAACTAGAGATTCCCCTTGGGCTCCGCATGGCTGGCGCATAAGTGCGTTGCAGAAATTTGGTACACAATACGTGATTATAGTCCATTCACGGTTAGTTCCAACTTTCCTGAAACTCTGCAAAAGTTCTACTTCCATACGATGTTCTTCCGCTCCATGCAAACAAAGCTTAATAGTCTATAAAATTACACCAAAGGAACAATGCACCGCGTTCGTGTGCACTCAGTGTAATAATATTTTGCATTACAACAAACATAATTTCTCCCTGTTTCTATTCACGTTAATTAAAAATTAACTATTAAAATTGTATGGATATAGGTGAAAGTTAAGTTTAGCCAAAAAATAAGTTAATTTTGTGTTAACACATTTATAAAACTCTTGTAGTACTTGACATATCTAGGAAACAACCGAGTACGTCATGCCTCAAATGTTTGATTCAAAAAGTGCGTGGAAACCAGAATTGACTACGCAAAATATTGGCTATTTCATAGTAACATATGAACACGAAAATAATTTAAGGAACGTTTCGTATCCAAACACAAGTTTCAAATTGTCATTTCAACTCCAAGGATTATTTTTTTGGGCGTAAGAATGACTCAAACAAGTGTTTTAAGAGTCAGTTTTAGTTTCTAAATTTGCTGTATAGAAACTTTATAGTTGTCTTGACACACGCACCACACGTTATTCTTTATCGGAGTCTCATAAAAATATGCACAGTCGAATCACAATACTATGACCACCTGCTAGTATCCAGTGTAACTGCCCTTCGCAGCACGGACAGCAGCCAGACGAGCTGGCAGTTACTCAGTCAGGTGTGCTTACAGGTCTCCACTGGTATCTGGAGCCATGCTCGCTGCAGTGCGTCCCACAACTGTTAAAGGGACGATCGAGGTGGTTCCACATATGTTCAATTGGATTGAGATCGGGGTTGTTTGGGAACCAGGGAAGAACTTTGAAGTCTTGATCGTGCTCTTCCAGCCACGTGCGAACACTTCTATCCGTGTGGCAAGGCGTATTATCGTGCTGAAAGATCCCATCCTCCCTGAGGAAAGGCAATCATCATGCACTGGTGGACGTGATCGCCGAGGATGTATTCATAACCTAATCGATCAATAGTGCCTTTCACACGGATGATGGGACCTAGAGAATACCACGAGAACATTCCCCAGACCATAACACTGCCCCCACAGCCTTGTGTTCGTCCAGCAATGAATGCAGGTGTCGGTTCCCAGACGTTTCTCGCCGGACACGCTGACGTTCATCCCTTCTATGCAACTGAAACCATGAATCGTAGGAGAAGGCTGCCCATCGCCAATCAGCAGCGGTTCAGTCGCCATACGGTCGAGCAAATTCCAGGCGTTTTCGTCGATGCACCTGTGTTAGCATGGGTGCAGTCACCCTCCGTCTACTCCGGAACCCCATTCGCAGAACTGTTGCTGTAGACACGTGTCTAGATGTCCCCCTGATTCATTTGGACGGTGAGCTGTTCCATTGTAGCCTGTCGGTTGGCCTTCACGCGCCGTCGTAGTCGACGCTCACCTCGGACATCAGTGGCGCGTGGAGCCCCGCAGTTTCCACGACGCTTATTCCCAATGGTGCCATTCGTCCACTCACGATACACCTTCACCACAGAGGCACGCGAAGAGTTCACAAACGGCGCGGTTTCAGAAATGCTGCCCCCTTTGACCCGTAAGCAGACGACCATCCCTTTTTGCAACTCGGTCAAATCGCTTCCCTTGTCCATGACAGCAGGAAGCGCCTAGGTGTACAGCCAGCCTGTCGGTTGCAGTATATACCCGCTTCACCAGCCCACGTCACGAGCAATATGTCATGGACTACGCACTGCAGATGGCACTTCTTGCAGGTGGTCATAATAATGTAATTCGACTGTGTAGTAAGTCACCTGCGGGCGAGTCGCCGACTGAAAGACTGAATACCAGTTGAGCGCCTTGCGCTTAGAGGCGATGAGACAAGTGGCAAGAATCGGCCTTGAAAACTCTTGCGTTTCGATGCCTCAAACGAGTAAAATTGCTGCAGGCAGGCCGCCAGTGTTTATCATTGGGGCTCTCACTACCCCCTCAGCGCGGGGGAGATACAAATCACTGCGAGGGCTCTCTGTTTTTCACGTCTGACCATCTTTCATGATGATAGACCGTGGCGAGACCAGCAGGAATGTGTTATAAAGTCTCCTGTACAGCGCCCGGAAGCAGGGCGAAGTTGTTACCGTGTCTGACTTTTATTTATTCTCCTTCAATGAGGGAGTTGGTTACCAAAAAAAATTAATTATTTTATATTTGTACCAAAAATTGTTCAACTTGTACGCATTGAATGTGATGACAGTTTCCCCGAATAAAAAAATTNTATTTTATATTTGTACCAAAAATTGTTCAACTTGTACGCATTGAATGTGATGACAGTTTCCCCGAATAAAAAAATTCACACTTATTATTTTTTTGCAAATTTTATGTCAAAATCAAGATTTTTCTGTCTTGCAGCAGCCATAATAACAAATACTAAGTTATACAAAAAAATACAATATAAACTTACGCCTTGGGCTACCGCGTAACACATATGTAATCACCAAATAACGGACCGTATACATAGAAAAAAAANCATAAACTTACGCCTTGGGCTACCGCGTAACACATATGTAATCACCAAATAACGGACCGTATACATAGAAAAAAAAATTTGCTTATAAAATAATTTTTGCATATTTTCAAATTTTTTTAATATTTATTTATTATTGTTTGGTGACTGCAGATATGTCAAGCGGTATCTGACAGCATAAGTTAAAGTTTTAAATATTTTCTTTAGTATATGGTAGTTAGTATTTGCTATTACGGCTGAAGCAAAACAGAAAAATTTGGCATTTTACGTTAAATAATTTTAAATAATATGAAGTGTGTTTTTTTTTATTCGAGGAAAATGTCGTCACATATTGAACCATGTTTGATACAATTATAAAATAATTAATTTTTTGGTATCCAACAAACTTAACTTCCTGTAATCTATGCTTACTTGGGACTAAGAAAAGCACACTAGTTAGAGAGTCAATGTTTTCTGAAGGAAAATGCGCACATGTGGTGAAGAAAATCAACTATTACTTTTTCACTGAAATTAATGGATGAAAGAAATGAATCAGCGTCGAGTACATGATCACTAATTTATATTACACGTACACGCAGTATGGTAACCTTAAGCATTTTTTAAAAAAGAAAAATCATGAGCAATAAACATTTAGGCCGTTTTTAAAGTATAATATTTCATTCGTAAAAAAAACTTTTGAAATTATAAATTTTTCAGAATTCCGGTTTGCTTTCTATGTGGTTATATTGTATTATAACGCCCTTCTGCAGTAGCCGAATTTGGCCCTGTTTAGCCAGAAAAGAAAACTGTTAAAATTTTGTTTTCGTCGTTGCCTATGTTTTTAAACGTTTTGGAGCTAAATTAGACTTTTAAAAATGTGCAAATACCCCGATTTGGATTCGTTTATGGATTTACAATTTACAGATACGTTTAATCAATGGATCCCTTAAAAGCTTAGTGGCACTGCAGTTGACCGGAGAACCTTTTAAAAAANTTTACAGATACGTTTAATCAATGGATCCCTTAAAAGCTTAGTGGCACTGCAGTTGACCGGAGAACCTTTTAAAAAAATGGTTGCCTGTAAAGTCGGTTTTACGGGCGAAGATTTTACGTGACAACGTAGTGCTGCGCGCNAAAAATAGCTTTGTTAACACCAATGACTTCGTCTTGAAAATCCGTCTTGAAATTCCTCGACCAACGTGTTGAAAATTACTATATCTGAAAATATAGTTAAATTTGATTAACTTAACAGATGCGATCTCAAAATTTCCCTGTTTTGTTTAATGGAAAAGTTAGAGGTATTGTTTCAGACTCACGTCTACCTCGAGCAATTTTCACCGTATGAGGCGATTGAATCAAGGAAACTACCCGGTGAGACTATAATTTTGTTGGATGGAAAGTTTGTAGAGAAGTGCAATACATTGCCCAATAAAAGTTTAGCGGATATGCACTAAGGAAATTGTATCAGAACTAGTGTGAAGTGAAATTTTTTTTTTTCGAGTGAAGCAGTATTCTTTATCCAAAATAATTTTATTCCAAACACAATGGACAATTGTCGAAATGCGGCGTAGAAAGGCGCCTTAAATTATTCACTCTTACTAAAATCATAAAAAATAACCCGTAACTGCATAAAATTATGAGTAAACTATTTAATTAGAAAGTACCTTAAAACCATATTTATGAAACAAATTCAGCCGTTTAAAAACTAAAAAAAAAATATTATTTTATAAAGATGACACTATCCTTCAGAATCCCGAGTTTCTGAAATATAAATTATCATTTATTGTAGTACTTACGAAACGTCACGGAAAATTAAACTTCGCAACAGTAAACGCACCACACATTCATTTTTTTAAAACTTTAACTATGCACATCCGATTGCTTACAAACTTGTGTCTACTAAGCTGATGACGTCCATTAGTAACATTGACATAATCTACTAAGGTGAGACCAGCAGGCGGAAGTAAGTCACCTCATAAAAAAAAATGGCGGTGTTTATGTCGTCCGTAAGGCACATAATTTGGTGTCATGTTATTCTCGAAACTGGAGATACACGCGCGAGTGTATGTACGCGCGCGCACGACAAACGTATTTATTTACTGATACCAAACTTCTTTTCAGAAAGTAGACTACTGCAATACATTGTATGAAGATGTTCGGCAGAGCCACCGATATAAAAACATTACAGTATATATTGACAGTGCCGACACGCTTATACTGTATCAGCTAAGATTTGTAAATGCACACAAAAATATGCAGGGAAAGCCACCTTTGCTAAGAAAAATGTAAAATAGGCCTACGTGATTCTGGTGCTACTTTTAAGTTCTTTAAGGCGCCTATGTACATTTTCTGACTGCTTAGTGGCATACTCTGATACAGTCTATTCATGGTAAAGGGAGCACTTTTTAAGGCCCTGCAAATTTTTTTTCTTTTAGCCAATTTCTATCTTCCCACCACTTTTTAATATAAACATTGCCATGTGACCAATAAACACAGTGCATAAATTCCAGCACTCCCAAAAGTTAACGTCTGAAGCTGCCATAAAATATATTTATTAGTGATTAATGCCCATTGGAAGGTCCTTAAAAAGTGCTCACTTTACCGTGAACAGTATATACCATTCTCTAATTTTGTTATGTATCGGAATAACCCGTTATGTTTTACACCAACCATAAACTTTATACAGGATGGGGCGGCGGAAATCGACCGACAAACTTCGGGAGGTAGATCCTTATGCAAAATCAAGTGGAAAACATACAAGACACTTTTAACCTAAATTGATTATTAAGGGGGATATAAACCCTTGAAAATCGATATTTAAAACTATAGTTATTGCAAAATATCGGAAACGAAGATAAATTAAATTACAATTCTCCGAACATTGTTTTCGCTTTCATTAATNATAGTTATTGCAAAATATCGGAAACGAAGATAAATTAAATTACAATTCTCCGAACATTGTTTTCGCTTTCATTAATATCCCGCACTGCAATGAAAATAACAGAGGTGTTTGTCCTCTTATCGCATAGAACTTTTTTACCGCCACGAGTCATGAACATTTGATGGTTTATTGAGAAGTACGACACAATTAACAAAAATGTTCTTCTTGTTGCAACTGTCCAGGAGCCGCCGCTTTCGTGCAAAACGCACACAAAACTCTCTGCGGTAGCGGTACACTCTCAGGCGCGTATGCAATACCAATACTTTCTGCAAGGAACCGCACGCTGACTGTCGCCATAAACACACGCAGCTTCAGTACTGTAATGAGTATTAACGTATGGTACATGTTGTTTACAGTACGTGTTAAAAATGCCCTCCGCCGTCCTTTGCACAGTGAGCACAGCAGCAAACCATCGCCATAGACGCAAGCGAGTTGAATTGCCTATGTGCTAGGCACTGTGTCACTGCAGCCNAGCACAGCAGCAAACCATCGCCATAGACGCAAGCGAGTTGAATTGCCTATGTGCTAGGCACTGTGTCACTGCAGCCAAAATTTTGTGCGCGTTTTATACGAAAACCGCGTGTTCTGGGCAGTTGGAACAAGATGGGGCCATTTTCGTTAATTAGATCGTACTGCTTAGTAAACCAGCATCAAACGTCATAAATCCTGACGTTAAAAAAAAGTTGTATGCAATGTGAGGGTGGCTCCTCCTGTTATTGCCATTATAGTGGGAGGTATTAATGAAACGTTGCACTTTGGTTGAAGTGGAGATATTTGAGCGGCTCCTAATATCGAGGTCTTGAGAGAAGATGCAAGTGAAACGAGATGGGTATGGGGCAGTGCCGGAATGCAAGGGCGGGGGAAACGGGAGATCTCCGAGAAAACCCGCCTACCAGCGGCATCGTTGGGAACAATTCCCACATGCGAAGATCCGGGAGCGACCCCGCCGGAAATTGAACCAGGTTAGCCTAGGTGGGAGGCGAGTAGTCCGAACACACCACCGCGGTCTCACTTTGGACGAAGAACCCGATAGCGTAAAAACAATGTTCGGAAAACTGTAATTTAATTTCTCTTCGTTAACGATAATTTGCAAGAATACAGCTTAAAATTTTCATTTTCAATGGCTCATATTTTCCTTATCATTCAGGTTAGGTAGAAAGTATACTATTTATTTTCCTCGTGATTTTGTGTAAGGAATCATCTCACAAAGTTTATCGGTAAAATTCCGCCCCATTCCTGTATATTCTGTTTTTTGTTTTGGATGCGTTGAATTCTTTACAGATACGGGCACGGATTTTGTTACATTCTAAATTACGTTGATTGATGACACAGTTTGCACTGTTTTACACCCGACGCCACTCCAGATGTTGACCAGTCCAAGAAGGTCGTCACCACCACGCACATCAAATGTCTCGTCGCCTCTACGCGCAACGCACAGGCTGGTTGGCATGCTGTCATTTCGTCATGTTACGTGTAACCAAAATATGAGAGACTGCTGGCTATCTTCCTCAACTCTCGTAAATCAACTGAATATCCTAAAAAAATTGTACAGGAAAAAAGAGGCAATACAAACTGAAGTTTCTCTCTCCCTTTCCCGAACCAAATTCCTACCAGACTCGCACGTGCACGGAATTGGCATAGTATTGTTTGTTTTAGCACTGTTTTCTCTTCTGACCGCTTTCACGTCGACGTCAACCGTACACTTCCTGGAAACCTTTCCAGGAAGCTCGCGCGCTTGGATTTGACACACACACTCCTTTCGACAATGGTCCAAGTATAGCGTGGTCTTACGAGCTGTACTACGAACGCTATATTCAACCGGTCTCCGATCTCTCACCGCTGCGAAACCAATTCCCTCCAATTGACTACAGATTCTATACTTGACCTCAGTTGGTTCAATTGACGAGGTCTTGGGAAATAGCTTGTTCACGGTGCTATAAATTCGAAGGCCTATGGTGTCTGCTCAATTAGTAGTTATGTGCTGATTTATTACAGTGTACACAGACCTCCGCCACCTTCATATGCAAAAAGGCATAAATACGCAAATGACAATGTTCTCAGCAGTGCAGCATCTTTCAACTGGCGTCACCCAGTTGGAGCAAGATTTCCGCAGGAAATTCCTTTTCTCGCTGCTGTCGCAGATGCTTATGCTGCAATTTCACAATACATTACTAAAAATTCTCCATTTGTCTTATAAACTGTACTTGTGCAAATACGGTTGCTTCTGTGAGCTGGTGGTTATGAAAATGTTTTCATTCAGCATTGTACTTACGTGTAAAATATATTTTTTACACAGTGCACCTTTTATTAGTCTACTTTACGAAGGAAATATACTTATGTGATCACTTTCCAGTCTGTGTGTGTGTAAGCGCGTGTCTGTCTCCCCCCTCCCAAAAAAGAAAAATTTAACGCATTAAAAGAATTTTACCAAACTCTGTACACAAATAGTACTTAATAAGGGTATCCAACTTTTATAGTTTTCGACCATGCCGGTTATTTTCAAAATGGTTGCCATTTTAAAATTTAGTGTGATATTTCATATTTCTGGATCCATTTAACTGATTTAACCAAAACTTTGTACGTTGAAAGTGAGTCATGTAAGCATTGAATTTAAATATGTATATCGATTTTGGTTTGCCATTCCAGAACATAGCACTAAATGAAAGCATTAAGCTTTTAAGTAATATCTCAAAACTACTAAACCGATTCTCATCAAATTTAGCATGTAAGTAATATTTTGGTAGGCCATGTAAACATGTGTAATTTAAATGGAGCATGCACTTATTTTCAAAATGGCGGTCATACAAATATTTTATGATTATTAGCTAAATCTAGTATACCATTCAGCCAATTTAAACCAAACTTTGTATTTGAACTATCAATTACAAGCATCATATGTGCAAATACATAGCCACTTTCATCCACCATTTTGTAAGATAGCAATACATCAGTTTTAGTTATATATCTGGAATCAATCAACCAATTTCCACCAAATTCTTCACACAAGTAGCACTAATGTATGCTATTGTAAACTTACATGATTTAATTCACTCACACACTTATTTTTAAAATTACAGCTCTGTAAATATTTTAGGTTAGTAAACCCTATCTACCAAAACATTAGACTGATTACATCTGAAGTTGATGCTCAGATTCCTATCTCCGTAATGCAGTTGGTTGCACACTACCTCATGGTACAAGTTTTTCTAGGTTTGAGTCCCCGGCACGGAACATGTTTTGTTTTCTAATTGACTCACTACTGTTGCATAGGTTTCTTTCCATTTCTAATGATACTGCTATTAATGAGACATCAGGACCTACCTGCCATCTAAACTACTAAGCAATTTATTAAAATTATTTGTACCAGTGAAGAGTAAAATAGGCTAATTAGTTATTTCAGTAACTTCCTTGTTAATTATGGCTACACAATGTACTTATCAGGACATTTAAATAACAATTATTAAGGTCATCCAATTTTAAAAACATTTTTTCAGTTAACGGTTAAATGAAACTCTGCATACAGTAAAAGTGAACCATATAAAACTCTCGCATATTTTATTACTATATCTCTGGTATCTGGGCAAAAGGGCTTAAGTCAGGTGAACCAAAGTTTACAGTATGATTTAGGGAAGTTTCAAAAAAATCCCACAAAATCTGAAAGTACGTTTAATTGTTGGGGTCTGGTACGTCTGACATGCATAGACTCTACATAAAAAAATAAAAAAAAACCCACTGTAAACAAAAAAACCACTCAACATGATAAATAAAATGTACTTAAGCCTTTTATATCCAACATAATCTTGTATTTAAGCCTAAGTGATCTGAACATAAGTTATTATAATCAAAGTCAAAATGACTTAAGTCTTTCAAACCACAAGAAAATGTTTATATAAGTTCAGAATTAAAAAAATTATTGTGTGGTATGGAGCCTCTCAAGAATACATTAACACATGTTTACAAACACAAAAATTATAATAATGAAGTAACATACCTTGCTATGAATTACACATCATAGGAAACATTTACCTTACTGAAGTACACTACATGAACAACAGTCATTGCATTTTGCTAAACAATTGCAACACTGTATCTACATCAACCTCATCCAAATCAGGATTATGGTCGCATTGTATGCCAGTTTGCAAATTCAAATAAAAACTGTGAAAATATGGCGGAAGCAAAGGTCAAGAAGATCTTTCTACTTTTCACATGAAATGGCTACTTGTCTATTATATGCTTTTTATCACAGCATTTAATGACTTCTGTATTTAAAGACTTTTTAAAACTAACACTTCCAAAGATAGATGAGTTGAAAAGCCATTGGCAGATTAGCCAAAAGAATATGTTACCATCTACATACTTTTTCTTTAGTACTAACGGCCCATTTACTAAATCTGCAAAATCCAAGAAATCTGACTGCTCTAACTCTCTAAATTTGAATTTCTTGCTTGCACATCTGATAAATGTGGCCCAGTCATGCGGATGAGCGATGAGGGTTTCCGTTTTCTTTTTCTGCTGCTCAATTGACGACTGNTGATAAATGTGGCCCAGTCATGCGGATGAGCGATGAGGGTTTCCGTTTTCTTTTTCTGCTGCTCAATTGACGACTGGTCAGCATCGCACTCCACTCTCGTGTGGCCAGAGATCAAAAATTTGTGGTGAATTTTCAAAATAGATTGTTTCTCTTGAAGTAGAGATGTAAACATAGCTGCAACGTGGGAATTTTTATTTTGTCCGCCAGGNTGATAAATGTGGCCCAGTCATGCGGATGAGCGATGAGGGTTTCCGTTTTCTTTTTCTGCTGCTCAATTGACGACTGATCAGCATCGCACTCCACTCTCGTGTGGCCGGAGATCAAAAATTTGTGGTGAATTTCCAAAATAGATTGTTTCTCTTGAAGTAGAGATGTAAACATAGCTGCAACGTGGGAATTTTTATTTTGTCCGCCAGGTGTCGGAGTACAAAATAACCTTTTTCACTGTCTCAGGCAGACTCATTAATTCTTTGTACAAACAAGAAGCAATTTCATTCGCTCCCTGTTTGGAAAGTGTCTTATGCCGTCCGTATATAAAAGAAAGCTTCAATTGTAGCACAGTCATTTACAGTTAAACTGCATGTCCGGTATAGCCTTTTGTAAAAAGCAATCACTGTCTGTATGTCGGGTGTTGGAAGACACTGCTGCAAATCAAAAGTGTAACATTTTACAGTCGGGTCACTCTTGGCAAGCTCTTTGTCGTTGCGTTTGGATAGATACGCTAGATCAGCTTCACGAAGGTGTACATCCCTTTCAGCAAGTATGTTCTTTTTTTCATCTTCCTTTTCACAGACGTGAAGTTTCATTTTGTACAAGTCACATTTATGGCACGTGTCAGTTTTTTTTCTTTAAATGATAAGTATTTTTCAAAATTCACTTTCATCCAAGGTTCTTGATACAGGATTCTCTCGACCTTCGCAGTAGAGTGAGTACATTTTCTGTAAATTTAAATAACTCTGTAGATACTTTTTGTCATTTTATTTGCAGGTATAATGGCTTTCAAATGACGGAAAGGACTTTATGTGATCCCTCAAAACCAGTTATGACTTGCTCTGTTTTTTTATTGGCTGGACAATGCCTACCTCGGTTGTCTTCGTCAAATACACATGATTTGTTTTTTTGTTTGTTCAGCAAGGCCATTCGAACAAATTTTTCCTTTTTGTTCAAAGTATAAAGAAAACATCTCTTGCGAACACTTTTTATTTCTCCTTCCACCTCAAAGTGGCACACATTTACTTCTCTTGATTTTTCAGAATCTGTTCTCTTTATCATAACTTTAGTAGGGTTCCCTTGGATTAAACTGCTAATAAACTGAACATGCCTAGCTTGTAATCCTAGAGACCAATACTCTCTAAATATAGATATCCTAGTTTCATGATAAAATTTTTTACTGCATTTCATTCTGCATTTTCCCAGGGGCTTCATTACCCTCCCCTCAATCTTCTTCCCTTTAGCTGTCCTATAGCTTTGACCTTGTTACCTCTTTTCAGTTCTTTCTTTCTGCACTGTCCTGCAGTGTTTATGGGCATCACCATTACTATCAGGATTGTTATTTATCTCGTGCACATTTGAAGTAGCACCCATTCCTTCCTCACAGTGTTCTGGTGATAAGACTTGTGTTCCTTCCTCATGATTCCTTTCAGATTCTGCTGTCATATTAACCTTTGAAGATAACACAACTTTTATTTCTTCCTCATGTCCAACAATAATGATTTCAAGATCTTATATTAATAAAGTCATCACTATTTGCACGAGTCATGCCACAATTTGTCTCTTCAGGTAGCTCACTGGTTTCCAAGGCATAAGTGCGTTCTGCAGAATAAATGTCAGACACACTATTAATGAAAGATTCTACAACATCTTCTCCCAATATACCACAGTTACATGCTTGGGGGTCCAAAGCATGATCTCTGTCAGCAGAAGGACCATTTTCCTGCACAGAGTGATCTGAAATAAAGAACAGATTACTCCTCAGCAGGGAATAACATATTATGTAAGTGGAGGAAAGGACCTAGAGCTTCAATGTTTACACAAAAAGTGTATTATCCCAAAAAAATTAAGACAAACAAGCCATTCATTAAAGGTTATGGATAGGTCTCGCTATGCGTGAATTCAATCATGTTAAATCAAGTATCTAATTTCAACTACTTAATAAGTAATTATTTTGAAATGTCTTGCAGATTAAGAAGAGAACACATTTAGAAAAAAAGCATGTGCTTTATCTTACAATGGAATTTAGTACCGGTAACATTTTTGGTGTATAAGATGATAACAACTTTAATGCAATATTCTTTCAAACGTGCCTTCTTCATTCTTATTCAAAGCTAAATTCGCAATCCTTTAAGCTCTGTCCATTTTAACAATAATGTAGTCGCAAAAGAAAATTTCACAACTAAACGACTTGCTGATTTGGAGGGAACAGTAATAATGTATTTTCACACAGCTGACGAGCAGTTGTTATAGACAACTGAACAAAAATGAAATTACGTTATTTTGTACCAGTATATTTAATAACTATTGTCACTTAAAACTGTTGAAATATAGTTAACCTCTGTTAATATTACGTAATACGAAGATAAAGGAATTTTATTTTGGTTATAACAATATCAGCTACGACACTCCTTCACAACTCTTTAATGTAGGGAAGTTTCAATAAAATTGAACACAGGTGTTGACTTATGCCCATAGAAATGGCATGACATTGTGGTACAAAAATTTTAAGTCTGAACTTCTGCCCTTCATATCAGAAGCATTACCACGATTTTTTTTGATCAAAGAGGCATGTGATGACAAAAGTCTTTAGGATCTGTTCAAGCAACAGAACATGTTTAGGTCCTTCAGATCATGTGAAAATATTGCACCAGAATGTGCCATATGACTTACGGCTTTTATACCATTGGAAAGAGCATTTTTTTTTTTGGTCCGGGTGGCATTAAAACCTAATTTTTGCCAAAAAAAATTACTTAAGCCCTTTTGCCCTGAAGCCAGAGATATGTAAACTATAAAAGTTATATAAATTCTATCTCCCAATTTTAAAATATATTTTTACTGGCAACCTATTTTGTGTAACTATGTTTTCTGTAAGCATTTTATTAACTATACCTCTAAAAATTATATTACTGTATTAATTAAAAAATTATAATATCACCCTTTTTTATTTTATTTTGCTGTTTGGGGCAAAGTCATAAGAAGTAAGGAACACATTGAAATGTTCTTTTTACTAGCTATGTCAGTATTAGTGTGTTTAACATTCCCATTACTAGCACATGAGATGCACGGTGGCCAGTTGTTCATAGTTTGTGATTCGTAAAACTGTACATCAATTATAAAAAATAATTTTCAATTCAGATACATTTTTCATTTAAGTTTTTCTCAAACAAATACTGGATTTTGTAATATACAGGGACACATATCATGTATGTTTTTGAAAATCAGCCAAATTTGAATTTTTAATAAAAATATTTTATTATTATTTTATGGGCACTGTTATAATATGTCAGAGTTTTTTTGGTTCTGCTGTACCCCATGTACAATACGACCATTAGCTAGAAAAAAAATATTTGTGAAGCTGGATGACAGCGAAATATTTTTAATTACCGTGAATATTTTACAAATTGATACACAACTATTAAAATGTAAAAGTCAAATTTTTTTACTCATAAATACAGTAGTGAGGAAAAATAATTTTTGATAAGTGCATTTAAATCACACACTTTTGATTTGGCCACCACCCTGCAAAAATAGCATAATATGCTTGTACACTTTCAGAATGTAACTGTTGGCCCACTGTTAGAAGCATTGGGGCATTGCAGAAATGACATGAAGTAACTTACCCTTCAACTTGCAATTTCAATTTAAAATGGGAGCACTGCATCAGAATGAGTTTATTTTAGCGAAGGCAAACAAATTTTTACGAAGAAATCTAACACATTTGTTGCAGAAATCATAAAAGAATCCTTAAGATGACACTCTAGCACAGCTTTGCCAAAACAATGTGAAATGGTTAACACTGACCGAGGTAGAGTACAATATTTTCAGAATTTGTATAAGTTTATAAACAAACATGTTGGGAGCTGGGAGAGTGGAGGGATTTGGGCGGCTCTTAACAACAAGGTCTTGAGAGCTGATGGGGTGAAACGAGGTGGAAATGGAGCAGCACCGGAATGCAAGGGTGGGGGAAACAGGAGATCCCCAAGAAAACCAGCCGACCAGCTGCATCATCTGGCACATGGATTTAGCGATCTCCATCAAATATCATAATAGAATGGTACTATTAGATGGCCTTTAAGTACACATGTTGAAACTCCACTGGATCTGGAATGCAAACTCCTGTATTGAATGAGAGATCAAATAGCTCAAATAAGGAACTGTGTGTTTATTTAAGTTGCAATTGTTGTGCAGCAAACTTCATATGTAAAAAGCAGAGGTTCCATGAAGCAATATTATTCTTCTTTAGTTTTCATAATCCAAGCAAAAACACATTTTTGCAAAACTTTGCTACAAGCTCTGCATAACTATACTGGTCAAAAACAATGTACTGTATTAAAAACTACAGGACATAAATGGTTTTAAAAAGAGTTAAAAATGGTCATATATGTATTACTAAATTAATTTTGAATGAAACACTGTTATTTTTGAGTTTACACATGCGCAAATAAGAGACTGGGAATTCTAATAACAGAGAATTTTGCATACTACTAAAGTTCATTTCATATAAGAAGGCCACTTTCTGACAGTCAGTGAGTGGCAACTTAATATATTGAAAACAAATAACCTGCCATTTACAAAATCCTGTATCAGCTGATACACGAACGAACAAAAGTTAATATTACGTTGGCTATTCTGAGAGCAGTGCCGAAGCACATCACACAAGCAGAAGATACGCGGATAAGAAAGAGTTCGTAGATTAATTAATACATTTTATTTTACGTGGTCATAAAACAGCAGTTTTTAGTTTTAGAAACGAAACTTCGTGATAAAATAGTAATGTATAGGTGTTCAAAATGAGATGCACAATAAAACGATACGTATCCAAATGTGACGAAAAAATCCAAAGTTTCCAGACTCTCAAACCAGGTGCTGCCATCTTGTGAGTTAAAAGCGCACCATCATTTGCAATATGCCCTTCCATGCCATCTGTTATCCATATCCCGAACTACACCCAGAAACATATTATAGTTTTGTTGTTTAAAATAACGTATTCACGCGCATATACAAATAATTTTATTTTCCCGCGAGCTCTGTATAATTTTTAAAGTAACATATATTTCGTGTACCGCGTTTACGAACGACCCTACACACGTCCACCAAGTTCCGTTTACGAATGCAGCGCCACCCAAGCAGTTCACCAATTGCCACACGGAGCAGCACCTCCTGGACGCGCTGACTCGCCACATCAAATCCTATTCTTGACACGCCTGTTGATGGCGAATGGATACATAAACGAAAAGACACGGCGATTGTCAACTGTCAAGAATGTGGCCTTCTTATATGGTACACAGTATACTAATAATAACCAAGGATCTATTCTTCCATATTTAAAGTCTTATAAATGTGTACTATTTCTCAACTGTGAGAAATTGACATGCCCATGCAAAATTATATGCATCATTTTCAGGATGACTTCAGCAAGTGTGTGAAACACGACAATGGTGAAGCAAGTCTGGAGGCGCGAGTTTCACCTGCAGCAGTTCTCGCTGGAACACCAGAGGGCAGATGACTTCCTTCTATGCCAAGTGAGTATGTGTGATAACGCATTTGTTTACCTTCAGAGTCTACTGATACAAATTTTAACCAGGCAATTTTTTTATAATGATGATGAGTCTACATAAACACCAAACATTCACAATAAGAAACAAACATAAAATAATGAACATTAACTCATTAAGAGTTCTGCCTGTAACTATATTTAATATGTGTATAGTAAAATTCTACACGTACATAAGTACTCTATGGTTCGTAGGACTAAATTTAAAACTACCATTAACTATACACATTATAATCTTAAAAAATTTAGCGGACACACAAATAGTCAAGTATGTTCAGCTCATCTGTCCAGCTGACATCAGTGGCGTAACTAGGGTGTAAGCACCCTGGAGCAATTTTGTCCCTTCATCTACTGAAGACCAAGTCCATTCTTTACGATTACTATCAACCAGTAATGTTTTTAATGATTCTTTGTAAATTTATTATTTCTTATTCAAATAAACTTCACTCTCATATCTATGAGTTTAATATGTATGCTAATGCCTAAAATTTATTTTTGCTGGAATTTGTACATAAATATATAGAATACCAAGAAATAATTATTGCTTTTAGAAACATATAAATTATTAATAAATCAAACATGGATTGTACATAATTATAAGAAACAGTTCAGCAACATGCTACTTCTGAGGTAGTGCTTGATGATTTTTTGCTTGGAAAATTACCTCTCAGCCGAGGCAGTAGTCACTAGCATCACTCGGAAAATCAGGCACGCACTTACATCATCAGGCTAGCTGGTAGCGACTTGTGTGCGGACAAGAAAAGTTTCTGTGAGCACACTAACGTCCAGTCGTGTAATGTAGCTTGTAAAACACATTTTTATTCTTGTGTGCTGTATACCTAGACCAGGAGTAATGTCAAATGGATAGTTTTCAATTAAGTGTTTCTTTGATTCCAGGATTTCTTCATGATTTTAAAAAACTATAAAATGTTTTAAACATTGAAAATTTGCACAAATTTCACTTATGCTCAGTGTGTGGTTAAACACTTACACCTGAATTTTTTTTCATTGTCAAAAACGTCATCTTCTGGAAGTTATCAAATGTGTTTCACTTTCGTTCTCCAATTTCTTCTCACTAAAATTAGATTAAAACTCCCATTTATCTCAAAGCATGACAATCAAGATTTTTTTGGGCCGTTTTTCTCTGTTTTGTTATCTTTTAATTAAGGGAAGACAACATTCTGAATGCATATTCTAGATATTGAATAATTTATATATTTTAAAAAAATAATTAACAAAACAATTTTTTAATGCTCCTAAAGTTTTTTCTTCTAGTTTATACTATTTAAATTTAAGAACATGTATGTCTCAGAAATATCAAAGTAACCACTATGAAGTACATACAGTGCTTGATTTCTACTCAACCACCTAGTTGGGATGTTGAATATTTTTTTGTAAGGCACGTTGAGAAATACAATTAAAATATACATACAGAGATAGTGAATATAGTCAGAAAAGTTTTTTTTGTTTCAGGATGTTTGGTACAGAGTCATCAATCACTAGATTTAAAGCACAAGTATAACTAATGATTTTCCATATTTAATTCTTGCCTGAAGGCTTGTGTAGATCCCACGCTTAAGTGTGTATGCAAAGATGGAAGATTCCTTGAATGATTCCCTGCAAGCCTGCATGGCCGCTTATATGAATGGTTCTGTAGAAGATTTGGCCGACTGCTGGCCATTTACATGATGGACGTTTTCGTAATTGGTCATGTGCAATTTTCGATGGAAGGTTTCCTACAAGGTTGAAATTTTAGCCAATCAGAGCGAGGGTGGTAGTCATTTTGTGATTTTATTTTGAGAAAGAGCGTAAAACTATTAAACACTAATAATTAGTAAATAAAAAACAACGAAAATGTTAACAGATTCTATTGCGTAAAAATTAAGGTACACATTCATGTTTATTTAACATAAAATTTCCAGTTATAACAACAAAACTCAGTGCATAAACACATAATGCTGAAGTCGTGAGTGAAAATAGTTCCTAAACCAGTTACATAAGTCATTTAATAAAAAAAATGCACTCTCTTTTACTTGTGCTGCAACAAGTACCGTTGGATAGGTTATTCCAAAACAGGTATGCAGTCTTGGATAGCAGGTCTTGTGGAAGCTTCTGCCCAAGCTTTTATGGAAAATTTTATAGTGGCAAACTGACTTTATTTTCTGCATCATTGTATCCTTGACCTCTTATTTTCGAAAAAAAAATTGGTAAATTGTTCAATAATACCAATTGCAGATTCTAAGAAGACTCCTCTGGGTATTCATATCTGCTCATTTTTCAATAACCAAAAATGTTGCACTCCTCTGGAGCCTGGCACCTGGAGCAACTGCTCCACTATAGTTACGCCACTGGCTGACATTGTACGAAACATTTTGAAACACTGATTGGGATGAAGAGGAGCACCACATTTACTGCATTCATAACTGGTTCTGTTCGTGACAACCTTGCAATGTTTATATTTTGAGTTTCATTTATTTGTGGTCAAGACGGTCACTGTGGATTTCTTTTAGAATGGATAATAATGACAGTAATGGGTAAAGTCTAGAGGATAGTGCACATACTCCATACATTTTCAAAATACTGACTGCACACCCATGATGAAACTCTAGTATTGATATACCGATATACCATGGTCAAGCCTCCAGTACAACAGCCAGCCTTAAACATAACGAACATCAAGAGCCCACAAAACGAAAGACCACAGACACTTTTTCGCCCAGATACTGCTAAGAGTATGTGGAAATGAATTGATAACAAATACGAACACTAACCAAGTTGAAATTATATCTTGCAACTGTACCAGACACTTCAAAATGCACATTTTTCTTTTCAGTGAATGAATAATAAGCAGACTTTTCCTTTGGTTGCTCTGCATCACAGTTGGTAACAATGAACTACAGTGCTGTCCTTTCACCTAACAGTTAACACGTCAGACCAAAATAAAACTGCCACATAACCATCCTTATTTTTGAAGATTTTGCTTACTGATGGGGTTTCATTTTGGTTCATACCTGTTCTCTCTTAGTGTCCTGTTACTCCTAGTTCAATAGATATAGAATCCTTGAGGAATCAAAATATAATCTTGTCCCCTAAATGAGTTGCAGATTTTCTAAAAAAGACCCATCACATCATCATTTCCTAGCCCACAACATGTTTTAAGGAGTGTCTTTAAGAAGAATCACGAGAAGACATGACACGGAAAATATCCAGAAAACTCAGCAGCTACGTAAAATTTGAAACTAAAACTAACATGATTTCCTCTAATAAACTGTTTGGCACTATATCGTCCAAAATATTGTATCATACGCTCATCAATGCTGATTTGTGTCGCCAACAAATATTTGACTGAAAGCGGAGTTCAGATATTAAAAAGTGGACAGACTTTATATAAGCTATTATTCATTGTTGCATTATCTGTACGGTGCAAATATCTCATACTATCGTAAAAACTGATTAAAGTGAATATATTCTGTAAGAATGTAAATGAGAGCATTTGGTTTTATTTTCCAATACATTTTTTTATGTGTAAACACATTATAGTCATGCAAAAGCCATACGCCAAAACATTTGAGGATTTCCATGTTAAAAATTAGAAAATGTTAACCTCCACAGCTACTAGTTTTGTTCAGTGACTCAATGCAAACAGGCAAAGTAGACACAGACTATATAATAGGAAGGTAGCAGGCATGTGTGAGCAATAGTCTGTTTAGTTGTTGTTGTCAGGTAAAATGTGACGCACCAGCCTAAGAGTCACAATGACTAGAACAAATATTCACATACAAGTGAAAACTTTACTGATTATTCACCTTGAGCTTAATCAAAGTTGTTGCCACAAATAAATCCCGGAAAATTTAAGCTCACATAGAATATTTTCCCAAAGGTATCATTTTACAAAATACATATACATTTCAGATACATACACACTACCAAGACTAGTTTGTTTTTTTTCTCACATCTTAGCATCTTTGAATTAAGTAAAAGCTCCATATTAATTAAAAAACATTTTTCCTGGCACATTTTTACAAAAGATAAGTTTTACAAAAAAATATTTATCTTAGGGTGCAGCACAAAATTATTTGATAACTGACCACTGGTCACCAATCATGTGGTACAATTTACTTAGGACTGTATTTACCTTATATATTCTATATAACGCAGTTCTTGTGCAGAAACCAAACACAATTCATTTGTTTCCTCAGTTTTGAATTCATGCAATGTCATAAGAAATGTAGCACAAACCAATATCCCATATTCTGCAACGACGTCACTGCTGGGACCAGGTGTACGTGACTTCCTAGCTACGGCCATCAGTAGGCGATGGCCTGGGATAGTGTGTGGAGCTCACGTCCGTACCAAGGGAGGGAAAGAGTTCAGATCTTCATTATGCAATATTTACCAAGTGGTCAAGACTTAAAAAGGCAGACAACAAACCTTTTCTCTCTTTTATCCGATAACTGGGCATTGGCTGCATCAGGAAAGTAGTTGAGAATGAGATGCCCTATCTCAAAACTCTGGACTACATCCTTTGTGAAAATTCAGTTCTTGGATCCTGAGATAATACTCTTGTGCACATCACCAATTTTCGCATAGTTGAAATTGATTTTGTCTGGGAGAAATTTAATTCTATAGTACTAGTTCTATGGCTGGTGATTCATTTGTTGTTGCATTACAGCTTTCTAATAAAGTTTTGCAAAAAAATTATGAATATTATTTGCTGTGACATTATTAGCCACAGCAAGTGAACTTACCCTTAACACTTCAGAATTCTGCTATAAAGCTAATCCAAATCACCAAATGTCTATCCATACAATTTATTGGAATTTTGGTTACTTTCTGCACCAGAAGCCTCATTACGAAGAGTGAGTGAATGAGTGAAGAGATTTGGGTGGCTCTTAACATCGAGGTCTTCCGAGCCGATGAGGGGGGGAAGTGAGGTGAGGTGAGATGAGTATGGAACAATGCCAGAATGAAGAGACGGGGGGAAACGGGAGATCCCGAGAAAACCAACTGACCAGCGGCATCGTTCGGCATGATTCCCACTTTCAAAAATCCGGAGTGAACCGGCCGGGGATTGAACCCGGTTCGCCTTGGTGGGCATTACAAAGATAAATAGCTACGCTCTCTGGAAACTTTTAATTATCCTCCTTACGTGCTTCCAAAATCTCATGAAGATGCAGCTCTTTTCCATTCCTGCCCCTGACAAACCCGCAAGTGACCAGCACTATTCAAACTGTAAAAAATTATAATGGTAGCAAGAAATTAATTGCAAAGCAAATAACACTGCAAAGAATAAAAATTATTTTCAAAGTGAAAGGATGAGAACAATTTTTCTAAAACAGAATCTCTAAATGCTTAGTACCTAGTAACTTTCAGTTGCTGTCACTGAAGAGCTCTAACAATAAAATAATACATACATTATATATACAAAAAAATATAAGAAATGTTAATTACTGTAACTTAGGGAAATAGTTTTCTCAAATAACATCAATAAAAATAACTGGGAGAAAACTTGCTTTATAGGTACCCATGCCCTGGAGCAGTGGAGGAGGTATGTGCAGTGTTTACACTGAAACCTCCCTTCCATGCAGCAGGTGGGTAACTAATCCTCAGAAGTGTGTGCTATTTGCGAGAGTTGTCACATTGGTGCCAAGTGTAGTACAAGAAAATGAGCAGCAAGTTTATATAAATGGCATGGCAAGTTAACGAATATGCAAAGCGAATTTAAAGGCTTTTAGAGGTATGGAAAATAAATTAATTTTATTTGCACATTTTAAGATATATACTTTTCTAAGTTAGCTATTTACACAATATTTAAGGTTTCTTGTCATTTTTATTCACAGTAATTGAACAGGATTTGTACCTGTGGGGACATACACTAGCATTCACCCACAATGTAAAACCACAAAGGGAAAAATCCCCTCCTTCTAACTCGAAAAATAAGAAAATAAATACTAACTCTAGTTATGCCCCGTAAACTAAGTAATGGTCATTTCTTTCACAAAGTTAAGTTTTTAAAGGCTGCTCACTGTAAAGTAATCACTTTTGAAATCGACCTCTGAAAAAATTCACTGCCCACAATTACACGTGCGCTACAGTACAAACTGCCATACAGTCTCCCAGTTAATTTGGCACTGAATAAATTAAAATATTTCTACCACTCGACGTCGCACTGAACTTGTAATATGTACATTTATTGCTACTGAAGTTACAACTTCTTGTTTTGCATATTATTAAAACATTAACTTTACTAAAAATTGTATGGTTTCCCTTGGATGATGCATAAATAAAGAGAGAAGGTCCACAGCAATGTTAATATTACATATGGTGGGTGGATACAAAATGAGAAGGGCAGTATATCATGAGCAGGGATTTAAAAAGTTTCAATTAACCGTGAACAGCCTTTAATAAACACATGTGAAATACACAGCATGGTTAAAAAGTGATGGATCCTAGACAGATGATGAGATGATAAAGATGTTGTTTTCCACCCACAGTGGCAGTCAACACGCTCCGTGCACGTGAGGTACCTGTTATACCGCTGGCTGCTGTCCTGCTTCTTCTTAGTCACGCTGATCTGCTCCATTTGCAGCATCAGCACTGACAGCATCTGTAATCCCAAGTGGCTCATCTACCTGACCAACTGGGGCTACCTCCTCTACACACTGCAAGCCATCATCTCCTCCTGCTTACTCACTGTCAAACTCGTCACAGTACGCATTAGAGGTAAGAAACCTGCATGGCTTCTGGACAGACATCCCCTTAAATCAGTGACACCCACTAACTTTAAACACGATCCACATATTATATCTTAACTAAGGACTGTAGGTAAATCTTCATAAAGGGAGGGGTTTAAACTTAATGAGAATATAAGTGGATATATTTGGAAACTTTTGTTTCTAAAAATACAATGGCAGGTAAAAATGATTAAGTGCATCCTTCAAGAATTTACAGTAGTTAGACAGTGCAGTATGTAATTGAAGATGGTATTTTTTCATAAATTAAACTACAATTTTTAAAAATTAACTTATTTCCTATGAAACTTTACTAAATGTACTTGAAATTAAAATGTCACTTTTTATATATATATATAGAGACAGAGAGAGCGAGGACTGCTCTGATCAGAGTGAATGAGTACTCATAGTCATCACGAGCCTTATATCCGTGCAATCTTACACATCAAAAATCCAAACATGTAGATAGTTTTGCTAGAAAGTTGGTAACTAATTTTCACTACAGTANTGCAATCTTACACATCAAAAATCCAAACATGTAGATAGTTTTGCTAGAAAGTTGGTAACTAATTTTCACTACAGTATTGTCCATGAATTTAGGGTGAGTGGAAACAAAAATACATTGGCTTTGTCCTAACCACGTTTAGTAATGTGATTTAAACATATTATGTGTTCCTTTCCTGCACTATTGGATATTCTTGGTGAAACTGTAACATTTAAAATGTCATTGTGTTGGTAAGGGGAGGGTTTGAAACCATAAAACCCCTATCTTGTATATGGTCCTGANAAAATGTCACTTTATATATATATATATAAAGACAGAGAGAGCGAGGACTGCTCTGATCAGAGTGAATGAGTACTCAGTCATCACGAGCCTTATATCCATGCAATCTTACACATCAAAAATCCAAACATGTAGATAGTTTTGCTAGAAAGTTGGTAACTAATTTTCACTACAGTATTGTCCATGAATTTAGGGTGGGTGGAAACAAAAATACATTGGCTTTGTCCTAACCACGTTTAGTAATGTGATTTAAACATATTATGTGTTCCTTTCCTGCACTATTGGATATTCTTGGTGAAACTGTAACATTTAAAATGTCATTGTGTTGGTAAGGGGAGGGTTTGAAACCATAAAACCCCTATCTTGTATATGGTCCTGATTCCACTCTGCTCAGCCATATGCTACTATTGAACCAAAGTATTGTGACACTGTCACCATACTATTCGTAAAATGTGTTTTTTTTTTTTGTCAATGTCTTATTATTGAATCTATCTCACTTTAAGTTTAATAAGATGAAGAAAATGAGCATACTTTCTAAAACAATCTATGGAAGATGTTAGAGTAATATGAATAAATGTGATGCACATGAACAGAATCAAAATATCACTGTGCATCATATTGATGCACATGGTGGTCAAAGTGTTAAGAGTTAAATTTGAATTAATTACATTCTTGAACATGGTAACACAATTACATTTCAAAATCACCAAAAAAATATTTGATGAAAGTGCCACAAAGTAACGTTCAGGGCCAACTATTAGTTTGATGACGGCTGCATAAGTTGAGAAGGGATTACAACAGCTTGCAGACTGCCCAAGATTGCATAACCACTATCCTATATTGAAATGCAATGCTGGCATGGCCNGGGATTACAACAGCTTGCAGACTGCCCAAGATTGCATAACCACTATCCTATATTGAAATGCAATGCTGGCATGGCCCCCAACCTTTAAAACCAATTTGTCGGTGAACTCCATAAGCTAGCATCTTTCACTTGAAGACTCTTGGGCAGTTATCAACAGGAAGCTATAGTTTAACAACACACACAGAGCTTCTAGGGCTCCAATCAATTGCTACCTACCATCCGAGATTTACAGTGGATTCTCTATCCATCGTTGCTCAGGGGACTGACAAAAAATTTCAATACATGTGAACATGAAGTGCAAATAAATCAAAACTGAGACTACAAAATATGTTCCATGGATGGGCAATCCATCTGGGTTCAAGAGGTTCCACTGTAATCACAATTCTTTACATGCTGCGGCTGCTACATTAAAAATCATATGAGAAGCAGAGTCACTACAATGGACACCAACCACACACAAGGATGCTCATCTCAAGTCACCTAGTGGTGGAGGAGGGGGGAAGCAAAAAGAATTAATATAAGAGCATCTCTTGCGAAGTATACACCATGTTTCTGAAAGACGTGTACGAACTCTGACCAGTTATTCCTGGCCAGAAAGTAGGAATATTGATATACAGCATTAGCAAAAAAATCTGTACCCAAATTAATTAGACCAAGATCTTGAATAACATTATGATACTGCACATGTTAGCCACCCGTATTGTGTAAGAAACTGGTGCTGGAACCCTGTGTAACAAAGTTTGTCCTGTGTTAATATGTTGCTACCAGAGGTGTAGTCCTAAATTTTGGTAGTCCAGAATTAATTTGACTTCGGAAGAAATTTTAGACAAAAGGGGCAGGGGAGGAGGGAATGCCATTCTTATTTCGTAATGCAAGTGGGTAAAATAAAATGAGATAAATGTATTGTGGCACTTTCATCTTACATAAAAACAGACTGTTATATTCTACTTTAACAACTAAGCAAAAGATTTGAACAACAAATGAACAAAGCTAGCTTGACCTTGTAGGCAGACAGGCATCGGAACAGACATCAAGCTGGGGGTGGAGGTTGCCAGTTGCGATAAGATAGGAAGGTTTGAGTTCCAGTGGTATTGCAAACTATGACGTGTTAGTAGTTGACCATCTAAATGTTTTAATTTACTGTACCAATTCATCCTACCTGTCTATAAAATGTGTCTTTATTTCAAGACAGTGTGCACAACATTGGAACATTATAAATTGTCTGCCGTAGTGGTACTGTTTTCATAAGTTCACTCAGACAGTAATAATTATTTATTGCAAATACATAATGCTTATGCAGTATTGGAAAAAATTGTCGGAAAGTAGTGCCAGAACAGCCTTCCGGTGCGTTCTGGCTCGACTACACCCCTGGTCAAGACTCTCCCTGCTCTTGGGAAGAGGGAAAAGCACCACGTTGTAAAACAATGTACATTGATTAGAGATGGAATTGCTTTGCTACAACAATGGGTGTCAACTATTATATAACACCATTGAACTAAATAAATGATCACTTTTATGTCATTTGAATGTCATCCCAATACACACATCACCATTGCCTGCAATTACCTCAAATGCCAAGAATCATTGTATGACAAAAAATACCACTTTTTGTCATTTGTACCTGCATTTCATATTCTGCCATCAAATCAAACACTGACAATAATTTGCCATGCACACTTAAATATGCTAAAAAGTGATTTAAACATATTTCTAACATGATGAGNCAAACACTGACAATAATTTGCCATGCACACTTAAATATGCTAAAAAGTGATTTAAACATATTTCTAACATGATGAGAGTAGTAGCACGTGCAATACCTAAGAAATTCATTTGAACTAACTCAAGTATTTTTCCTAATACTCCACATGGTGTATAATTTTTTTCCTAATATTCCACATAGCATATTTTTCATACTACACTTTTCAATGTGTCTACTACAGCTTTCAATAACAAAGATGAACGACGACTGTAATTTATCACTTTTCCAATTTTCTAATCAGAAATAATTTCCAAGATTTTGCTCATATTTCAGAAACATCTTTTGTTCATGCTGAAAATTAAATTCAAGTTAGCAACTGGAAACTTAAATAATGTACAATATATGCAAAACAAAACCTATTCTACCCACCCCCACCTCCTCACTCTCCCTGTAGGAGGTATCATGACCATTCATAATCTGACAATAGTTTAAGAAATAGGTTACACTTCTTGGATAATACATATCCAATGTTCCCAATCTTATAGGCTGTTCACAGTAAAGTGAGCACTTTTGTGGCACTAGTTACTTTTTTATTTCAGCCATTTTTAATCCTTTAACCACCTTTTTAAATAAATATCACCATTTAAGTAATAAACACAGTGTGTAGATTCCATTGCACTCTGAAGTTAATGTCTAAGGCTAAAATAAAATACGGGGTGGATATGAACACCATCGACAAACTTTGGCAAATAATTCCTCATAAAAAATAGGTCGAAAACATACACACGACATATAGCCTAAGTCTTATTACGAAGGGGTGAAAACCACCCTTAAAAAGAGTGTAGTTGAAGCAGAGGTTTTTTTTTTTGCTAGTACCACAGTCAGAATGAACAATAAATGTCTGAGTTTCCAGATACTGCATTATTAAACGACTAAGTACAAAGCACAAAAATATGGGTTCCAATATCAGCTCCATCCATGAAAATTGAGGGGTTGGCAGCACATTTCTGCAAATAAAAATGTATCTGTATCACTTTGTTTATTTTTTCCTGTGTATTTGTAATCTACCTTGCATGGTAAACAAAACTTCAGTCTTGTGTTTTTTTCAAACTATTTTTTTATGAGGAATTACATGACAAAGTTTGTCGGTGAGTTCATATCCATCATGTATATTTATAGACTATTATTCCAAATGAGAAGGCTTTCAAAAGTGCTCACTTTACTGTAAATAGCCTATAATAGCCTAAATTACTTCAATGGTCACAATGGTGGTGGAAAACCCATGATGTCCATCACAGTTACCACACAAAAAATTCTTTATGCAATTCAATCCAGAATGCATCATTTGATGCCTGGCATACCAGTCATTGGTGAAAATTAGGCACAAATATGAATATTGTTTAAACACTGCCAAAATACATACGATGAACTCCAATATACAACATATATTATATACAAGTTTTAAATTATGCCGGTTTGTAAATTTCCTAATCTGTTAGTACTTGTGTACAATTTTTTACAATACACCTTTTCTTTACTACTTACAAAATCCTTTAACAACTACAAGTACTCATACTAAAATGCAAAATATATGCATACTAAAAAATTAGCTTTGGCATGTGTTTTAAACATACTTAATTGTGTCTGAACTGTTTCACTAAAAATAAACTTATTGAAAATATTTGTGTTCCTAAATTACTAGTAAAGAAGCTGATAAAATAAAGAGATTAGTTGTTCTAGTTAGTATTCAGTACATTGTAACCTGAACAGCCCCCCCAACAATCACACTTAAGTATGACTGACTTCCGCTTTCAAAAATGAGCGATACCAACAATGCTTTGTTGACAGGTGCCGACCCAAGATCAGAGACTATGAATCTTGAGTACAAAGTATTTTGGGCTTTGCACACAGTTTGTGTAGTTGTGGCCTACTGCATCTCCATTACATACTGGGCGACTATCTACGATCCAAGTAAGTCACAGACTAAACCGACTAAAACAATTTGAGCATGTATTATGTAATGTCTACTCCACCAGGAGTGCATAAGCCAGATTCAAGGTAATTTATTGATCTATCCTTTGGCTTATTATCTGAACAATATGAAGACAGCTCATGTTTCCACGCAGATATGACTGTATGTAGACATCTAGTTTCAAATATTACGATAATAATACAGAATCAAGTGATGATTTTTGAAAGAGGAACCCTGAATGACATAAATTAATACTCAAAATGATAAAATAGGCTGTGGCCAAAAACAGAGACGAAACAAACTGCAATGAGGAAGAAAATGGAGTACCTAGAGAAAATCCACCAACCTGATATGACAATCTCATTTTAAGTACAAAAATTTCTGCACAAAATGTACAGAACTTAAAATCAAACTTGAATCTCAATAGCAAGAGGCAAATGCATTAGTTAACTAGATCACTGGTATGGTTATTTCTGTATGTTGATAAATAACTGTTGTAAGCTCAACTTTTCTTGTAACTAAGGAAAGACATTTAATTATGCATTATGCACACAAACACACAGATATATGTCTCTCTCTCTCTCTCTGTGTGTGTGTGTACGCGCACATGCGTGCATGTATCTGTTTAGTAATACACACTAATAACATTTTGTTTCGCTGATTCCAAAAGTATTTAGAAATCAGGTTAATATCATCTATTAAAAAAAGTTGTTCATTAATTTTTTTTTTTATTAGCTTATAATTGACTACCTGCATTATCTCACGGAAACTCAAAAATTTGTTTAGCAAAACTCGCTCAGCCAAAATGTCGCACACTGAAACTAAGCAGACTGATAATTTTCCGAAAGTCATCAAGTTTTAACTGCCAATCGCAATCCACCAATAACAAAAATATTTCAAAAAGTCACCCATAAAAATTGATATAAATACAAGTCCATAACTGAAGTGATACTAGAGAAAACTGTTCTACTGAATCACACAGTAAAATAACACTTACCAAACAAAAAAAAGGAAGGTACGTACATGGCTAGAAAACAGCCAACAGTATTCACATTAATACTTTTGTGATGTGAATGATTCCTATAACGGGGTGAGCAACTCTAAAAAATCCATTTTTGACATACAGTATGCTATCACAACAGTTTTTTGTATGTTCCAGAAATCCAGAATATTAGGACTACATAGAAACAGACACCAAACACATGCTATGATTACCTGCCATCAACAGATATTTAAGTAACGTGTAGATAATTCCATCGAAGGGATTACGTCAGTAATTATATAGGAAATGAGAATAAACCAAGGTTTCCTGCAACATGCAACTACCTGTAGCAGTGAAAAAAAAATGTAGTTCTCACCTGAGGTAGGGCCACAGATGGTTGCGAGGAGACTGGNTAAAAATCCACATGTAGTTCTCACCTGAGGTAGGGCCACAGATGGTTGCGAGGAGACTGGTGCTGTTGCTTCAGCCAGTCTGAAGAATGGATGTGGCAAGACAATATAGGGGTGGAGACACAGTGGAATGAAGATGGTGGAGGAAATGTGAGAGCCCCGAGAAAACCGTTGCACCACAGCAGTGTCCATCACAATAAGACCTCCTCCCCAGTACAAAAATGTTCTGCCTACCCAGGCCTGGGATTGAACCTGGACCGCAGTGGTGGATGCCAGTGACTAATCAACCATGGGTCCTCCCTGTACCAGTGTACATCCAAAATAATTTTTCACCAAAACTGCCAATGCTTTCTCTACTTGTTTATTTTGCACTGGCTTGCAGAAGTGCACCACCTGGATGCGGTCAACCTCTTGGTGCATGCAGTCAACTCGGTCGTCATGACGGTGGACCTGTTCATGGTGCGGCATCCCGTGCGGCTGCTGCACGCCTACCTGCCCCTCTCCTTCACGCTCGTATTCTTCCTGTTCAGCATAGCGTACTACCTGGCCGGGGGTACCAGCCGCCTCGGCCACCCTTACATATACGCCATGCTGGACTGGGGCAGGCCCCTACACACCATCATCTGCTGCGCCCTGGGGCTCGTGCTTGTGTTGGTGATGCACGCGGCTGTGTGGAGCCTCTACCTGCTGCGCTGCTGGCTGTACCGCACCCTCGTCTGTCCCGGGGTCAGGGTTCAGCCACAGCCTGTACCCTCCACCAGCTCCATCGTGTGATGACACCTCTCTCTGGCACACTCGCACAGCATGCATCCTGTACTTTTTGTGTACTGTGTACACACCTTTCCTATTGGCTGTGTCTTTCCTCAATTAACTTTTTTTCTACAACTAGTTCAAGTTTAACTAAAGAATTGTAAAAAAAATTTACTGCCCATTACTTTATCAAACACTGACTAGTACACTACATGCTAAAATGTCGCCACTGAATGAGGAATAGTAATGCCATGTATCAGTATCTCCTTAGAAGTATAATGTTTACATTAGTAAACAATTAAGTCAATTTTTTTTTTTGTTTTACACACATAACAGTAAAAAATCTCTATTATAACACATTTACGTTTGTAACAACTTCACTGGTGCATGAACACTAGTCAGAAGGCCCATGGTATATTTACACTTGGCTACAAAAAGATAAACAATGAGGTAAGAAACCAACCAGGGATTTTAAAAGTGCTACACAACTGTGTAAATCAGTTGTAACAAATTTCCTATAATCTAACTGTGATAAATATGATATAACTATATTATAAATTCACGGTGTTAGTATACATAATTCACTAACTGCTAACTAGGAAATAATTATTAGCAGAAATAATTGGCTAACTGCAATAAACTTGCTTGCATACCATTTAGTTTTTTTAAAATTAAATGCACATAAGCNAAAACCAACAAAACCTAATGGACTACTGGCATACTTATTAGACTTCTTTTCAGAAGGGATTTAAAAAAAGTAATATTGGGGAANATAAGCACAAAACCTAATGGACTACTGGCATACTTATTAGACTTCTTTTCAGAAGGGATTTAAAAAAAGTAATATTGGGGAAAGGTGCAGCCTCTCAAACTTGTATTATTAAAATTTAGATGCCTGCTTTGCACATGTGCTCATAAAGCTACTCGCATGTTTAACACATTTCTAAACAAAAATTTGTGTTTATCATTCTAACATGTGAAACTTAGTAGCTACCATAATGAGAGACCTGGGTGTGATATTTAGAAAAGAATGTGGATTAGTGATAAGAAAACAGTTTTGTATGGGAGTTTTTGTTTCCACTTGCCTGTACCATGCAGTTAAACCTTCATTTTTAACCAAACNAGAAAACAGTTTTGTATGGGAGTTTTTGTTTCCACTTGCCTGTACCATGCAGTTAAACCTTCATTTTTAACCAAACAGAAACTGATTTTCCAAAAATTAGATTATGAACGACCCAGACGTATGAGTGGAAGTCTCAGAACAAATATAAACTGAAGTTATCATCCTGGGAAGCTGTCTCCAAGAGTTGTAACCAATATGATTAAATTTAAAGATTTTTTTGTGCAGAATACACAAGATGTTTGACCAGGATGTCTACAGGTCCTGGCTTGTGTGAATTTTTAACTTGTCCCAATTGAATTTGTTGTACCATTGCACATTGTTTAATCTGCAAGTATAATAATTCTGTCTGGTGCTTGGTTCATAACCTCCAAGCACCACCAAAGCAGAGTTTTGATGAATGCCTAGATTCAGAGTGCTTTGTTTACGCCATTGCCATGTCATGTTTTCCACAACTGCCTCGTGCTTGGTGAAACATGCAATTTGGGTCATGGTGCCACATTACATCAACGTGGAAACAAACTTTGTTAAATGCTGCATTTACAGACATGCTCTTACTGCTATTCCTGTCTTCATCACTAGCTTATAGATACAGAAAATGCTACAGTTGATAACTTTATTCTTGTTTGACTAATGTGTGTCAATTTCACACACAGATTTTTGTGGACTCATTTGTGCACTGATTAGGTTGGCCACAACTGCCCACCCCTACTATAAACACTTATTATTCCTATCAGGGAGCACAATTTTTATGCAAATCTTGATTATAATTAGCATCCTTATCCCAGTCTTTACGCTAGTAACAGTTAACAACCTAATTTTCACAAATAGAATTGTAATGCTGCATGGCAAACAATACGGCAGAAGCCAGCATCTCGTGTACACATATGTTAGGTATAGCAATGAATATGGCGTAGAACACTTGGTGATACAGCTTTTTCCCAGATGTATTGTCAACTTCAATTATTAAGACTGCTGCACAATGGTAATGTTTTTACCGTTCTCATGGCAACATATAATTTCAAGGATGAATCATGTCGTAAGTAAAGATTAAGCCAAAATGAACAGCCGGGGAAAATTCAAATTTTGTCTCGAAAACCTGGAAAAGACAGAGAATTGAGTGTGGCCACCCTGACTGATATCATAGTTATTCGCACTACTGCACAAAAAGACTAAGCAAATGTCATTATGCACATATTTGAAAAGTAACTTTAATGTTGCATTTTTTTATGAATTAGTATAGAACACAAGATTTTCATAAACGAGCACCAAGAAGTGTTGTTTTATTCTGATAACCTTACAAGCAAAAAGTGTGTTACAGAGAGTAAAGTTGCGCTGTCATGACATATGCTCAGGTCATTCCTACTACTTATTTAGAAATGAATTAATGACTATGACACTTATTTGACATAGATATAAACACTACTTCACCTCATCTGTATATATCATCACGTTACCTCAGGTGGGGTTTCCAACCCCGAAATTACTTGCTACGAGAGCCTACAAGTACGCCCCTAGTTGCAGGGGCAACCATGTTAGAAGTCACGCCACCCCATCAGGTGTGAGTGAGGCTAGTAGAGTTAATTGCCTAAGCTCGCACAACCAAGGCAACCCGGCATTACAGAGACACATGCTTCGGCCACGGGATTGCGCTAGAGAGCAAAGTTCCGCCTAGGAGGAGATCGCTGCCTGCACCCCAGCCAAGCCCGCAGGCGGGTAGAATATATGGCCAAGCCCGCAGGCAGGTAAAATATATGACCATGCACCGCCCAGGAAAGTCAGTTGTTCTCCAGTTGTACTTCTGAGTTTATCTCCAGCAGCTCGTTCCACCACCTCGTGTACTGGGCTCTCTGCTGTCCCAAATGTCTTCATGACCTACCAGAAGCTCTTCAAGACATGCACCAGCACCCCAAGAAGTCAATGAACCCCTTGNAAGACATGCACCAGCACCCCAAGAAGTCAATGAACCCCTTGAAAAGCCTACCCTTCTGGTAGTGGCCCTTGAAGTCCCTTCTGGACAACTGGATTCAGATAGTTAGGGACAGTTTTTATTATAGCAACCTAGCCGCATCTGCTCTTGTTCAGGTTAGGCCCAGGTCCTCTTCACCTGGTTTACGCAGTTTACTTCCGTTCAGTTCCCGATTAGTAAGGAGGTAATACGGGCCACCGTGTTTTCCTCATAGAATAAACACGTTTTCTCTCAAACCTCCGAGTGCTAATTCTAGGGTGAGTGTGATTTTATCCTCTATAGACGTCAGTCCACCAGGGTAAAGCAGGAGACTGCNTGGGAACATGCTCAAATTGCTCGCCAGCTGGAGAAGCCTCACCTCCCAGCTCCCTCCCACTCCTTATTTCAGTCCCCGATCAAGTCCGCTGCCCAACCACACCTGATCGTTACAGACATCCGTCAGGAACGGCCCGTTCCACTAAGGATCGCGAATCCCTGGTTCCAGTGTCTCCGGACCAGCATCCCTCCCTGGGCTCACCGCAGCACCACCATCGCCCCAGGTCAGGGCATTTGTTCCAGTCAACTCCAGCCGCAGCTGGGTCAGCAGCCAGCCTGAGCTACCTCCACCACAGGTAAACCCGTGGTTCTGTGCCACCCAGTACGCAGGACCACTAAGCCCACGTTTGACTTTGCACCGTGCCGTCAAGCCACGCTCCCTGTATTATATACCAGCCGGGGCCCGGTCAGCCATTGTCAGTCAATTGATTCACCTGTGTGTTTGACCAACATGTCAAAACTTTGCTTGACCGTTGCATCGCCGTCAGCCACCAGACGTGACGCGTCAACTGGAACAGTTTTGTATTTTCAGAATGATTGCCACCTGATTTACCCATGAAACCTGTGTAATTTACATCAAATTAGCACAAAAAAAAGCTGTATCTGGTTCAGCCAAAATCCCCACTATTTAGTAGCAGGTGCTTCAGAACTCACCACCACTTATTCATTCAAAGGCACTTGTCACTGAATGTCCTGTGTTTACTATACTGTTTACCACAGTATTTTGCAATACTATTAAATATTGTTACTGGCCAATATGCGTGTCACGTCCACTAGAATAAGTAAATTAAGTGAATATTTTAGACTGATTAGAGATAATTTAATTACAACTATTANAGAATAAGTAAATTAAGTGAATATTTTAGACTGATTAGAGATAATTTAATTACAACTATTAGCACACATAATAGTTGTAGTAGTAGAAAATTCTATTCTTGCTGAATATCTGTAGCAATGTATTTTACATGCCAACAAAATTTTTTGTTTGATGCACATTTTGATCTCACAGGGAAAATACATTATTGAAATCATTGTCTCAGTTAATTTAATTACACAGATACTTGCTGTATAAATTTGTATGTTAAAATAAAATAATTGTTATTTATCTTTGTAGAGATTTATTCAAAGATATTTTAGCACAAAAATGTCTGTACTTTCCTTCCAGATTCAAAAAATGCTGGGTGTTGCGAGAATACTCTAAAAACACTTAAAATGACACAAATACAATAAAACTACACGCTCGCTGTGAACTTACCATGTCACCATCTTGAATCACACTGGCATCACAAACTACTTGCAGCGACGCTATGTAGCTGAAGAAATTAGTCCATGCGGAGATATACACGTCGTTGCAACTTCGTGTAAATATATGCAAGTCTTATCACACAATATGCAACACTGGGTGAACAAATCGAGTAATTCCACATATAATCGTAGTTTATCAAGGTTCACAAAAATTTATCAAAATACCCATTGTTCACCCACAACAGAGCCACAGTATGTGATGATAGTACTCCTCTGCTTTCAGAGCATTACCTGTTTTGAGTGGTACAGTGGTAAACCATTGGACTTGGAATGAGATGTGCGACCACCCGAATGCCAGTCCATCCTGATATTTGTTTTCTAAATTACTCCAGGCAAATACTGGGATGGTTCCTTACCTGTTCCTGAGCAACTTGCTCCCTCTCTAATGACCTTGCTGTTGATGAGATGTTAAGCCCTACCTACCAGCCCTGCATGTTCTGAAATTAAATAAATCTAATCAAGATGATGGCAGGTGTACAGAAGAGAGGTAAAAAAACAGTGGAGCATTGTCATGGGTAAGGAATGGTGAGAAACATGAGATGGAAACACTTTACTATGATGAGCTGGCCATAAGCTGGATATATAACAGTGGATGATTTTTCTCACCACAGAAAATCTATTATGGAATAACAAATACACTGCCTGATAGAGAAAATGCAACATCATGACGGGATGCTCAAAAACAGACCAAACTGTAAAACAGGTGCAGAACAAATGCTTTAATATTCTCGTACAGACAAGACTCCACTGGCCTAAATATAAGGTTAATTTGTAAATACTGGGATCCTCCATGTTGGGTGATACATTGTTGAACCCAACGTGGCACTGATTCAATTACATTCTGAACAATCTCCNCTGGGATCCTCCATGTTGGGTGATACATTGTTGAACCCAACGTGGCACTGATTCAATTACATTCTGAACAATCTCCTAGAGTAGTCCAGGGCTGTGTGGTGTTTATTTGTTCATCTTAATTTCATGCAGGTGGAGGAGTATACAACCAACATCCAATTATGATGCACAGCTTCTCATTTGGACACTGGGCAGAACAAGAAAGCATCCTAATAAAAATAAAAGAACTAAATTTAATTTCTTAATTTTTTACAATGTTATAAAAATACACACAGCTATTATTTACAAAATAAAACTGCCCATTCCTAGTATAAACCCTTATTATTCCTATCAGTGAGAACAATTTTTATGCCAATCTCAATTAAAATTAAACTTCCTTATGACTTATGACTGTCTTTATGCTAGTAACAGTCAACCCCACTTATTAGTAGTTACCTACACACATACTATCAAAATCTTCACTGCTATACATTAACAACATTCCATTCTCGTACATTAATATAATTCCGCTCAAGCATCTAGTCCCACTTGCTGACAGCCCAGCAGGTAAGTCTTTGTCTCTGCTCTCCCGACGGTCGTACAATGCACCATATCCCGTCATTCCGATGATCACACACACCCAGCACTAATGGCCATCCAGCCGCAGCTTATATAGCTGAGATGACATGGCCCAGAAGATTCTCCGCACCTCAAGACTCTAGCTGTGCTGAGAGAAGTGATCACCAGCAAATTTATGCAATGGCTCCCAAGTCATTAATTCTGCCAGAGACACACACATCAGTCCCGTTAGCGTTATCACAATTCATGTGGTAGCATCACTTCCCCTCTGGATACCAGTGATTTCACAATGGGGAGGCTGCTGGAGTCATGGGAAGGAGGGGGGCAGCAATTACNCCCCCACCTTTTCTCACCGGGGTACATCAGTCACAAATGGACATCATCTGGACCCCCATAAAGTGCTAGTCGGTCGATGTGGACAAACTTATGCTTCACACAAGAGCCTCAACAGAAGATCCAAAAGACCATATCATCAATCTGCTTTAGAATTATGTGGGGTCATTTCCAAAATTTCTGCAATTTTGGACAGTACCCTTTTCACCTAAGTGGGTTGTACAGCATCTCGGAACACAGCAGTTTTAAAATTTCATTTGTGTACCAAACGGAGTTTGATTAATGCAAATAGTTTTAACTGCTATCAGTGTTTATGTGAAGGAAATTAAAAATAATACAGTATAACAAATGGGAAATTTTAAAATTCACTTGTTTGCAAGAGTTTTCATGGTAAAAGAACCTCAGTATTGTAATTTTCGGTACATTAAAATAAGCAATTTTTAGTTCTGTTTCGTCAATACTAAAATAATTACAGAATTTTGTGAATAAACTGTAAATTTCGGGGCCGAAGTCATGGGACTTGCTCTTTCGGTTTGGGCTTGCTTGCAGACACACAAGTAAATGTGACTGGTCCCTAGGGAGTCCTCTGCAGGCTGCCTACCACAAGCAGCCACTATGGCAGCAGCCTTCTTTTCCCTTCCCCAGTTGGTGTAGGGCATGAAGAGGAGAGAGCCAACAGTATCAGTCATGTTACTTCAGAGACAACATGCGCGTGCGCTCACTGGTGCAGCCAAGAGCATTCCTCCCCTTATCTTGCTGCAGTGACCAGTACGAGCAGTTAGTCATCGCCAGTCTACTCTCCAAGTGGACTGAGATGTGGGATGCAGAGGAGAGCAGTCATGAAAGAGAGGAATGAAGAGGTTTGGGCGTCTCTTGACATCTGGGTCTTGAGAGCCAACAACTCGATGATGGTTGAATTGAGGTGAGTATGAAGCAACATTGGAATGCCAGGGCGGGGGAAACAGGAGATCCCTAAAAAAACTTGCCAACCAGCAGCATTGTCTGGCACGATTCCCCCACACTAAAATCCAGAAGTGACTCATTTGGAAAGTCATGAAAGAATGAAATGGGTTCAGATAAGTACACTGTCTCCCCCCAACCCCTCCATCACTAATAAGCCTGACATTTTTTTATCTTGCTGTTTCATTTCACACAGTTTTCATGTTTGGCAAAAGTGATTTAATTAGCCTACAATACCTTGCAAATTAAGTGTTTTTAAAAATGGAGGCAACAATAATCTATATTATGATTACAGTATATTACAACTAAACATGCTAAACATGTAAGAGAATTGATTATTCATAATTTATTTACCTTTTCCTGCTAATTAGGCACATGAAACTGTCTACCTTCAGTGTTCTCTTGCAAATAAAAATTTACACAGACATTTATGTTTATGTAATTGGCACCAAATTTTGGATAAACGACATATGTGTATTCAGTTGCAACTACCCAGTTAGCCTGCAAGTATAATACAAAGTGTTAAAAATCAAAAATAAAATTAATTTTAAATTTGAATCCACCTATAGGAAAAAAAATTAGCTAAAGCAAGCATTATTACATTATAATTGACTTCATGTTATCACAATTTATTTTATTTTTGATAATATAAATACTATCTTTAAATAAAACAATAATAGACCTTAGGCATGTCAATGAGAATACATACACTGAAGAGCCAAAAAAAACTGGTATAGGTGTGCGTATGCAAATAACAGAAGTATGGAACCAATCAGAGTAACGCAATGCGGTCGGCAGCTAGATCGGTTACTGCAGCTACAATGGCATGTTATCATGATTTAAGTGAGTTTGAACGTGGTGTTAAAGTCGGCGCACGAGAGATGGGACATAGCATCTCAGAGGTAGCGATAACATTTGGATGTTCGCGTACGACCATTTCACGAATATCGAGAATCCGGTAAAACATCACATCTTCGACATCGCTGCGGCCGGAAAAAGATCGTAAAAGAACGGGACAAATGACGAGAATCATTAAACGTGACAGACATGCAACCCTTTCTCAAATTGGCGCAGATTGGATTTGTGGATTGCCCTGCAGGATTCATGGTGTGAATTGCCTCCTGCATTCCTTCAGACATTAGTTGAGTCCANAATATCGAGAATCCGGTAAAACATCACATCTTCGACATCGCTGCGGCCGGAAAAAGATAGTGAAAGAACGGGACAAATGACGAGAATCATTAAACGTGACAGACATGCAACCCTTTCTCAAATTGGCGCAGATTGGATTTGTGGATTGCCCTGCAGGATTCATGGTGTGAATTGCCTCCTGCATTCCTTCAGACATTAGTTGAGTCCATGCCACGTTGTCTTGCAGCACTTCTCAGTGTACATTAATAATGAAGTGCTTCATACCCATTATGCTATAGAAAGTTTAGGAAATTTCTCAGCAGTTTTCAATTTTGCAATGTTTAGATTTTTTCCTCTTATCTTCGATATTGTCCCATTTAGGATTTTTAAATAATTAACACACAAAAATGTACACATTTATAAGGCTTAGCTTATTTAATAACACTTTTAATAATAAATTATAATGTTAATATTTTAATAATTTTTTTAATTGTGATTTTTTTATTTGTAATTAGTAAGTATTTGTTTTATTTTGGTAGTTTAGTTTGAGTTATGGCTTTATCATTTGGCAGAGTTTTTCAGGTAGTCGCGATATTGTTTCTTTCGTTTTGTTATGATAAGACAGATTTTGCATGATTGTGACGGAAGCAAGGCTTCTAGTGGGCTGATTTAACTGTGGCAGAAGTCACCTTTATCACAGGGATTTTAATATTTGAAATTCCTGGTGCAATTGTACAGCTGCTGTATTATTTTGCTCCCAGAAAAGAGTTGAAACGTTAGGAGACCTCGTCATGTTACAAGGATAGAGGGCTGGCCTGCTAAATTAAATTTTTGGTTTAATATTAGACACTGTTTGATGCAAAGATGGCTCTATGCCATCAGTAATTGGTATGACACACTCTTCATACTAGTGATGCCACTTTTTTTTCTTGGTAGGAGGGGCTGGTAAGTGTCATATTCAGACTATTTTTGAACTTTCAATATTTCTTGTACACAATTTCGGCAGTTTTACAGTAATTTTCTCTCAGTGATCCAGAAGTCAACTTGCATAAGCCGACTGTAGTTACTGGAGCAAAAAACTTTGAAAATTAAAGAAAAATTTTCCATTTTGGAAGGAAAGTTACCCGTAATCAAAACATAAATAGTCTTCAAGATTTTAAATTTTTGCAGCGGAATTCATATTACTTATGAACATTTTCAGATTTCAGATAGTATTTCAGTTGCCTGGGTGTTGAAACATGGACAGAAGTAATTTACATTTTTTTTAAACAATTAGCCAAGTATTAATTTTGTTTTTCATTTTCATTAACATTACCTCTTTAAACAAAATTTTGTAAGCAGGGTAGTAGTTTTGAAAACATATGAACCCAGTTTACTTGGCTGCATCTTAGATTCAGATTTTCATATCGTAAAATTTCTTATTATTATAAAATGCAATTTTCATTCATCAATAAACTTCAGTTAAAGTTATTCTCTTTGTTTTATGTATATAAGTTAATAATATGGCTTCATCTGATTTGCTGTTTATATGTTTGAAATTGTTTCCTGTTGTTGAAGGTAATATGTTTTCTTGCTACTGTTTGTTTTTATCATGTTGTACATACATCACTACATGTAATTAGCATACTGATGGAGATAACTGGGCGGCTCTTACATCGAGGTCTTGAGAGTCTATGAGGGTGAAGCAAGGCAAGTATGGAGCAGCACCAGTAGGAAGGGGCAAGGGAAACAGGAGATCCCTGAGTAAACCCGCTGACCAGCAGCATCGTCCAGCACAATTCCCACATGCATAAATCCAGGAGCGACCTGAAAGGAATCAAACCCAGTTCACCTAGGTGGAAGGCGAGCAGTCGAACCACTACACCACCGCGGCCCCTAGCATACTGAAATACACTATTTCTTTTACTTTAAGGCACCCAAAAAAATAGTGATGGAACCTACACTTTAGTTTCATTTCTTTCCCACACAATAAATAGAAACTATCACAAGTTATAAAGATTTAACAAACAAATAAGTAAAGCAAAATAATACCGAAAAACTATTTACCACAGCTTCTAAAAATTATTTTAAAGTGTAAGTTATTTTATATATGGTTAGCTTGCAAAAATAAATACAACCCACATATGTACTGTACAGGTAACTAACATGAGCGTTAAGGCTTTTGTCTAAATGGGGGACGGCCTACACACTTAGTTCAGCTCCAGATGGCCTGTTACAAAAGCCACCAACTGGTCTGTACAGTTTCAGTATAACATGACCTAGTCAAAAACTGCCAAACGTTGAGTGATCTGTTAAGGAATAACTAGGGTTAAGCAAATGTGACTTTTTTTTCTCATTAAACAAAAACAAAAATATGTTATGAACTGTCGTGAAACTGAAATGAAAATGAAAAGATATTTTCATGAGCTCAGCCCTAATGAAATATTAACAAATTTCACAACTTTTTAGCACGTTATACTTTATGAGAAATTTGTTGAAAAACTGAACCAAAAAAATGTACAACAGGGAGTATTTACCACAGGGGTTCTTGCCTACATTTAAATTTCCGTTTTATGTAGTTATTTTAGTTATGAAATAATGAAGACAAAAAAAATGATTTACAGATAAAACCTTTTTTTTCTGGTGCACAAATTGAACATCCATTAAACATCTGAATATTCATCTAAATTGAGAGTTTTCATTTCATTACAACTTTCAGTAACCAAATTTCTTACAGAAACAAAAATGAAAGATTTCATTTTCATTTTGGTGTACCAAATATTTGCACACCACTANTAGAGAGTTTTCATTTCATTACAACTTTCAGTAACCAAATTTCTTACAGAAACAAAAATGAAAGATGTCATTTTTCATTTTCATTTTGGTGTACCAAATATTTGCACACCACTAGGAATAACTTTTTAGAAACTCAACACGTACGTAAATAAAAGTCAGCACCTCGGTTGTTCTATAAAGCATTTTTTCCCAAGTGAAAATGGCTTAAATGAATGTGTTCACAATAGTTTTAGGCATGAAATACCTGATATAGAGTCNATGATTTACAGATAAAACCTTTTTTTTCTGGTGCACAAATTGAACATCCATTAAACATCTGAATATTCATCTAAATTGAGAGTTTTCATTTCATTACAACTTTCAGTAACCAAATTTCTTACAGAAACAAAAATGAAAGATTTCATTTTCATTTTGGTGTACCAAATATTTGCACACCACTAGGAATAACTTTTTAGAAACTAAACACGTACGTAAATAAAAGTCAGCACCTCGGTTGTTCTATAAAGCATTTTTTTCCCAAGTGAAAATGGCTTAAATGAATGTGTTCACAATAGTTTTAGGCATGAAATACCTGATATAGAGTCTNTTTTTTCCCAAGTGAAAATGGCTTAAATGAATGTGTTCACAATAGTTTTAGGCATGAAATACCTGATATAGAGTCTAGAAAGCAGTAGGGACATAAAATATATGGCTGTGCATAACTTTGGTTTCAGTATTACGAGACATGCTGCAGGTGGTAATAGTGTGCACCAGTTGAGGGACAAGCATGGAGGTGATGAGGCATCTCGTGTGCATGCATGGCCATCACTGTTTGCATTNGTGTGCACCAGTTGAGGGACAAGCATGGAGGTGATGAGGCATCTCGTGTGCATGCATGGCCATCACTGTTTGCATTCGCTTCTAAACCTCGCACCTACAAAATAATTTCATGGCAGCAATCTTAAAATGTGTATACTTAAGTTAGCATTCAAATTCAAAACCCAATCTTCCAATGCTTTGTAATCAAACACTCCACTCCCTCATCCAATATGGTCCCACACTGATTGAAGGCCCGTCTTAACTACATCATGTCCAAAAGCATGCCTGCATTATTCAAAGATAGAGTNGTGTGCACCAGTTGAGGGACAAGCATGGAGGTGATGAGGCATCTCGTGTGCATGCATGGCCATCACTGTTTGCATTAGCTTCTAAACCTCGCACCTACAAAATAATTTCATGGCAGCAATCTTAAAATGTGTATACTTAAGTTAGCATTCAAATTCAAAACCCAATCTTCCAATGCTTTGTAATCAAACACTCCACTCCCTCATCCAATAGGGTCCCACACTGATTGAAGGCCCGTCTTAACTACATCATGTCCAAAAGCATGCCTGCATTATTCAAAGATAGAGTNTGGTCCCACACTGATTGAAGGCCCGTCTTAACTACATCATGTCCAAAAGCATGCCTGCATTATTCAAAGATAGAGTATAGAGATTGTATGTCTATAATTCCATTCACAGGAAAAAAGCAAATGGTCCATAATATTAAATATTCAGATCTTTACGAATGGTTTAGGAAACTTTTAAATGAAATAAATTGTGAGTTTTGGTTTACACACTGCCCGGAGCTCGTAAGCATGGTGACCTCACTGCACGCTTGCTGCCACCCTGCCTGCATTACACAGTTTGGGGCAGTATTCATAAACATATCTTGAGCACTAGCTTCGTCAAGACAATTGCGGTGTCTTAAGTTTGTATTTACATTTCATGAACATTGCTTAAGCTTGTATCAAGCATATGTCAACAAAGTGGTCTTTACGAAGGGAGTCTTATTTCGGTGTGCCTTGAAGACTGAATATTTCTGTTGCATAATCACTACTTGAGATCACAATTTCAAACCAAGATTTATCGTTGTTAAGACATCGCTGAAGATGGCAAATAAGCCCATCTTTGCTAAGTTCACTGTAGACATGACTTGATATAGTGCTTTTTTTAAACTTCATACTACGTTGAAGTAACAAAGATTTCTGCAAAATGGCGATAGCAAAGCTTCTGTTTGGTTCAGATTAATGATTAGCTGTGCATGTGGGCGAAAAACTACATTGTCCTCCTCTACGATAGTATTTACAAAACTGAAATTCTACAGATACCATTAATTTTTTACGGTAATTGGTATAATAGCATTTTAGTAGTGCTGTCAACTCACATTTCTAAGACCCCTGGAATGACAACCCTCTCAAAACTACAAACCTTTAATGGGGAAACATGAAAAAAATTTCACTGAAAAGGTTTTTTTTCAATAACGACCCCTTTGAAATAACAACCCTTTTTCTGGGAACCATGACAAGTCTTAGAATCGAGAGTTTACTGTACTAATTACATTGTATAAACTAGATATGTAGCACTTAACATAATAATGCTTACAGTATTTACAAAATACAATTATAATTTAGTTGTTCTCAAATGTAAATGTAATTTATAAAAAACAAAACCAGTCCAAATAAAACTTTTGTAAATACAAATTGATTATATGTACATAGTTAATTATAAATACGAAGGTTATGTAAAAGATCTTTGTCCTGTACTTTTGATTATTATAGTCAAAATAAATGCTCAGATCATGTACTGAGTTACTTATTGCCTGCTTGTGTAAATAAATTACATTTTTCGTACAGTTTTCTTTACAATATCATTATATTAAAGTAAAACATCTACATAGTAAAAATTCCGTAAATTTGTTCCCGCCAAATTACTGGACGAACAATGCATTTTTACCTCCCTTTTAACACCATATTACGCTCGCAAATCAAACCATGACCATTATATAGCTAATTTTTCATGAGCATTACGAGGCATTAATCCAGTTTGCTGAGAAAGAAAGCTGCAACTTTCAAACTACATTTTAAGTGAATAAACTGTGGATCTTAACCAACTTATGTCCGTTGCAGTAAAAAATTCTACAGCAAAATCAATAACTTTCTCATTATCTTTGCGTGAGAAGCTTGGTGACATATTTTGATGGGCGTAACGCCGCCAATGTTGGTACCAAAAACCAAAACTATGAATAAAATCGTAATCCAATAAAATTGCACACATAGGTCATCAATAATCAATCTTGTTAGTTCCAAACGCAATCCAAAAAGGAAAGCCAAAAATAGTCGTTAAAATAGTGCTATCATTAGATGTTCATAAAAATCAACATTGCACCAACAGGTTAAAATGGCTTGTTCACAAAAACTGCAGGTGTGGAACAGAGGAACTGGTGGGACGTGAAACTTGCCCTACTATTGGCCGTCCATGTTGCTAATCACGAAGAGAGAAAGGCTTTGGTTGTGAAATTTGAGCAACTATTATTGCCTTATCACAGTTGCTACATGCCCAGCATTTAACAAACTATACACAGATTTCAGCGTGTGGCAAGAAGAGAGGACAGCATGAGTCACCACTTCTATTCACGTGTATGCATTGCGCGTGCAGCCTAACTTACCAGGCATGCGCTTTAGGTGTGATCCAGCCAAAGTTTCTAAGGTATTTTTTGTTTGTTTTACAGCTGTGGCCTACCAATTAATTGTAGTGGCACAGACTCTCATATGTTATTGCTGTGTGCTAACGAACATATTTTAAAATAACCTTTATCTAAAACTTCTTGCATTTTTTTTTTATTACGGTTCCTGAGAATGTTGTTGAAACATTTCTGTACTTGCTAGATCCGTACACATATATTTCAATGAATTATAAATTTAAAAATTAATAGCAGTAGTTTTCCACTGATAATCAATGAGCAACATAGTTCTCTAACTTTAAGTAGAATGGCTGCTACTGTGAATGTTGAACTGATCATCCACATATTTATGAAGAGTAAAAATACCATGATCACATGAGAATTATCTCTAGAACTAACAATGAATTTAACAAATGTCAGTAGGGTTCTTAAAAGATCACACTCGGTAAGGTACCACACCGACATAGCGAAATGGAAGTGAAGAATAAGCATGACTCAAGAAATGAACGATAGTGTTCGGAGTGAAGCCTACTATTCTGTAAACAGAATAATTTAAATCTACGGGTTTGCTGTATCTTGTTCTTGTATCTTGCCACCCCATGGAATAACAATGAGGGGCAGTTGCCCCCCACCCCCTCGTTCCTTTGGCACAACATAACTTTAATAATAGCAGTAAATGTAGTACTATTCTTAAACTGATAATGTCAAGTGTTTGTTTAGTGGTCTTAGCTATACTGTGTACCATATAAGAAGGCCTCATTCTTGACAGTTGACGATTGCCACGCCTTTTCGTTTATGTATCCATTCGCCATCAACTGGTGAGTCAAGTATAGGCTTTGATGCGGCGAGTCAGCGCGTCCAGGAAGTGCTGCTACGTGTGACAATTTGGTGAACTGCTTGGGTGGCGCTGCATTCGTAAACGGAGCTTGGTGGGCGTGTGTAGGGTCGTTCGTAAACGCTGTACACCAAATATATGTTACTTTAAAAATTATACAGAGCTCNCTTGGTGGGCGTGTGTAGGGTCGTTCGTAAACGCTGTACACCAAATATATGTTACTTTAAAAATTATACAGAGCTCGTGGGAAAATAAAACCATTTGTATATGCACGTATATACCTTATTTTAAACAACAAAACTATAATATGTTTTTGGGTGTAGTTCGGGATATGCATAACAGATAGTGTGGAAGGACATGTTGTAACAGATGGCGCGCCTGTACCTCACAAGATGGCAGCACATGGTTGGCGAGTCTGGAAACGTGAAAAAAGTTTCGATGGTTCGTTACATTTGGATACGGATCGTTTTATTGTGCATCTCATTTTGAACACCTATACATTACTATTTTATCACAAAGTTTTGTTTCTAAAACTAAAAACTGCTGTTTTATGACCAAGTAAAATAAAATGTATTAATTAATCTACGAACTCTTTCTTATCCGCATATTTTCTGCTTGTCTGATGTGCGTCAGCACTGCTCTCAGAATAGCCAAAGTAATATTAATTTCTGTTTGTTCGTNATATTTTCTGCTTGTCTGATGTGCGTCAGCACTGCTCTCAGAATAGCCAAAGTAATATTAATTTCTGTTTGTTCGTGCATCAGCTGATACAGGATTTTGTAAATGGCACGTTGTTTGTTTTGAATATGTCAAATTGCCACTCACTGACTGTCAGAATGTGGCCTTCTTATATGAAATGAACTATAGCAGGAGAGCTTCCCTCCAATATCTTACAGTTGTGCAACATGGAGTTCCAAGTGCATGCTTGCCAATACTATATTCACTCAAATAGATAATGACCTGAAAAAAAGACAACTCCCACATTTTTTATTTTGTGTATAGGAAAAGTTCTCTATCAATTATTTGGGCATGTAATTTTGCAGGATTATTTTATTGTAGACCTTGAAGGTTTAACAAGATCACATTATTCACAGTTTATTCTATTCAGTAAACCCCAATTTTATGAGGGCAGCCAATTTATAAGATTGTTTTTGGGGATTCCAAAACAAAGGAAAATTTAAAAATCTTAGCAAAATGCAAGAAGTTATGATCAAAATATGTTAAAGTATGTTCACTAGCGATAAAACATAGATGCTGTAATTTTGTTGCCACTGATTGTGTGATGGTTGTCACGACTAAAATTTCCTACATAACCAATGAACTTCAAGTTAATATAACTGCTACATGTGCGAGACCACCTAAAGAACACTGTGGAGCTGCGGCGCCAAATTGAATAAATAAACATTTTTGCGATGATGCATGCCGTCTGACCTAAAACCATTACTGTTGCTGTTACACCTAGCCTGGACCCCTCCCATTGCCGCTTAAAACATGAGGTGCCTTGAAAATGGGTTGATTTTCCTCTAAATGAGTGTAGATCCCTAAATGGGCGTAGATAACACCTGCTCGACCACAAGTTACAATTTTGCAACCCAGTCTAGCTTGGCCACCACCTCCTATCACCATCTGCCACGCGCAGAAAGTTCACGCGGCTACAGTGGAGTGGCTGTAAGAAGGAGCAGTGTGTCACCCCTGCACACATCTGACCCTCAGGACATATGCCGCACTGATATATATTGAGTTNTGCTACATGTGCGAGACCACCTAAAGAACACTGTGGAGCTGCGGCGCCAAATTGAATAAATAAACATTTTTGCGATTATGCATGCCGTCTGACCTAAAACCATTACTGTTGCTGTTACACCTAGCCTGGACCCCTCCCATTGCCGCTTAAAACATGAGGTGCCTTGAAAATGGGTTGATTTTCCTCTAAATAAGCGTAGATCCCTAAATGGGCGTAGATAACACCTGCTCGACCACAAGTTACAATTTTGCAACCCAGTCTAACTTGGCCACCACCTCCTATCACCATCTGCCACGCGCAGAAAGTTCACGCGGCTCCAGTGGAGTGGCGGTAAGAAGGAGCAGTGTGTCACCCCTGCACACATCTGACCCTCAGGACATATGCCGCACTGATATATATTGAGTTGNGTAAGAAGGAGCAGTGTGTCACCCCTGCACACATCTGACCCTCAGGACATATGCCGCACTGATATATATTGAGTTGCAGCCCCAGAAAACACAAGTTGTCCTTTTCAGTTATTGCCAACATTTCTCTCTGTTACAAGCACAGCGATATTCTGCCGCTTGCAACTAATAGTCAACCATCCATTACGGACGAGCAGATTTAGCATTTGAGTTACCCTCAAAGGTTTTTGCAGTCTGTGCTCACTATACCGACCACCTCATTAAGACTTAATGTGTAACTTCGACCCATGTACATAAATTTGCTAAACGGCTAGATAAAGGAAGGCAGCTGTAGTCTGAACGTGGCTTAGGCCACGTTTCTGCGTGGGTCAAACCTGACAGGGATTTTTTAGTGAGCTTGGCAATAGACTCGAACGGGTCCCACTTGACAATAATGTCTATTCTGAATAAATGATACAGCCCTTTATTCTGGAATTTCATATCTGCTTATTGGAGAGGGTTATCCCTATTTCACATGTCAATATCTGCAGTCCCCGTTAAACTAGTAACCTACTCCGTGCACAGGGACTTATCCACGAGGAATAGAGTAATCGGACATATGTGCTTACACAATAACAAAACAATTCCTATGGTGGAAGACTGTGTCTCAAGGGGTGATCCCCGTCGCAACTTGATGCCCAGTACTATGGCAGTCTGTCTTGGTTGAACTTGGGTCCTCTGAACACACCTGTTAAGCACAGTACCTGGGAGCAGGTACTAGGTCGCACATGTGTTAATTCCCAGCTACTGTCACCACCCCCAACAATCCAGGATGCCACTGCAATACATTACTGTGCGTTCGATTTGGAGAGTCGGTGTAACCGGGATCCTGGTACAGACAGACTGAGCCTACCCATCCTTTTTAGGGGGATTTATGATTAAATTAAAGACCTTTTCAAATATAAAACTTTTATGAAAATTTGTTAGTCAGCTTTCATCATTTCCTGAAAGGAATGTTTATGCATTAATCATTGGATGGAAGGTGATAGCACAACCTTTATGTGCGCCGGAACTGGTATGATNGAAAGGAATGTTTATGCATTAATCATTGGATGGAAGGTGATAGCACAACCTTTATGTGCGCCGGAACTGGTATGATAACAAAAGCAAATGGAAGTGAATGAAAACGGACATTGTACAAAATGTCAGTATACGTGTGTGTACATTTACTGTCACTGACCTCAAGAGATTCAAGTACCGGTATTTTATATACACAAAATATACACCACCCCTATTTAAATTGGGATCTTGGAAATGGGTAGGCATTATATTTGCAACTTGAGCCATTTTGCCTCCCGACGAAGCCATTTCCTCATGTCACCTGTATGGCGACGGGCGTCAGATAACTTGACAGTTAAACTCTCAACACGACACAAATACATACAACCATTCAACATATTTAAAAATGGAAAGCATCGTTATCACATGACACCTTTAACAGAAATATGCATAAATGTGGTAAACTTGTCATTACTTTTCTCATGTAATTACCATTTTAAAAACCTGAGTATGAAAAAAAAAAAAGAAGAAAGAAGTTATTAACAAAAACTTCAAATGTGAACTGCTTATCTGCTCACGCGGCGGCATGCTCACCCAGCCTGAAAGCTACCCTCCCACTCCACCCGGTATATCAGCATCACGTGGCTCACACTACCATTCCAACTATGTATTGTCATTCACTTAGCAGGAGGAAAAATGTAGCGATATGAATTGCTTAACATGGCAAAGATTTATTCTTATTGGCAGAAACTATTCCCAAATTTTTTTCCTTGGTTTCAATTCTATAATACAGGTTTTAATTCTATAATAAATTAAGGAGATACTTGTTCACTTACCTGACTAAGCTGATAGATAAAATTTTTTTTAATAATTTGCACTGTCTAGTACTTGCACATCTAGTATCATGTAGGATACATTTCAGAATTACTTGTGTAGCAAAAAACAAACGACCAAGTTTTCACAGAGTAAAATAAGCTTTTGTATTTTATTTTTTAAAACATACCTACCATATGTTAAAATCTTTTAAACATTAAAAATTGCATTTTTTTAAATTTTTGTTACAAAGTGCTATATTTCTTATAACTTTATGCACTTTAAAAAGTGCTCTGTTTCTTATAACTTTATAAGTCCCCACAACTATATCAGTTATCAAAATTGTCATGACAAAATTGTATAAACAGATAGTCATAAAAAACACTCTTCAAATGCAATAAATAACACAGCAACTATTGCACGTACAACCGCCAACATTCTGGAATCTCTCATATGGCCATCGGCACTCTGGAATATCAACTACACTGACAAACGAGAGAGCCTGCATCTCCTTGGATAGCAAGCCTAGTTGGAATGTGCTGCATTAGCAAAATGCAACCGATACAACTTCTGCTATTCATGTTCATGGCTGATCGTTTTCCGCACCTTCTGGATCAAACCTGACATCTTCTCATATGCACCAGTGCTCTCCGGCAGGTTCTCAAAGTTTATGATATCAGAGATGTCTTTAGAGAATTTGATGGTCTCTGGCAGCCGCTTGAACGGAGAGCAGGAGTTCAGAAGTGGTGTACCAAAGTTCACATTCTTAACCTGTAATGCAGTAATGTTCACAAACCTAAATTTCTCTGAGAATATCAACCAATATGTGGCTGCAACCTTAACAGTTTACATAAAAGAGTGAAGAGATTTGGGCGGCTCTTAACCGCAATGTCTTGAGAGCAGAGTTTACAAAGTACTAAATTATTTTCAGGTACATCTACACACACACACACAATATGTCAAGTACACTGCATTCCAGGGCTATTCAATTAGCAGTCCGCAAGCCACATGCATTCCACCAGATTAGTTCACTGACAAAATATTTTATTGTAAATTATTATTTTTAATATATAGTTTTTAATATTTATATAATAATATATAATTAAATAATTATAATAAAGTACCTTATATAACATCAACTTATGTGCAAAAACCAATTCTGGATTTCTGATTTTCTGTGGTGGGACAGAAAGAAAAATCCTTGGGTTTCAATTTTGGTTATTTTTCAAGTTCAGTTTACTTACATACATAACAAAAGATAACCACTATGATTTTAAAAAAATAGATGTTTCATTTCCTTTTCTCTCCATCGCCAGATAAAAAATATGACGTCAGATTACAGTAGATTACAGTACATGGTTGGATCTGTTATAACATCTGATGGTGAGAAAAGGTAGGGGGTGGGGGAAGAGAAGCAAAGCTACAGGACTACTTTTATGTAACAGAAACCTTGGGCTGTTTTATATATATCCACATATTGTCTCCCTCCACCTCTTCACCCTCCTGGCTCCTGATGACCTTTGTGATGGGCGAGGGGAAGGCAAGCTGGGCTGCTAAGTACGTACATATAAAGTATAAAGACATGGATACTCTAAAAAAACAGATGGATTTTGAAAAACGATACTTCATGAAAGGAACCATACAATCCATGCAGTCTCTTTCAAGTAGTGTTCTATACAAACTGTGCAAAATAAACAATGTATACAGAATATTATAGAAATGAAAGTGATGCTTTTTGGTTTCACAGTATTTTGTGCCTGCAACATTCCCTGCAAAAAATTTTTTTTTTCTGAACGATCGTTGGTTTGCAACCCTCAGATCTCGAGAAAAGGGGATGGAGTTGCCCAAGTACTGATTTTGACAACCATTGGTACTTTGATCTTGTCAGCTGTATCGGCTGGCAGCATTGTAGCAGAGTGAAATGTAGGAAAAAACAACACAGCAGTTATACAGCAGTTCAATATGCAGAGAAAAATGGAAAAACTTCAGATGTAACAGAACTTTTTGTTAGTTTGTAGTCAGCAGGGTTGGCTGTACTGTCTAGTGTTTTGTACATGGATTTCTGTAACATGACAACCAATTTATGAATAAATAAAGGCCAATAACTGTAAGGTGACTAGGATATCAGGTAAACTCTATGGCACAGATTTTTAAAATTGTTAACAAGTCTTTAAACATTGATTCTGACAGCAGCAAAGGTGACAAGGCTTACTAATTATTGATTAAGTTTGTGTACAGTATATTTCTTAACAATTTATGNAGTATATTCTTAACAATTTATTCAAAATAAAATAATGAAAATAACTTTCATGGTGTGGTTATAGTGCATTTGGTTTGTTTATGACAAGCGCATAAGAGAAAAATGGTGATTGCTATATTTATTTATTACAGTACCTATCTACAATAAAACCCCTTTCTTACACTTCTCAGGGCACAAAAAAAAAATTACACGTGACGACCTAGGGAATGGGACATCATGTCAAGAGTGGAGAGTTTTTGTTTCTGCGCAAAAGTCACTTGCATAGGTAGGGGACGGACTCTACTGTGGAGGCATCTGCATTCTGACTCGTCGGCCTTGTACAGGTCCCTTATATAGTGTTGGGTGCATCGGGCGCCTACTTGTTCCAAAGTCTGTGAGGGCGAGATGATGCCTCCGGGCGTTGGGNCTCCCGTGGGGATGTACAGCTGAGGACTGGTGTAGGTTGTTTACTTAGGGGGTGGCGAGATGCAAGGATAGCAGCTATCCTCCGTGCATTCCCTCTGCTCCCTTGTCGGTGAGCAAACGTCATGGACAGGGAAGGTGCTACCGCTCATCCTATAGAAGGCGGGAGGCAACAAACCCCTGGCTAAAGTGTACTCCAGAAGTTCCTGGATCAAGCCTTGGTAGGCCTGGCACTCCCTCCGGTGAGCTTATACGCTCTGGATGGCTCTCAGAATTGACCTTCACCAAGGATGCGCTCAAAGTTTAACATAACCTAGATGACTGTCTCACACGTACGCCACACACCCGCCACCGTCAGATAATGTAGTCTCTGCCTACTTCTACTTCTGTATTTACACTGGGTCACAGAACAGTCAATATTAGGCAGGTTACTGGAATGCATAGTTATTTTGCAAGATCAACAGGTGTACTAACATGCTTATCAAAGTTTGGCCCCCTCGGGTTCGGGCCAGGCGGCAATGCTGCTGTCATCTCTTAGCGGGGTGCCAGCACGGTGGATTGGGCAGCTGTGCGGGCTGTATCCGCCGCTGGTTTACAAGCAGCGGGGATGATAACGTGACATCCTTTCATTACGTGGCTGCTGGCCTTTGAAACTGCCAGTCAGGGTTTGACAGCCTCGTGGGCACGTGACACGCACATGATGATGCGAAGTCGAAACAATAATGTGTAAGAAGTGTCACGTGTCAAAGTTTATGCAGTATGTGCATTACATGGGACCAAAGAATGATTGAGATGTAAATGACAGAAAAGGGGTTCTACATACATATCTGGAATTAGTCAGAATTATGGAGTTTATCAAGGGAACCATGAGCAGCAGGCCTAATAAAGTAAAATCCCCTTTTACACCCCCTGATTTGACATGTTTTTACACCTTCCTGCATTTTACACTTAATTTTTTTGGTACCATTTACAGTTTTTAAGCATTATTTTTCCTCTTTTTACGCTTTCCTCCATTTTACAAAACCTTTTCCTAGTACCNCCCATTTACAGTTTTTAAGCATTATTTTTCCTCTTTTTACGCTTTCCTCCATTTTACAAAACCTTTTCCTAGTACCTTGGAAAGTGTTAGGAAGGGGTTTCACTGTAAGTACATACCGTTATCCTACATCAAATTGTCTTGAGTATTACAGCATTCCAAGGTTTTAACAAGTTTTAGCAGCAAAAACGTAGGTGACCTACATAAATATATATGGTATTTTAACACATTAAAATACAAAAGTACAGTGAGACCTCTTATTTACGTTCTCAGTATTTAAGTTTTCCCGCAATTTGCACCATTTTCTACAGATCTCGTTTATGTACCATAAGGACTTTCGCTTAAATTGCATCACAAAATTGACTATATTCCCGGTATTATAGGNCAGATCTCGTTTATGTACCATAAGGACTTTCGCTTAAATTGCATCACAAAATTGACTATATTCCCGGTATTATAGGCTGTTTATGATAATCTCCAGTACTTTTTTAATCAATGTTTGAAAAATGTCACTACCCCTACGAACATATATTTCAACAAGTACACTGACTGGCATGCACCCAGTAAAGTAGGTATCGACGACAGAGGGAAAGAAGTGTTAGGTAAATATTTCTAAGTACTAAAATGAATAATTTTTTTTAAACACATAAAAATGTAATAATAAGCACATTAAAAAAATTCTTATTTTTCTAATCATTTCACAGTTCTACTTGACCGATGCATAAAATAAAGTGATCAGTCTCATGGCAATGGTAATTTTACATATGGTGGAAGAATACACAACAGGCATACAAGTAGATCTTTAGCAGAACTTTCAAAAATGCTCACTATATAGTGAACACCATATAAAACCATGTAAAACAAGTATTTACATCTTGTCTCTGTGTCACAGATAACAACCACAAGTTTGTAAATCTTCAGCTAAAATTCATTTTTGAATTGAATACAAAATGTTTGATGGGGTAACATCTGGTAGCTTGGTGAACGTGCAAACACTTTATTTTACACTGTATGCCTGGAACGTGCCTCAAAGAAAAATGGCAGCCTGTGAATATTTATTTCTTCAAAAGTAGAGTGGTAACACTGCAACTGCTGTATCCATATCAAAACTGTCTGTACTTAACATGTCTTTTACTACATGGATATTTCCTACAATAAAGGTTAACATCTATCTGGCCGATATCCAGTAAATAAATATGTCTGCAACATGTTGTTTTAAATAAAACATAACATCTGACTTACTCTTTTTTTATTTCCCGAACGTTTTATTTGTAGAAAGTAATGGAGACCATAAAAGTGCGTAAAACAATTTCGATTGCAGATAAACTAAAAATAATATCCAACTTTTACAAGCACATTGGTATCCGTGTTGATCTTGCAAAAGAACTATGCATTCCAGTAAGCAAGCTTAATATTGACTGTTCAGTGGCCCAGAGTAAATACAGAAGTAGGCAGAGACTACATTATCAGACGGTGGTGGGTGTGTGGCGTACATGTGCGACAGTCATCTAGGTTAAGTTAAACTTTGAGCTCGTCCTTGGTGAATGTCAATTATGAGAATTCAAGATGGCAGACTTGGCAAACATCGGCCGTTTGGTTGTCGTGGAAATCGTTTTGGTTGTGGTAATTACAGGTCCGCCACGGATAATTTTTGGTCCTCCAGGGGTTGGATCGGTGCGGAAACGTAATATTGAAAGTTACAGTCAGCGACGGTTCGACATGGTAGTAGGTCCTTGGGGAAACGGCATCACGGCCGAGCGTCCAACATAACCTCACAGTATTGGGCAGTGTGGTGTGGTGTTGGCCCAGTTGCGAGCTCTTTGCAAGATCTGCAGAACAGAATTATCGGAAGTGTGCGAAGCTGGGGAAAGGCCGTACTTAGTTGTGATGTGAAAAGGAAAGTGGAGGGCGAGGTTTTCGTTGGAAAAATGGGTCTCTGCAAGCTTTTTTGGGGTACAAGTGAACGATATTGGTGAACGGGTCATTGATCGGCATTGATGGTATGCGGTGGTGAGCAGCCAAACACTTTTTCCGTGTTGGGTGAAGGAAAAAGTTGGGCAGTATGGCGGTAGCAGTTGAGGTTGGTGCTGGCATAGATTCAATTGCAACGGGCTGCAACTCTCGCAGACAAAGCCTTAATGGATCCAGCGCAATATCACCTATTTAGGGCCTCTCTGTAGAGATTTCGCTCGCATTCAGTGGTTTCGAGGAGGACCATCTCCTCATCACCTGCAGAGCTGAAGAGGTCGAGGACTTTGATGAAGAAGAACACAGCAGGAGACTGGATGTTTTTGATGACACATATTACCAAATCATGGAAATGGCCGACACTTTGGCTGAGTTATCAAGGACTGACAATCAAGCATAGGCAGCAGGTATGTCACATACTCCTAGGGTTCCATTACCAACCATCAAGTTACCCAGTTTTAGTGGGTAATCAAATAATGGCAAACACTTATTTTAATCTCTTGGAGGCCGTGGTTGCAAAAAACCCACAGTTGATGAATGTGGTGCGGCTGTCATATTTAAAGATAGCATTACCTGGGAAACCCCTATCTATAGTCCAGTCCTTGCCCCTCACTGAGGAAAACTTTGAGGTTGCATGGAAGCTCCTCCAAATATGCTACAATAATAAGCGATTAAATGTTAATCACCATATAGAAGCATATTGGTCAGTGCACCGCCAGTCACTGGAAATTGTTACACTTTGGTCAAATTATTGTCAACTATTAATGAGAATGTTGCAGCACAGAAGGTATTAGGAGTATCTGTGCATACCTGGGATTCATGCTACTCCACTTACTGAAGAGAAAGATGGAAATGAGCCTCAGAAGAGAGTGGGAACTAACCAATACAGATTCTAATAAATTACCAACTTTAGAGGAATTCATATCATTTTTGGAAGAAAGACAGAAAGATGCTGAAGTCACTTGGGGGAGGGCAAAAACCCAAGACAATACACAAGGGTAGCAGCCAAATATACACTAAACCATCTGGTTCACTTGTATAATAGCACAGTCATTCCTAGGCCAAGCCAAGGGGGCTCATCTCGTTGTGTCGTGTCAGGATACTCATCCATTACCAAAGTGTCCACAGTTTTCGCCAAAGGAGCGCTTTGATATTGCAAAACAGTGCAACTTTTGCATTAATTGTTTACGGCCTTCTCATAGGACTAAGGAGTACTCCTCACAGACAACTGCAAAACCTGTGACAGGAGGCACCACACACTTCTGCACTTTGACAACTCGTTGCCCAACCAAGACTCAAGTTCACAGCAAAGTGCAGACACAAGTGATCAAAACCTTACCACCTCACTAACCAGCACTGCACCTGCATCATATTTTATATTGGTAACTGCCAATGTTGGAATGAGGGATGCTACTGGCAACATACAGATGTGTCGCCCATTGTTGGACTCTGGTANTTGGTAACTGCCAATGTTGGAATGAGGGATGCTACTGGCAACATACAGATGTGTCGCCCATTGTTGGACTCTGGTAGTCAGGCCAATTTTATTACTAGCCACGGACTTTCGAAGCTGGGGGTGTTGAGGTCAAGATGTTCACGATCGGTGCAAGGTATTGCTGGCGCTCCGGTTGTGGAGGTAAAAGGTGTCGCAACGTGTTGCATCCAGCCAGCTGGTGAGCATAAGTTGTTTACCATCGAGACACTGGTGCCGAACAAAATCAGTGAACAGTTCGCAACTTTGAATGTGCCCCTCAGTACTGGAAGCATTTGTCAAACCTGAAATTGGCTGATCTTCAGTTTGGGACACCACACTCCTTCGACTTAATAGGAGTAGAACTGTTTCCATACTGACCTGTGATAGAATAGGAGGTCCAGGTTTACCAGTTGCACTGGACTCAATCTTCTGGTGGTTAGTGATGGGAAGGGTGGACACTGATGCGGGATCATCAACCGCACTTGTGACTACATGTCTCCATATGTCAGCGATGTCCTTGGAAGAGAGTGTAGGGAAGTTTTGGGAATTGGAGGAAGTGCCTAAGGCAGTTCTGATCACTTCTGAGGAAGTTCAGTGCAAAGAAATTTTTCAGCAGACACACTGCAGACAGCCTAATGGAAGGTACGAAGTGGCGCTTCCATTCAAATCAACAGGGTCAGAACGTAGAGAGTCACGGGGTCAAGCGCTGAGAAGACAGGACCATCTAGGGCAGCGACTTCGTCTGAGCACACAGGTAAACCTTCTCTACCAATATTTTAAGACAGATTATCGTGCATCAGGCCATATGGAGGAGATACCAGAAACAGATGTCNAAACCTTCTCTACCAATATTTTAAGACAGATTATCGTGCATCAGGCCATATGGAGGAGATACCAGAAACAGATGTCAACCAGGGTTCATCTTATTACATCCCTCACCACTACATCTTGAAACCGGACAACACGACCACCAAGCTGAGAGTTGTCTTCGATGCCTCAGACAAGGCATCATCAGGACATTCATGGTGCTCCTCTTAGGACAAAAAACTTCAGTGTGACATTAATGACTTAATCTGCTTTCGGTTACATACAGTTGTCTTTACAGCAGACCAACAGNCAAAAAACTTCAGTGTGACATTAATGACTTAATCTGCTTTCGGTTACATACAGTTGTCTTTACAGCAGACCAACAGATGTACAGGAAGATCTTGATCGATCCATGTCATCAAGACTACCAACATATACTATGGCATTTCAACACATCCTCAAGGGTCAAGTCACTTATGGAGTCACCACTTCTCCATTTTTGGCTATTCACATTCTTTGTCAGCTCACAAATGATCAGGGTCACAAGTTCCCACGTGCTGGCATGGTATTAAAAACAGTACATATGTGGATGATGTGGTAGCTGGAGCAGAGTCGGTGCAGGAAGCCGTAGCACTTTAGCAGGAGTTGGTGGATATGCTGCGATCAGGTGGCTTCTGCCTTAGGAAATTTGCAAGATATAAATCTGAGTTTCTGGCAGCATTGCATCAGCCCCATCTTCAAAGGCCCATTAAGCATCTGTTCAGCGATGCTGACGGAGCCACTCAGCTAAAGGTTCTTGGTCTACACTGGGTGCCAAGTAGCGATGTATTTTCATACGAGGTACGATCACCAGGTGAAGTGCTGACTAAAAGAGCTGTCTTATCTGATTTATTTTTGATCCGCTTGGGTGGCTGTCGCCATAACAGCTACTGGCTAAACACTTTATTCAACAGCTGTGGTTGGAAGGGGTTGAATGGCATGAAGAACTGCCAGAGGCCAAACAAACGAGGTGGACTGTGTCAAGCAGATTACCATTCCTCGAGGATGCTTGGTGAGTTCACCAGACTCAAGGTTGGAACTTCACAGATTCTCAGATATATCTGAGAAGAGATATGCTGCAGTGGTATATGTTAAAGTCATTCCTGCTAGTGGTCCAGTAAAGGTGCAGATGATAATGGCAAAATCGAAGNTGCTGCAGTGGTATATGTTAAAGTCATTCCTGCTAGTGGTCCAGTAAAGGTGCAGATGATAATGGCAAAATCGAAGCTAGCCCCAACCAAGAAGGTTACTCTCCCCAGACTGGAACTCTGTGGAGCACTGTTTCTTGCAAAGATCATTCACTATGTGCTGACGAGTGTTCTATAACCAACTAAACGTTGGTGATGTTTTTGCAAGGACTGACTCACAAGTGACAGTGTGGATCCAGTCATTGTCTCACCACTGCAAGACATTTGTTGCCAATAGAATGGGGGAAATTCAGATCAACACACCGCCAAAATGGTGGCACTATGTTTGGTCAGAGNACCAACACACCGCCAAAATGGTGGCACTATGTTTGGTCAGAGGATAATCCTGAGGACTGTGCCTCAAGGGGCTTGATGCTATCACAGCAGGTCAACCACCCACTCTGGTGGACAGCGCCTTCGTGGATGAGGGACAGTCCAATGCCCTGCCAGCCATTTTGAGTCTGAAGTANCACCCACTCTGGTGGACAGCGCCTTCGTGGATGAGGGACAGTCCAATGCCCTGCCAGCCATTTTGAGTCTGAAGTAAAAGCAGACACAGAGGAATACTTGTCTGCAGAAAGTCGTGCCCCAGTGTCTCTGATTGGAAGTGTGTAATGCATTGACTTATCATTGCTTGGTAGATATTCATCTTAGAATAAGATAAAACGAATAACTGCATATTGCCTTTGCTTCATTGAGTTAAGAAAGCCAAACAACACAAGAATTAAGGAACCCCTCACTGTTGTAGAGTTGCAGGCATCTGTTTTGTTTTTGGGTTAAGAAAACCCAGGCAGTAGAATTCAGTGCAGAGCTTGCAGCCATTGCAAAAGGGGAGTACTCAGCCTCCCTGAAGAGGTTGAATCCCTTTGTGGACAACAATGGTATCCTTAGGGTGGGCGGAAGGCTCCAGGCATTATTGCTGCCCTATAACCAGAAGCTCCCCCNGTGGACAACAATGGTATCCTTAGGGTGGGCGGAAGGCTCCAGGCATTATTGCTGCCCTATAACCAGAAGCTCCCCCCGTACTGCTTCCAAAGAAGTGTCGCTTGGTAGAACTGATAATCGACCAACTGCTTAAGGATCTATTTCATCCAGGGCCGCAACACTTGTTGTCTGTTATGCAGCAGGAATTCTGGGTTGTAAACGGGAGAGATGCAGTTAGACAGTGGTTGCTTCAGTGCGCAACTTGTTTCCATTGTCTGCCCAAACTGATGCCTGTGATGGNAGAGATGCAGTTAGACAGTGGTTGCTTCAGTGCGCAACTTGTTTCCATTGTCTGCCCAAACTGATGCCTGTGATGGCAGGCCTTTTGGCTGAGCGGATCACTCCAGCAAAACCATTCTTGAAAACAGGTGCGGACTATGCAGGACCCTTCACTATTACAATGGGAAAAGGTCGAAAACCAAGGACATTCCGAGCCTATCTCTGATTGTTTGTTTTTCAACCATGGATTTTCATCTTGAGCTGGTATTGGAACTATCTACGGAGGCTTTCATGGCAGTATTCCAAAGTTTTGTGGCTCGACAGGGTTGCTGTACAAAGTTATTTAGTGGCTGTGGAACAAATTTTGTTGGAGCTGGTAAGAAGATCCAAGACCAGGATTTTTTCTCCAATGCCAAAAACCATACAGAGATCCAGAAATCATTATGTGACCAAAAAATCAAGTGGCACTTTAATCCCCCAACTGCAGCACATTTTGGAGGTTTGTGGGAGGCCGGAAGGTTGTGGGGATCCAGATCTTGACGTACGAGGAATTCTGCACTGTGTTTAAGTAAATTGAAGCAGTGCTTAATTCTCGTCCATTGTCGGCACTGTCTAAAAACCCTGCTGACCTCACCTTATTGACACCAAGTTATTTTCTAACATTGGGACTATCGCAAGCTGTTCCTGATGAAGATTTCACAGCTGTGCCCCTCTGATAGTCTGTCAAGATGGAATCTCCTGCAGAAAATTCTTCAAGATTTCTGACACCGGTGGCATCAGGAGTACATGCACCAGCTGTAATTTCGAAGAAAGTGGACAGCAGGTTCAGTCAATCTTGAGCAAGACACTCTTGTCTTGATTCAAGATCCCAATGTGCCACCTCTTCATTGGCAACTTGGTTGTGTGGTCAAAACCTTCCCTCCCTGGTGCAGATGGAATAGTGCGAGTGGCTCAACTTTGTGTCGCTCAAAGATTTCTGACGCGCTCAGTTGTTAAGCTATGCCCCTTACCCTGATTTACTTTGAAATCATAATTTCAAGGTGGGCGGAATGTTCAGTGACCCAGTGAAAATATGGAAGTAGGCAGAGACTACATTATCTGATGGTGGCAGGTGTGTGGCGTACGTGAGAGACAGTCATCTAGGTTTAAGTTAAACTTTGAGCTCATCCTTGGTGAAGGTCACTTATGAGAATTCAAGATGGCGGATTTTGCAGAGTCTGGTGTTTGGTTGTCGTAGAAATTGTTTTGGTTGTGCTAATTAAAGTTCTGCCACGGAACATTCACCTTTTNGAGTCTGGTGTTTGGTTGTCGTAGAAATTGTTTTGGTTGTGCTAATTAAAGTTCTGCCACGGAACATTCACCTTTTGTTATTTAATTTACATTGGCTATGTTAGTGGATGAAGCTTTATTTAATTTAAGTCAAAATCTGAAATAATTTTTTTGGGAAGGTTGAAGATTAATGTTATACAGTATTTGCAATTCTATTTTTAAATTTTTTATTACTGGAAAGCGTTTACTGCAGAACAAACGAGAAATACAGGAAATGAGGTATGTACTAGATGAAATTTTACAGCTTCCTCCAATTTACACTTTCCCAAAANGAAACGAGAAATACAGGAAATGAGGTATGTACTAGATGAAATTTTACAGCTTCCTCCAATTTACACTTTCCCAAAATTTACACATTTTTCCTTTGTTCCCTTGAAAATTGTAAATAAGGGGTTTCGTTGTATGTGGAATATTAACAGAACAGGGTGCACAAATCAGACAAATAATGTACAACCGGACCATGAAAAAACAACAGTATACTGTATATACTCTGATATCAATTAAAAAGTAAAAATAAAAAAAATCATTTTACAGGTGTGCAAGGTAATGTTAGAGGTGTATAAGAACTTTCAGGAACACATGTCCTTCAGGTAAGAAAAAAAGGAATAGCAGTAACGGAGAAGAGAGATACAGGCAGAGAAGCAGAGAGTGGCTTACCTTGCCGAGGGTAATGGGGGTGTGGTGGGTGGTGGTACCAATGGCCCGGGAGGTGGCGACACGGGGTGTGGTCACAGTGGATCCCGCATCGGAGCTTGCACCATCCTCCAGCTCAGCCAGGAGCAGCTCCTTCTTACTCTCCAGCTCCGACAGCGAGGGAGACTGCACCCGCGGGGACGACACACTGCTGTGACCCTGCAAAGAACAGCCTCTCTGACACACAGAGATGACGTTCCAGGGAAAAAATGAAAATGACAGCGCAAAACTCAACAAAAGAAACAAAACACACTTCCAAAACAAAGAACATAAATACATTAATAGATAACATTTCCTATAAATTTTAGAAACTATGTACATTTTTTTTTGCAAGTTGCAGCCATATTTAACTGAAGAGTTGTTCCTTTCCTGGCAAGAAAAATAAGACATTAGTATGGCTGCAAATATTTCATCCAAATACATTTAGCATNAGAGTTGTTCCTTTCCTGGCAAGAAAAATAAGACATTAGTATGGCTGCAAATATTTCATCCAAATACATTTAGCATCTTATCTTCGGAGAAAATATTTTAAAATTTGGATAATGTTTAACAAAGTTTGAAAGTACATTCTGCATTACTTAACAAGTAAAAAAACACCAACACATCTCAGAAAACTTCTTGTTTCTTACCACAGAAGCTCAAATATCAAATATTGTAAGAATTCTGAGCATCGCTGGCAGCCACAAGGAGATTTCTGTGCACATGNAGAGTTGTTCCTTTCCTGGCAAGAAAAATAAGACATTAGTATGGCTGCAAATATTTCATCCAAATACATTTAGCATATTATCTTCGGAGAAAATATTTTAAAATTTGGATAATGTTTAACAAAGTTTGAAAGTACATTCTGCATTACTTAACAAGTAAAAAAACACCAACACATCTCAGAAAACTTCTTGTTTCTTACAACAGAAGCTCAAATATCAAATATTGTAAGAATTCTGAGCATCGCTGGCAGCCACAAGGAGATTTCTGTGCACATGNAACAGAAGCTCAAATATCAAATATTGTAAGAATTCTGAGCATCGCTGGCAGCCACAAGGAGATTTCTGTGCACATGTACATGGCATTGTTTTCTAGTAACAAGCTAAGAGAAGAATGGCAGTTCCAAAGTTTGGTAAAAACACAATCCACAAACGTTACTGGGTACATTCAGAAAAGACCTTTATTTTTTTTTTGTGTGAGATAAAACATTTACTTCAAAATTTGTTTGAACCTTTCAGAAACACACTACCATAGAAATTTGAACTTTACTTCTTTCTTCTATAAAAACAAACATCTTGCAACACCCATTCTAAATAATGTCAACTGTTAGTTTACAGGCAGAGGGAAAATCATGGTCACTGGCCTCACAAGTTCACCATTAGGGGTTTTCAGGGTCACATTTCTTACTACACCATCATCACCGGGATGCGTTTTGACAACACTGGCAGGTTTCCATTTTAAAGGTGGTAAGTTTGAATCCTTCAACAGCACTAACGCATCCTTTTCCAAATTGGGGATTGCTAAGTTCCACTTAAGTCTCTGACTTAATGTGTGGAGATATTCGCAGCTCCAGTGTCTCCAAATGGATTGCTTCAGTTTTGTTATTAACTGCCACCGATCCAGACAATTCTCAACCTGATGTGACAAATCTTGCTCTGGTAGGCCAACAAGAGGAGCACCAATCAAAAAATATCCTGGGGTGAGAGCATCAAACTCTCAAGGATCATTAGAGAGAGGACACAATGGTCTTAAGTTTAGAACGACAGAGATCTCAGCAAAAAGTGTGGCTACTTCCTCAAAAGCGAGTATCTGCTCTCCAACAATGCGCTTCATACGCAGTTTGACAGACTTTACTGCTGCCTCCCACAGACTGCTAAACTGAGGGTCAGCTGAGGGATTGAAATGCCACACAATATTCATGTCAGAAATGTGTTCTTGTAGTGTCTGTCAGGCTGGCTCTGTGAAGAGTGCTTTGTTCACTTCCCTGAGGTGTCTGTTAATACCAATTAAGTTTGTGCCTTGGTCAGAAAAAATATCGGAGGGTGTTCCTCTCAAAGATACAAACCTACGCAAAGCAGCTAAAAAGACATCTGTACACAAGGTCTTGCTCGACATGCACACAAAAAGACACAAATAGCTTTCGTTGACTGGGGTCTTGCANAGACATCTGTACACAAGGTCTTGCTCGACATGCACACAAAAAGACACAAATAGCTTTCGTTGACTGGGGTCTTGCATGTTTTAGTGGGCTTTGAAGAAAAAGGGCCTGCAAAGTCCACACCAATCTTCAGAAATGGCCAAACTTGTGAGAACCTAACCACCGGAAAATTTCCCGTAAGTGGCACAGGAGGCTTGGCTGTCAACTGAAAACACTGAATGCAGTGGTGGATACACTGCCGAATCAGATGTCTTGCACTTATTATTCAAAACTGCCTCTGGATGAGGGGATGGGTCGATTGAAGACCAGCATGAAAGTAGGATGTTGGGTAGTGTACTTTGGTGTTAAAATGCATTAGTTTGACNGGGGGGGGGGGGGGCAGCAGCTCAATGCTAGAGAAAGTTGGTTAAGCAGTGCCTGTTTCTCGGCGAGGATAGCAGCTGCCCTTCTGTCGCTCCACTTACTTCCTCTTCTGTGGGTGAATGGCATTTACATGGGAAAGGTGCTACAGTTCACGTCCGCACTGGGGTGGCAGGCCACGATACCCCTAGCTAAGTGTAACCCAGAAGGGGTAGATCCCTCCTTGTCAGGCCTGGCACTCCTTCCGATGGGTCTATACACGGTGGATGGAGTGGGTTAACTGATAAGGGTTATCTAGCCTCTTCGTCGTGTGTCTTGCTAGTGGTCGGGACTCTACTGTACGTGCACACCAGGTACTTTTGCGTATCTGGTCCACTGTATGTGTGGCCGTCTAATGTGTCGTGTTTCGGGTGACGTACGTCAAGCCCTTTTTAGGGGACAAGCTGCAGTCCTATTCTATTTTCGGAAAATCAGTTCACAAACCGCGGTTCCCTACCGATCCTTTGCAGGGTGACACCAGGAAGGACTACGTACCATTCACACAAGAAGGAACAGACAGCGTTTAGACTAAAGATGTGTTTTATTCCATACAGAATAGAACACGGTGACCCATACTCTCCTACTTTGAATCAATGCACTGATTAACTTACGGAATGTGAAAAGTAAAAGACAAGTGAAGGGGCCTGTCGGCTTGAAGAGCCTGCCTGAAGGGCATGCTAGAAGAGCAAAAGCAACAAATTAGGTAGCCGTCAGAACAACTGTACCCTAACTGAAGCTGTGTTGTCCTGAAGGGACTTGACTTAAAAGGGGATATGGGGTGTTGTGGATTGACTGCAAGTGTCAAGTGGGGGGGAACAAAGACTCTTCGGGACTGCAGCGCGTGCTGAAGAATCCCGGCGTTGGTCACTGGTGATGGCTGGGCGTTCCTCATGAGGCGAAGGAGAGCAGACAGAGCAGAGAGCCTTAGCATGACTGGTGCTAAGGCAAGCTGCTGGTATCAACAGGCGTTCCGCGGCAGTGCAGGGTCCTGTATTTTCCTGGCCAGGGGGTGTCTCGGGTTCCTTCGGCCGTTGGGCGATTCCGGCGGGGTGGCTGCTCCCTTTGTGGGCAGGGTTACACTGGCTGCGATCTCTCGGGGAAGGCTGTCAACGGGGTAGTTGTTGCCTGGTGTACGGGTGGTATCCGCCACTTGTTTAGGGCGTTTGGTCTCCCTCCTCACAGGATTCTGTTAGGCAGGGGAGATTTATATTCCTCTCTTGCTTGAAATGCATTCTGCTCTCCAGGCGTCCAACGTGTTTATGGAGGCGGAATGCTGGCCTGGGTAGCGGCCAGTTGAGGTTCGTATCTCTTCTGGGGCACGTGACGCACATGTGATGATACGGAGTTGCAGCAAAAAATAAATAGTAAAACTACATGTCACGCATCAAGTTGGTATGCCTGTTTTGTCAAGCAGGCGCTTTAGACATGAAAATAAATAGACATTGCTTAGATAGTATACTTTTATAATTATTAATATTCCAACCGGTTCAATTTCACTAATTTAATATGTACTGTCAATTTTTTAGTAAAGGATATTCACTGTAAAATGAGCACTTCTGAAATCAACCTTTGAAAAATGTCACTGCCCATACCTATCTGCATATATTTTAATGGGTACAATGAATGGTGTGCGCCCAGAAAAGTTGAGAACGACGGAAAGGTAGTAGCTCCATATCTAAATGTTGAATTAAAGATATTAAATAAACATTTATATAAACTGAAATTATTTNCGGAAAGGTAGTAGCTCCATATCTAAATGTTGAATTAAAGATATTAAATAAACATTTATATAAACTGAAATTATTTATTTTGTTTTCTTATTTTTTTGTACCTGTACAAAATAACAAATATGAAAAATATTTACTATCTTGATAATTTCACAACTTTACTTGACCGACGCACAGATAAAGTGATAAGAGACCCACAGCCACATTAATGTTACATATTGTGGAAGAATACGCAATGCGCATGGAAGTATATCTTAAGCAGGGCTTTCAAAAAGTGCTTTGTTTACCGCAAATAGCTCATAATTGTATTTTATAAACATTTGTATTTTTAATGTTTTATATTCCTATTTTGGGAATTTGGTAGTTCTTATGTAAGCCGCTAGGTGACGAGCATATAGCGAGCTCTGTCTGACATTAGGCTCTGTAGTGTGGACTCTTGTCTTGCGCTAGTTGCCAAAGGAAAAACAGCTGATTGTTGCGGAAGTCAGCTAGGCCGCTCGTTGGTTTTTGCAAATGCAAAATGATGAGTGTTGGCATAAGCCAGATGGGCAGTTAACATTACGTGTGTTGTGTCCGACACCAAAGGTTATGGTTTGTTCTGTGGGTAGCACGTTTTTAATAAAATTTGGCGAAAATAAAAGTATGTTTATAGACACGTCAAGTTACTACGTTTTGCGTCTTGTGTTCCGAGATGGTTGGAACTTCGTACGAGTTGGAGCTGACGTCGCACTGGGTTGGCTTGGTAGCTGATTTGCATATCAGTGAACGTGACAATGGGACACCACTGGCAACCCTGTTTGAATTCACATGAATACGTGGCAGTAGAAGCTGTGACCACCAAAGACAGCGCACTGGGAGCTGTTCACGGGTGCCAAGCATGCAGGTACCGTGAGGATGCATTAATTGTTATGTGCCAATATCTCAGGCACATTTTTGGCTTTGAAACAATTTGTTACTGATGTAACAGTTTTGTATAAGACGTGTCAAATAACTTAATGCAAAGTTTTGTAACTCAGCAAAGTACGTTTTACAGCCTCTACCTACCTGGCCAATGAAGTGTATACTTATATTTACGTATATGTAACGGGGNTGCAAATGCAAAATGATGAGTGTTGGCATAAGCCAGATGGGCAGTTAACATTACGTGTGTTGTGTCCGACACCAAACGTTATGGTTTGTTCTGTGGGTAGCACGTTTTTAATAAAATTTGGCGAAAATAAAAGTACGTTTATAGACACGTCAAGTTTACGTTGTTACATGAATCAAGTTACTACGTTTTGCGTCTTGTGTTCCGAGATGGTTGGAACTTCGTACGAGTTGGAGCTGACGTCGCACTGGGTTGGCTTGGTAGCTGATTTGCATATCAGTGAACGTGACAATGGGACACCACTGGCAACCCTGTTTGAATTCACATGAATACGTGGCAGTAGAAGCTGTGACCACCAAAGACAGCGCACTGGGAGCTGTTCACGGGTGCCAAGCATGCAGGTACCGTGAGGATGCATTAATTGTTATGTGCCAATATCTCAGGCACATTTTTGGCTTTGAAACAATTTGTTACTGATGTGACAGTTTTGTATAAGACGTGTCAAATAACTTAATGCAAAGTTTTGTAACTTAGCAAAGTACGTTTTACAGCCTCTACCTACCTGGCCAATGAAGTGTATACTTATATTTACGTATATGTAACGGGGNCAGCAAAGTACGTTTTACAGCCTCTACCTACCTGGCCAATGAAGTGTATACTTATATTTACGTATATGTAACGGGGTATACATATATATTTTATTATCCATTTAATATGAAATTTCAGATTGATTCATTAGTGTAATAATTGGCCAGCATAGCAAGTTGTATTTTGTGAAATTACTTGGCGTTTGTTTTAACGGTACTTACTGCCCTAATATTCCACTGGGAACAGTTACTGCAAAACACCGAAAAGGCTTGTCTGTATGCATTGTAGAAGGGAGGGGGGGATATTTTTTGTAAATACCTTATATGAGTGAGGTAGAATTCAACCCCCCCTCCCCCCGTCGAATAAGACCGGTGGTTTCACATAGCTCCTTACAAATCACATTGTAAAAAGTAGGAAAAAAAAAATTTGTGCATCACGTNTAAGACCGGTGGTTTCACATAGCTCCTTACAAATCACATTGTAAAAAGTAGGAAAAAAAAAATTTGTGCATCACGTACAAAACATAAACAACGTTCAATACCGTTGCCAATGCCAGTGATACTAATACAGTAGAACCTCGATTNGCATCACGTACAAAACATAAACAACGTTCAATACCGTTGCCAATGCCAGTGATACTAATACAGTAGAACCTCGATTTTACATTCCCCTCAATTACATTTTCCCCTTAAATAAACCAATTTATTCAGGTCCCACCATTTTCCCTATGTTCACAATGTACCTATTAAATTCCTGCCATTTACACTGCAATTCAATATGGTTTCCCTTTGGTTTACACTTATTTTAAATTCATGTGGTTAACAAAATTTGGAAATTCATACATTGTAATCTTGTTTATAAAACACATTAATGCAGACATTGAGAGTGCAATAATATGCATACAACACAATTTCATTGAAAAGTAACACCCCCAAAAATGTTTACACTGGGAAAAAAATNGAGTGCAATAATATGCATACAACACAATTTCATTGAAAAGTAACACCCCCAAAAATGTTTACACTGGGAAAAAAATTATTTATTAGATCTGCAGCAGGATTATAGACTAAAGGATAACTTACATTGAAATAAATATATTATTCTCTGATTTGGTTCTAAATAAAACTTAAAATTCCACTGGGAAAGTTGAAGAATAAAAAAGTTATCAGTTACAGCTAGACACAGTAAAGAAAAATAAATACTATTCTTCACGTTATTAAAATACTTCACTACAAAAACTTATCCAAATAGATCAAAATAATCAAAACTTAATATATATATATATGTATATATATGATTTGGTATCTTAAAATATTAAACTAAAACCTGTTCGACCCATTACTCTACATCAACATTAACTCTTCAACATATGGTCTTCAAGTTAGAGTGTTTCCCTTCATCTACTCCCCATTTACACCATTTTACATTTGTCAACAGAAAAGTGTAAAATAGGGGTTCTACTGAAGTGAGTTCATGAAACTTCACGCTACTATAACTTGGATTATAGCATGTGCTGTGATCAGGACAGTGATCAGAGCACAACAAACACTGAGAAAGCAAAATTACAGAAATAGTCTAATCTTGCAGCCACTGCAAGCACAAGTGGTATTCAACTGCACACCATGTTGGTAAGTTCGTAATACTTCCTGTGTTGATGTCTATGGAAATAATTTTAAGCACTGTAAACAAAGTGGCATCGGAAATCACTTTAAGAAGTGTTTTGGTTTTCATAATATTAACTCTAAGTTTGTTTTGCATGATGGCAAACAAGAGATCGTAAACATTTTTGATTAAATAAGTATTAAAACCAAAACGTGATGAGTTTGTGGAAACTCGCATTGATTTGGCATAAGAACTATAAATTCTCTTCGGTACACATAAAAACAGCATCATCGTTGAAAAAATGCTGCACAGTGTGGATGGAGAGCAAAAAAACTTAAATATGGGGTGAAAATAATAATAAACACAGAAAAATGGAAATCAAATGAACTGGAAGATATTTGTCTTGAATGGTTATTTTGGAGAACATGTTAAGAATCCGCATCAGCGGAACAAATTTACATTTTAAAATGTGTACAACTGCTTCGTGATTAGACAGTGAATGTTTTACTGCATGGAATCGTTGGATATCTAAAAAGTTTAAGTTGCTTATGGTGACTGTTTTGCAAACTTCTTTTTGTACTGTATATATTTTGATGTTAAGTCATAATTATTGTGAGAACATAATGTAGTAAAGACATTTACGGAATATCCATATAGTAAGTGTTTATTAAAAAAGAGAACAAAGAATAACAAAGAGAACGTAATTTGGATTATACTTTCCCACTTTTTACACTTTATTTTTTCCCCTTGAAAAGTGTAAAAAAAAGGGGGTTTCACTATATTTTGCAGCGTGTCAAAGAAACAAGTTTGGCCTGTGTTACAGATTTCTGAGACGAGGTACCTACACGTGGCCACTAAAAGTCAGTCAATCAGCGGCGCTACTCCTACTAGCTGGGGCTAGTAGCCTATCACGGCTGTGCGCTGTTGCCTAGTTCGCAGTGTTACAGTGGCTGCCACGAGTCAAGCAACATGTTTCTCAGATGCGCNACGGCTGTGCGCTGTTGCCTAGTTCGCAGTGTTACAGTGGCTGCCACGAGTCAAGCAACATGTTTCTCAGATGCGCCCAAAAATCGTGAAATATTTCATTAAAATCCAGTCACTTTTTGCAAGAAGCTCATTTTTCTGAATAAGTAGGTGNCACGGCTGTGCGCTGTTGCCTAGTTCGCAGTGTTACAGTGGCTGCCACGAGTCAAGCAACATGTTTCTCAGATGCGCTCAAAAATCGTGAAATATTTCATTAAAATCCAGTCACTTTTTGCAAGAAGCTCATTTTTCTGAACAAGTAGGTTAAAATCCTAAGTCTGTATCTTTAGCCGTTCGTGTTTTACATTATTAAGGGAGACAGCTAGCATAAATAAACTCAAGACCATATTTCAGATTAGAGGATATTATTGCTTTTTCCCCTGACAGGAAATCATATTTCGTAGGTATCTAAATGTGCTCTTCTTACTTTCAAACAGACAACAATAGTCTGATTTGTGCTTAGTCGACACAAGATAATGTATAGCACAGCTGCTTATTCCAACTAATGTTGGTGTCTGCACTGTTCTGTATCCCCAGTACCGCGACAGGTTTTGAACGTACACTACGTCAACCTTGTGCTAGCACCACTACTTGTAAAAAAAAGTGGTTCACAAATGAGGTTTATCTATAATCATAAGTGTGAATTACTTTTTTTTACTTAATTAGCAAACAAACAAAGAATTTCGCTGAAGTATTAATTTCAAACAAAATTAAAATTTGACAGCGACTTCGTGTGATGTCTTTAAACGTACAGTGCAACAAATTATGGCAGCTATGTGTGAGAAAATAGATTAAATGGTTTCAACAAGTTCCAAGACAAATTAATTGAAAAGTGTCTGTTTTTTTTATAATAAATTGGATGACGAGAGGAAGTTTATAATGAAAAGCAATTACATTACAACTGCACGAACAGGGACGAGGAGCTTGTGATATCATTACAAGCCACAGTAACAATGACAAAATATTTTTATTTGCTGCAAGCAACTGCAAGTAAATGAAAATTATTACATCTATTTTAGATGTCGCTAATCGTTAAGTTCAGTTGTCCAAACATGTTTTCTATAAATGTAACAATTTAGCAGTTCGTCTGCTCAAACACGTCTCCTAATGTATATAAACTCCCAAATATATCATGTACGTGGTTTATCAATTTCTTCTGCTACTATATTCAAACATGTCTTCATGTATCGTATTGTAATTTATATTACTACAAATTCAGGTTTCACGACACATGTACGTATTATGAAATGAAAGACACTTTCTCTCAGTACTATACATAAACTTGACTTTACATATAGCATCGTAATTTATATCACTACAATTCAGTTTTCACAACACAAGTATTAACACCCAATGGATGCTTGATGTGGCATCAGGGCTTGATAATGCCCACCATTAAGCTGATGCTGAGCAGCAGAGAGTTCTGTGCTGGGCATAATCATTGTTTTTCCTCTGCCTAATAATAAAGCCCTGAAACTGCCGTACCTTCTCGTATTCTTTTGGCAACTTTTGACTGAGTGTGGTTCTGCAACCCAGACAAAATCATGTGACCCATCCACGATTGGCTTTGAATTCTGTTTAAGGAATGGTCATCAAACAGATAATTTCCAGCGCCTTTATTTGCACCATTTCAAGCAATACAGCGCAATAATTGTTTCATATTTAGCATAATAAATGTATGATTTCTTTGTGGAGTTCAGGGAATTTCCTTGCCTTAGAACACCGAAATGCACACTTCTTTGCATTAGTGGTTTGCACATATGCCTTCTACTACTGCACACATATCTAATTTCCTGCATATTCTCATTTGGTAGCCCTGTTTCCATTCTGTCTAACAAACTGTAAAACTCAAAACTTGAAATTCACAGAGTAGGAGTTGTGAGCTACTAAATTGGCTACTTCAACGTATGCATTGTGACTCACCAGAAAAAGCTGTGTAACCCATAAGTTTACAAATATTCCACAAGTGACCTTACCGTCCAGCTATTCAAGCCCATGCTGTAGCCAGTAAGAAATAACTTCCCAAGGTCAACAACTTTTGTTGATAGTGACTGCCACTTTCTCCATCATTTCTTCTAGGGATGGCCAATACTGTGGCGTGTGACAGCTAGTGGCTGAGAAGAGCGTATACGCTTACATCTTTGGTTGCGTCAGTCAGGTACACAGGCTAGGATGGGTAGACTGTCGGCTTGGCACGTAATCAGGCTGATCAAGGTGAGGCCTCCAGGTGGCTGAGGCAAGTGTGGTCGCTGGTTTACCTTTCACAAGCCTTACCTGGGGCTGGCATCAGCTCAAGGACTGTCTTGCTGGAGCCGATCCACGTGCCAGGGCTGACGTCGGCGGTGGTGTCCAGATGACGTCCTTCACTGGTGACAGTCTCTGGAGACATGGGTAAGCACTGGCGGGTGCCTGGCTGCTGGCGTCTGGGAGTAAGGTACTGGTGGCTGATGCAGGTTCGATCCCCAGTACCAGGGGCAGGCCCAGATGCAGGCATTCTATGATGGGACGAGCAGCTGCAGGAGTCTTCACCAAGGGGCGAAATAGGTTGGCTGGGAGGACTGAGAGGTGAGGCCTCGGCAGTCGGTGGGTGGCTTGAGCTTGTTCCCATGAAGTTAAGACTTGTGAGGTATGGTTACTTAGCAACTGGTCCTCTGCGAGGATAGCAACTATCCTCCTGTTGCTCCACTTACTACCCCTTCTGTGGGTGAACTGCATGTATCGGAAGGTACTACAGTTCATGCTCTCACTGAGGCAGCAAGCAAGGGTTCCCTCGCTATTGTGTAACTCAGAAGGGGTTAGTCACTCCTTGTCAGGCCTGACACTCCTTCCGGTGGGTCTATATGCAGTGGATGGAGTGGGTTAACTGACAAGGGTGGTCTAACCTCCTTGTCGTGTGTCTAGAGTGGGCCGAAAAAACATTTTTTTTTTGCGATTGTTACACCCGTAAAAAAATTTCCTTTTGCCTAGCTAAATAAAACGTAACAAAAAATTCATACAAAAAATATCTTCTGTTCGTGCATTGCACTCAAAGTTTTCAAAAATGACAAAATTTCGATATATTTTGTGAGTTTTTTATAATTATATAACATACTACTTTCGCAACGCTATAGGTCGTATTGTAAAGCTTTGGGTGGAAAAAAAAAAAACCCTGGAATTTCAAAATGTTTATTGTTTGCGCAAAAAGTTCAAAAAACACATATTTTCCAGAAAATGCTGATAATTCGTGATTTTTAAAACAAATCTTTATAAACAGTAAACCTATTTTTATTTACATTTTGTTCTCGTCAACAGAATGTACTTTGAACTCAGATTTGTGAGAAATTTTGGGCACAATAGATCTTGATAAGAGGGTCGTCCGGATGAGGCCGTCTCTTGCGTCAGCACCACACACTTTTTCAGAAGCTTCGGTCCGGAGAGAGATNTAGATCTTGATAAGAGGGTCGTCCGGATGAGGCCGTCTCTTGCGTCAGCACCACACACTTTTTCAGAAGCTTCGGTCTGGAGATAGATGATTGACATTGATTGTCAAGATAACAATAGCAATTAAGTTAATAGTATGGGTAAGTCATGATTGTTCATGGTGTTAGTGTAATAATTGTTACAATGATCACAGATGAAGTGCGTGTTGCCCCAAGTTTGACACAACGTTCAACGGCCTCTTGTATAAGGGAATAATGATCTTTTTCGGTTCTGTGAAACACTTTGAATTAATTTCTTTAATCACCATCATACTGTCTTTCCTACCATCAAAGTAAAGACCGCGTAGTGGTTCCTTATTTGGTTGCCTCTGACTCTGCAAATAATTTCTGTTATGAGATTTTCCCTTCCTAATTTTGTTTTTATCAATGACAAGGGATGTGTCCGAGTCATTTATGACACCATAATCTTGGAGGACAGATGACGCTATTGCAGCTGTTACTCTATCCGAGACTGCATAGCGATCACTGACTAATGTTGTTTTTAGTTTGATCCTCATCTGCCATGGTTTTCTTGATTGGTGCTGCACCAGAGGCTTGAATAGATCAGTATAATTATCAATATNAGTATAATTGTCAATATTTGATGAGATATACGAATGTCCACTTGTATCTGTTTCTGTAATCTCCACTTGTTGCGTTTCACTGAACGAACTTTGATTAGGCTGAGGCCGTTTGCTCCTAGTTTTTCTGTTAATCCTTTTTGCTAATTTACTTGTTGTCTGTAAGTCCACGATCCAATCTTCCCCAGACCATACTTTCTTTGCAGGAAAATAAAAGGTAACTCAATTAAAGGAATTCTGTTCGCCTTATCACAATGACAATTGATAGAAATCGTGCACTCACAAGGGTCAGGAATTTTTTTTGCAAGTGCAGTCTATGATAATAGCACATTTACATGCTGCTACATCGAAGAGCAGAATAGATTCCTGTTTGAATTCGTCAATTTTTTTTTGGAATGCAGCTTTCTTTATGTTGTCGTGGTACGACTTTCTTATCTTGTAGTACCTGTCATGGTACTTATTAATCAGCTGTACTATCCTACACTCGGACACCGCAGGAATGGAAGCTTTATTATACAAATATCTAATCTTACTTGCCACTGTTCCAGCCACTTCACGAAAACTCACATTTTTGTTGTTGGAGCGTTGTGCCATCTCATATCGTTCTTGGAAGCAGCACATTAAGACATCTTTGTAACTAGGAAGCTTGTTCTGCAAAAAATCTCTTGGATTACAGAATATTGGGCATTCAAAATCTTTTCTTGTAGTTATTTCCTTAGACACAGCCATTTCCAACATGCAGGTGAAGGTGAAAACAAAGTCAACATAACACACTTTTTGAGTAATTCACTGTCACATTAACAACTGCTGGCTGACTGAGAAACAAAGGAACCTGGGTAAATGACGAGGAAGATTTCAGAGCAGGTGGCAACAAGATCGGGTCACCGGTCATGGAAAGGATCGGAAATACATGACGTGGTCCAAGGTCGAATCGCTCATGTTGCATTTAACTCTCCTTACTTCTATCTCCCGTCTACCATCTATTCTACAGAATAGTCTTTGGAATACAAATTTTGTAAATGAATACTTACCATTTATGATAGTTTGATTATTACCTATAAATGAAAAAGTAACTAATTTTTAAAAAATTAAGAAATATCGCCATTTTATGGAAAATATGTGTTTTTTGAGATTTTTGCGTGAACAACAAACATTTTGAAATTCCAGATTTTGATTTTTTTTTTTTTCAAATCCTAAGCTTCACAATAGGACCTATAGCATTGCAAAAGTAGTATGTTATATAATTATTAAAAAAAATGACAAAATATATAAAATTTTTTGTGATTTTTCAAAACTTTGAGTGCGATGCGCAAACGAAAGATATATTTTTATTTGAATTTTTTTTTTGCATTTTGTTTAGCTAGGCAAAAGGCAACTTTTTAGGGGTATAGCAATCAAGAAAAAAAAAATTATTTGTTTTTTTCGGCCCACTCTAATATGCACCAGGTACCTTTGCGTACCTGGTCCACAGTATAGGTGGCCTATTAATATGTGGTGTTTGAGACGTACCTACAGTCCTTGTTAGTGCTGTCCTACTCTAAGAGTAAAAAATCTGTTGTAAAGCCACGGTTCCGCGCTGCTCCCTTGCGGGGTGACGACAGGATGGTGACTATAGACAGTTTACTTTAGAAAGGATACTCTGTGGTTTAACTGGAATACATGTTTTATTCCATCCAGAATAGAACACAGTGACCCATACTCTGCTGCGTCTAGAGACCCGAGAATTTATTCAGTAGCATGTTCTAAAATTCTTGAGTAAGAGAGGCAAAAATTCTTGAGTGAAATGCAGATTTGTTTAGTGCCAATAATACGTATTTTAGACAAAAAAATTGGGCATTGATATTTAAAAAAATCACAATAAAACTAAGTAGACAAATATATTTTATACTTTTAAAAAACTCATAAAAAGTTAACTTAAGAAACTCACTAGACATTTCTACAGGTTTTAGATGTTTTAATTGTTTTGTAGTAAAACCCTGCAATAAGTAGTTTCAAACATAATGCTCAGCATGCTAATGTGTACACCTCTCACTTGCAAGCCCAACAAAAAAAATTACCTTTAAAAGGTGTTCCTAGAGATCTTTTAAAATAAATTTCTAGCAAAAAAATTATTATTTCAAGAAATGTCATAATTTTCCTTTATATGCATAGAAAGAGAGAAGTTCAAGATTGGTCAGACTCAGATTTGTCCTCCTGTTTGTATGAACACAAGAAAATTGTGAGAAGAATCGCTCACTGTTCACATATGAGACTGGTATCCAAAAAGCTGTTAAGGCTCCCACCACAAAGGCCTTGGGTTCATCTTCTATGGATTTAAGTGCTTCCAAGACATTTATATTAGTGTGTGTCTTCAATGTCTCTATGAACTCTATGTACGGATGTACACCCTCATCAAGTTGTAAGTTTCCCAGAGACTGAATTCTTGAAAATAGAACTTTAAGTCTGGTGCTGCTAATTTCCTGGGTCAGAATGGTTTGCTTGTTAAAATGTATTGCATAACATTTTCAGGCGAAGCCATTACCTTTGAAATACAGGTGATACATATTTTGAGTGATGGATAATTGTGATAAAATTTCTACGTTCGCCAGTAGCACTTAAGTTTATTTACTCTGCGGCCGGCATGTGAAGGCAAGTGCGCATGGCTGAGAGAGAGGACGTGCTTTTTCTTTTACTAGGCAACAACTTCCCCTTTCGAACGCTTGTAAGGGGAAGAAAGAAGGAGTGCGCCTGAGAGAAAGAGAGAGTGAGAGGATGCTGGGTCACCACGCTGGTTGCTAGGTAACCACTTCCCCTCTCGTGAAGCGTGTAAGGGGAGGTAGCAAGTCAGACTCGCACGTCGCACCACGCCGCAGAGGCAGACGCGTTGGGAAGACAGGAAACGCGTCGCAGAGCAGGTACTAGACGTTTGCATAAACAAGCAGCTTAAAAACTATTGTTGCGGGAAATCTTAGATGACGGGGCCGAAATATACTTTGATCAATGCAACATCTGATAAACGATACGAGCGGGTAGCTTTATCATTATTTATACAGGAGTTTTGCCAGGACCACTGAAAATTAACTGTGGATACAGTTTATAGGTACATGCGTTTTCGGTACAACTGTATTTATTGCTGTTTGTTAGCAAAATTTTGTGCGAGTTTGGGTCAGAATAAATAATTTTTAAGGTGGATGTATTACAAGTATAAAGTATAAAATAGTCAATTATAGCTGCAAAAACTTGCGTTAGAGCACAAAGGAGAAAGGAATAATGTGACGTTACTAACGTGAACGTGGCAGAATAAGTTCTGCAAATGGTGGAAAGAAAATGAAAATTTATGAGAGGTGGGGGTACCCTNATGAGAATAAAAAAAAAAGCAGGAGAGTTGACAAGATGAAAATGACAAAGGGGTGGAGAACCATTTATCAAAGAAGAGTGAGGGAGGGAATGACCTTGCCTTGCCCTTGACGAGGGGAAAGGAAGCGTGACTACACAGAACAAAGGAAATTACGGGGGACAGATTTTAGAAAACTTGTGAACATTAACATAGATTTAAGCACACACAAGAATATTTTTTGTCTGGAGGCGGCTTGTAGTGCATCAAATCTTTAAACTTTAGAACTTAAAACTTTAAAAACAGTACATTATATAAGGTAGGCAAATTCTACTTCAAAAAATTAATAGTAACAATTTGGTGTTCTAAGTTAAACCAATTTTTAATTTTATTAATAAATAACAATATCTTAATCCTAATTATTTAGGTGCCAATATGGTGTTTGTAAATTATTTTAATCAGATTTAAACACAGATTTCAATTCTGGTCATCATGTAGGGAAACCTTATCAGAATAATGTAAATTTAACTATATCCGTACCTTTGCTGTCTTAGCGCCTTCCATTGCCTCCAACATAGTTTTCTGCCGCTTTCCTTTCTTGACAGCTTCAACATTACCGTAACTCCACACATGTTTGTTGGCGCTGTCGGGAGGTTTCCCATACTACTATTTTATTACAAAAATGGCATATTATGACGTCTCCTGATTTAAACATGCCTTCTTGAGAAAACTGCTTTATTCTTTCGTCAATATTTATTATTGGTAGAATTTTAAAACAGATCAGATAAAACTCTGCAGCCCGCAACTGACCAAACCGACTAAGTCACCCACGAGTTCTGACACTTTCGTACATCTTTCGCCCTCGTGCTACCACCACCGCACGTTGGCACGCACATTTAATGATTTGTTGATATCTGTAAATTCGTTGAAATTCTCGAGTGCATATAAAAATTCGTGGGTACAAGATAATTTCAAGAAATTCGCAAGTAATTCGCGAGTCGAAAACACCAAATAACAACTCTAAAATGCATTATACGTCATTCCCCACTATTTAAAACAGTTGTAAGATTTTTCGCAAATTTCTCGGGTCTCTAGATGCATCTTACCAATTCACTGAGTAATTTGGGGAGGTGAAGTTAAGTTACAGGTAAGACAGCTGAAGGGCTTGTTGCGGTTGAAGAGCAAGAGCAACAATTAGGTAGCTATGAAAACAACTTGGACCCTAACTGAAGCATGGTTGTCCTGAAGGGACTGGGGGAGACTGAGTTAACAGTGTTAACTGGAAATGTCAAGGGGGAATGACTCTTCGGGGCTGCAGCGCGTGTTTGAATGTGGAGCATTAGTCACTGGTGATAACGGGGTTCCTTGCGAGGAGGAAGGAGAGCAGCTCGCCTTAGCACGACTTGTGCTAGGCGAGCTGCTAAGAATTAACTGGTGTTCTTGGGAGTGCGTGACCTTATATAGTCGTGGCCGGTGTGCGCTTCGGTTCTCTTTGACCGTCGAACACCTCCAGCGAGATGGCCCCTCTCTTCGTGGGTGGCGCTGCCTGGCTGCAATCTCTCAGGGATGGCAAGGAGCTGGGGTAGTTGAGGGCAGTATCCGCCGCTCGCTTAGGAGTAACACTTGCGTTGCCAGCTCGTATTCCTTCTCACTGGGTTTAATGGGCATAAGAGACTTGTGTGGCTAATATTTTACTACAGAATCCCGCTCTCCTGGTTTCCTACATTTTCCGAGGAGGCGGTAAGCTGTCCTTGTTGGTGGCCAGTCGGGGTTTATATCTCGTCTGGAGCAAAAAAAGTCAGCAAAAAAAGAAAGCCCATATACGCATCATGCATCAATTGTATTGCTTGTTTGAATGTCTAATGTAGGTATTATGTGGAGCTTTTAAAAAACTCAGGACTCTGAAACCAAGGGTGTAGGCATTATGCAAAAGTGGGGCTTATGCGAGTAAATATGGTATTAACAACCCCATTTGTAGACTAAAACCAACAGCACTGTCACATACAGAGCCAGCCAGTAATGTATTTCAGTTATAACACGCAACATCCTGATGTAGTGGCCTACATTGACACATGACAGCCAAGTCTTATCATGTTATAAAGCAATTTCTAAAAGGAAATCAGATACGAGAATACACAGTTATTGCCCAACATGGTAAACATACAAGAAAATACACGTACATATTAAAAAATTGCCAAAAAAAAAAAAGTAAAAATTAAATTATTTAAATGAAATATTAATGTACACAAAATAAAGCTTGTAGATTTCACGTAGATTTAACTCACGGTTGAGAATGGAGAGAGAGCTCCTAGACTCCGGGTGTCTGCACCTTCAGAGTCACTCTCCATAGATGAAAGTGCCGCAGGTCTTGGAGGGGTTTCTGACGGGGGAGGCGGGGGCAGATGAGGTGGTGTCCCAATGGGCAGTGGTGGGATGAACCGACAGTTGTCACTGCTCGGCAACATACGCAGGCTTGCATCTGAAAATAATATTTACAAAAATTTCTTCCCCAACAGCATAATTTTTAATTTAGTATCTACTTTTCGGTTTACTCTACAAAAAGTAGACAGAATGCACAATTACCCAAAGGGCGGTACTCCTGGATAGACACACACACATACACAAAAGTCAGATGAACACAATTTTCACGCGAGATTTCGCTGGCTAGACCAGCTTCATCAGGCGGCGAGTGGCGGTACACTGCAGTCTAGTGAACGGTGGTTAGCAAACAGTGAACCTAGCGGCCAGGCGATGAACTAGGGTGAGGCGGGAAATTTGAAATGTGGCGGAGGGGTTACCTTATGTTTAAGCCAGGTGTCTGTCTGGATTTGGTGATGTATTGGTGGGCCAGTTCCCAGCATCACAATGCTGCACTATTATTAGTAGGAGGTAGGGCCATCACCACTCTGGTTGTCTAACACGAAAAAATGGAAAATAACAAATGGAAAAACTTTTATCCTTGTAGAATATGCAGCACAAATTACATACAGGGCTATCAAGCGGATTTCTTCAAAGTAACCTAAGTGGTCTGATGCCCCAATGGATTCAAAACCACGAGAGACATGCTACAGTTATGACAACTCATACAAACCCTCAGAACCACTAAAACATTCACTTTTTATGACAACTAAGAAAGTTGAGAAGTACCAGTTACTGAGTGTGGATTTATTAACGCAGATAAAACTAATATGAGGTTAAAAACTTTCATTACAGCCAGTACATCTAATGCTGTATCACCTGCATGTGCAAGGCGCTTAACTGGCCAGCTGTCTTGTTGTGCAGTGTGCAGACATGAGACCTCAAGCAGAGACCAGATTGTTTTATCGAAGAAAAGTCTGTATGGGCTGCCAAGTACTTTTGAAAGCCCTGCTTAAGACCTACTTGTACATACTTTGTGTAATCGTCCACCATATATAAAATTAATATTTCAATGGGCCTGATTGCTTTATTCATGCATTGGTAATGGGAAACTGTGGAATTATTATACACGTAAATATTTTACAAATGAGCTTGTTTTTACAATTACGTGCATAAAAAAACAGAAATAAAAAGAAATTATTTCCATTTTCAAACATATTTACCAAAGAAAAAGAAATGATTTCCTTTTTCACACATATTTACCAAACACTTTTAATTTTGCGCTACGGCATGGAACTACTTTCCTCATGTTGTTATCAACTTTACTGGGTGCATGCCACTCTGTGAACTTGGTAAAATATGCATGTTGGGCCAGTTTTTCAAACATTGCTTTCAAAAGTACTCAATTACCCCTGAACAACCTATAGAAAAATTTAATGCAGTTATGTATTGTAGCTTTGCATGTCAGTGTACAGCTGGAACTCTATAGGAACACAGAACACACTTGAATTGAAAGTCAGTGACCACAAACATTTTTCCATGGTCCCGCCAAAATTCCAACATAAACAATGCTAAATATATCTGTTTTTATTGATCTTCGAATAATATTTTTTACCATATTCATCAAATAAAATTTTCAGTCATTGCCCAAGATTGCAAGATNGTTAAAGGAAGAAGTTAATAATAAATCTATTTTCAACTGATTGCTAACAACTGGATCTGAACAAATTATGCTGGACGGACAAATGGGTAGGCACATGCTATTCTAAACAAAACTGTACTCACCACGGCATGCAAGGTCGGAATCTATAATACGCACATGCACAATTAACAATAATGGATGACAAAAATAAAATTAATTTTTAACACACTTAGTATTGTTTTTGCGGACATCTTACTGCAGTGCATTTAGGCCTAGTAATGTAACATAACCTACCTTCATTGCCATGTCATAGTAAACTTTACTTTTTGTCTAAAAAAAGTAACAAATATTTCCACCAGACATACCAAATTACACACCGTGTCTTTAGTAAATAAATAAAAAATTCAGGTCATAAAAGATCCTAAAAAATTGGAAACTGGTTTATTAAAAACAGCATACAACATGAGTTAGGCGGTGGAAATGAGTGTATACATTGCCAGTCATGCAGTCATAAATAAATTAGCCACTAACAACACCTGTGCCATATTTTCAAGATATTGACTTACGTGATGTTTCTCATGAAACAATATTTAAATTTAATCTAGCAAAAATATGTGGCGATGTCTACCATCAGAAACAATTTGGATCATAAGTATGTGGCAGTTCCATAAGGCAATTGGAGGATCTTCAATTTGGGAAAGTATAATAGGATTGCTGAACTTGTGATGTCTGAACACTTGACTGCACTGCACACTTGAGATGTTTTGGGGCTATCCAGAAATAGGAATCACAATCTCAACATTCTGTACAAATTAGTAAAGTATTAATTTCATTAAAGTGATTTTGTAATCAATTTAGTAATAAAGGAGTAAAAAATATTAAAGTTGCTAGCTGCACAACTGCAATAGAAGAGGGCTGAGTGTGCTGTTTTAAGCTGTAAGTCACCCTCCTGGTGACAGTGTATTTAGCAGTTTTGTTTGCAGATAGGCCTATACATCACCAAATTGTTTAATCTGCACTGAGGTTTGCAGCCTCAAATCGTAACTTTATTTCCAAGATAAAATGTGATCATGACTATACAGTTTTCAGTGTTTTACATTGTACGTATCTCTAATTTTTGAATGAAAATGTATAATTATTATGAGTAAAACTTAACAAAATAAATTAATAGCCTACAACTGAGATTGTGTTTAAGTAATGTAAGCCATAAAAGTAAACAAAATAAATTTCCTATTGCACGCCATATAAACAGCCAGAGAAAACCAGAACTGTTCTCGGACTTTTAAGACACTTTTTGACAATGTCAAAGAGGTCACCATTGCGGATTTCAAGAAACAGGCCCAGCGAGTTACTTGTGACACCATTTTTAACGGTCTGGACTCGCAGTGCAGTAGAAAACATTTTTGTAAACAGTATTTCTCACTCTGNTTTGTGACACCATTTTTAACGGTCTGGACTCGCAGTGCAGTAGAAAACATTTTTGTAAACAGTATTTCTCACTCTGTCCTCTGCAAGTACACTACCATACAAATGTAAAATAGTTACAGTAATGTGTGCTTCTTAATGCAAATGGATTCATGTATGGCCTGTGCCTAGTCACTATTTTGCTATCTCTGAACTTTGCAGCATGATTCCCTGCCTTGCCAGTAAATTATTCACGTGGGTTCTCAAAAAGCTGGCGTGGCGAAAACTATCCTATAAGCATAATCATTTAGCTGCTTCCACCCCTCCGAAACTCCATTTTCATTCTGCCATTGTTTCACTCACACCCACTTCAGAGCATTTTCAGGCTTGTGCAGAACTAATGAAACTATCTCTTCATTCTCACAGCACTCAGTGCCACTTACAGGAAAAACTTGTCAATAAATAGTTTTTTTTCTTCCAATAAGCTGAATCGCGGAGTCAGTACTTTAATTTCTTGAGGTCATCTATCACAAACACCAGTTAATACAAACATCATTATTACAAACTGCAAAAATTCAGGTCCCTTGGAAGTTTTTACTAAAGAGGTTTTGCTATACTGCCTGCCCCATCTCAACGATGATAACCAACAACTCGGGCAGAACAACAAGGCTATTTACACTGTGCCACGAGACGCTCCCGCAAAGTTATCGTACACACCTGACTGCGCATCCACGTCCATGTCTGCAGCGGTGAGGTCTAGGTCAGACTGCGACCGGGGCGTGACTGCCAGGACCGCCTGGACTGCCTTCTTCCTGCAGCGCTTGCCCCCCATGTACGCTGGCCCCAGCAAGCCCAGCATCGACTCCAAGCTCTGATCCTCGCTCATTGGCGGGCAGCGGTAATGCCTCGAATCCTGTAGAAGAAACAAACATTTTGCNACTCCAAGCTCTGATCCTCGCTCATTGGCGGGCAGCGGTAATGCCTCGAATCCTGTAGAAGAAACAAACATTTTGCAGCACAAGTACCACTCATCAGTATCACTTCTACAATATTTGTAAGACTGCAGGTACAACACTTACTTCAGTTCATGTTTTTTTATAACAATTATGTGTAAATACTTGTAATGAGCTTATTTAATTACAACTAAAGTTATACACAAAAACAGGAACATGCTGTTTTTACTGGCTTTACATCAGTCCATCAAAACAAAAGTACTGCAACAAGGACTGGGTGTGCTATCAGTCATCTTTGCCACCCTCTTTCTTTCCATACTCACTCATGGATTGGGACATGGCATAACTTGTGAACATGAAATAAGCCTTATTGGCAGGCATCTAGTGTTTATAAAAATGTGAAATAGTAAAATGTGTAAAAATCCTCACACAGAGTGACATCAATGGGGAACTATGGTACCCTGACTTTCAATAGCAATAATTTTTAAAGTAAGCAAACAATAATATAGCACAGATAATTGTTATCACAAAATATAGAACATTATAGATAATCCTGTTAATATAAGGAAGTTGAGATAAAAAAAATTTTAATTACTGTACTTATTCAAAATAAATGTTCCCCTTTTGATAAAACTGGCCTTAGAAATTGGGGATGGGCATTATATTTGTGATTTCGGCAGTTTGAAATATAAAATTCCACTTCCCTCATTGCTGGTCACACCTTAATTGTAAATATTCATATATGTGGGAAAAATAAAATTTTTTCTAATGTAATTTTTTTTTTAAAGTTAATTTTTATGAAAAACTTAAACAAAATCTTTTAAGTGTGGACTCCTTGCTCATCTGCCTGGCCACATGTTATCAGACCAGCCTAAAAGTCACCCTCCCTTTCCACCAACAGTTATTTGCTTTGTTTCTGCCAAGGTCACGAGGTTGTCACCGCCATCCCTGCTGTAGCTTTGTGCTTAGGCAGGAGGGAAAAGGAAGTGGCTCAACCACGTGAGGGACTACTGATATTGGTAGAAAGCTGTACCAATTCACAAAATTATGAAGATGTGCCAATTCTGTAATGCTGATTCACCGATGTGCTACTAATGTGTGGAAAAGATTTTTGCGTATATGTAAGTTGAATTTAGGTTACTATTATACTCATAACAGTGGTATTGGTGAATAGTAGCACAATTATAAGCAATTTTTAACTTGTTTCAGTTTACAGAGTTGTACCATCTATGGTTTTTGTTTAAAGAAGTGAGCATCGAGAGTCACTGTCTTGTGAAAAATTCTAACCCAGAACCTTTCGTAGCGAACAAAAGCGACTAAGTACATCACAGACGTCTATAAATCTGTGCTTGAATTCATGTAGGATCCTGCATTTTCCCCTCTCCCCCCTATTTCCATTTTAAATTTGAGTTAGCCACACAATTTGGATGTCATTGCAAGCAAATGCCGCGGACAAACAACAAGCAAATGTTAGTTCATAAATTATTATTCTCTGTGTTTCTGACTGCGAAGAAGTGGTGACCATTAATAAGGTAATTCCTTTTGTGAACGAAACCAAATTTTTAAAATTAAGTCAATACACTCTACTTCAAAAAATATAAATATAACGAATGTCTATCATACTTAGCATATCTCTGATACAGTGTGACGTGACAGCTGGTAAACAACAAACTATTCGTACATACATATGTGAACCAAATTTGAGGCATGTCAAGAATTTATCAAAATGTATTTATGTATAAGTTCCCTACTGGATTACTGGATTAGTAGCTCACACGGTTAGTCCTTAGTCGATAACTGTGTTATCTGTAGCCGGCAAGATGAAGGGCATATCAGTAGGTCACAACAGTCAACTCATGTGCAAACCAGTTACTTCTAGCAGACAAAATGGCCAGAATTTAGTGATTTGTTCACATTTAGATGGATTATCCACACTGTTAATCCATGATTCTAATGGTTTTTAAACATGAATTCTGTGCATTGTGAATATAATGTGTATATGAACATGTTATTTCATTTAACTACAAAAGTTTTCTTACCGCTGAGCAAAACTTATTTGCTCGAGTATTTATGTGATTTAAGTAATCTGGATCAAGAATTAGACATATTCTTAGCCTATTATTGTGAAATTCATATACGCACAAATCTGTCTACAACGTTTCTAAAATGCGATGTGTTGGAAACTGAGTAGCGAAGCGCGACCCAATAACAGCGCCATGTCTCCGGCAGTGGCGCGCACAGGGAGCGGTGGAATTGCCCGCTGGAGAGAATGCAGTGCGCTCTGTTGAGGGATCATGAACTAAGGGCCGGCGCTCAACCCAGAAAAGTCTCTTGTTTCAATTAAAATACTGTTTGCACGCGGTGTTTAAGAGTTGCATACACAAGATTTGGAATTTTCCTACACGACACAATTTCAAAAAACACTTTTTTCTTAAGCACCTTTTCCATAGTTTCATAATTTCATTTTACTTAAAGGTCATTCACTAAATACATGTCAAATTTAAATTCCCAGTCAAATAGACAGAACACTTGGGAGTAAAATGAGCTGTTGCTGAATCTTCTTGCATGTATACTGCAGATGGTGATGTTAAAATAGTGCACGCCTTATTATTCATAATGATGGCAGTGTTTATCACATTTTGCGTCTAAACTATTGCACATATATAGTTACTTTGTTATTCAGAATAATTACAATGCTTCCAAACTGTATGAAAAAAAGGTTACATGCATAAATATGTTAAAAGTACTGAGTAATTTCAAGCCAAACTCGGACAAAAATTTCAGAATATGGTGAATCTCCACTGCTTTTCCACTGGTGCATGTTTGTGCAAGCAAGACATGGTCATATCACTGAGCAAGGTGACATCACGTGCCGATGCACAGGCAGCTGTTTCCACTATCCCTCCCTTCTTCCTTCCCAATCCGAAGGGGTTGCTGGTCTTTGATCTCNGGATGCACAGGCAGCTGTTTCCACTATCCCTCCCTTCTTCCTTCCCAATCCGAAGGGGTTGCTGGTCTTTGATCTCCAGGAACAGGGGCTAGGAGGATTGGCTTGGCACACCCAACACAAAAATTTTCTAAACACCCTAATGTTTAGCAGACACCCCAACTGTGGTGTCAGATATGTCTTGCTCCTCACAGAAAGGAGAAGAGAGTGGAAAGGCTGCTATGCCCCCTCCTCTAGAACCTTTTGTTGGTGGACTGCGAAAACAGTCCCTCCCCTCTGAAACTGCCACCCCCATCAATGTGAAACTGGCAGATTCCTCTGAGACTATGACCCTTGTCAATGTATGGCTGGCAGATTGTTGGAAGACTTTGACCCCCGTCAATGTCAAGCTGGCAGATGGTTCTGAGACTTTGGTCCCCATCAATGTCAAACTGGCAGATTATCATCTCACCGCAGGGTGGAGCTTGGGACAAATACTACAAATTGTATTTGAAAAAACAATGGCTTCACGAGTATTTCGTAAATGGGAAAACTTTCAATGCAAGAGTTATCAATTATTTATACTGAAGAAAAACTCAGAACTACCGAAACATTTTACATTAGTCAAATAAGTGGAAAATTATCTGCAGTTGCTACATCGACAGAAGCAGATTCAGCCAACTTCAGAAAATTCAGCAAAAGCCGATTCAAATCGACACAGCTCTTGTAGAAACTGGTCATAAATTTTTTTCTGGTAAGATGTGATGACGAAAAGGGGGAGTTATACGGGAGTGGACATTGTGTCGGTGTAAAGACAGTAAGCGACACAACGTCCAATTTTATTGTACATAAAGAAGCAAGTGTTGCTCGCAGTCACCAGGCCAAAAACATGCAAAATAAAACATATTTTCTATGATTAATGAATAACAAGTTATCGTGAAATTGATTTCCAACTACACTCAATTGTAACACTTAACTCCTGAAATATGAGACTCAACAACAAACAGGATGCAGTACTAAAATGGTGTGTGATCAGGTATATCCCTCACATGCTTTATTTGAAAAACAGAAAGAAAAAACCACACAATACTAATTAATCAGCAACTTTGCAGATTTTAAGAAAAAAATATTCTCAAAAATTTTACGCTACAAAGTATATAAAATTTGTGAAACAGTAGTACTTAACTCAAATAAGATAAACTATATGAAAAATAATAATTTATTGCTTAATATGCTTGAATTGAATATGTATTTTAAATAATTAGTACTGTAGCAATTATTCTTGAGCATAACATTCACTTTTAAATTATTTAAAAACTTTTAAGACACATTTTAAGGCAGAAAAACCTTTTAGAACTGAACTTCTTAAAAGGATTTTACTGTACTTGTCTTAGACTTCTTAAGAAAAACATGCTGAAATGCTCAACTACCCATGAATTATTACCAAATTTAATTAATTCATAAAAAGTGCTAAATCAAGTACAATGATCTTTTACAATTTCAAATTTCAGATTTTTTTAACAATATAAAAAAAAATGTATGCCTAAAATTTTCAACATTCACATTCAAGTTGACTGGCAGTATGAAGGTACAACACTAACATTAATATTTCTTAATGCAAAGAGATATTTAATGAAAACATTAATGAATTAAAATAAAAAGGCAAAGAGTTACAATAGGCAAAGTTACAATACAAAATTAACAAACAAGATTTTGGTAGCAAGTAATTAACATTAAAATGAATCAGTTACAGTTAAAGTAAAGACCTAATTAGTAGCTACTAACACAAAGAATTGACATCTAAATTTGTACAGGTCATACAAGAATGATCCGCCAGATGTGGGTAATGTACAATCGGAGGACGGTTGTCATTGTCTATCGCACATTTTAGAAAAAAATATCAGCCAATCAAATTTATTTTCAAATAAAAAAAGAAAATTACTTTAAGTTGTTATACACACAAACAAAATCTAATGGAAACAGGCCTACTTAATATTTCTTGATTTTAACACCTACAGTATACAATATTTTAAGTCTAATCATCTAAATTTATATGTAGGCATACATAACAGTTGAAAAGTTCTGCCGAGTTGTTTATTTCTCTGCACACTTAATGACAATAGGTTTGAAATTACTGTCATGGAAAGTTCTCTCATCCTTTGGAATTTGTTTACTTGATGTACTGCGCACTTTAAGGTGGTAAGGGTCACCCATTTCTAATTGTTGATATTTCATTTCAATTACACAAAAAATCACAGCAAGAAGCATGTGAATTGCAGCTAGTAAACTTCCAACTGAAAAGCAAAGAAGTATTATACATTACTAGAGAAAGATACTANAAGCATGTGAATTGCAGCTAGTAAACTTCCAACTGAAAAGCAAAGAAGTATTATACATTACTAGAGAAAGATACTAACATAAATTATGGTACTAGAAGTTAACCCAGTACAATAAATGCCATACNAAGGTTTTCCTGCTTATAGTGTCACTTTCTTGTGGACCCCTGAAGAACCTTATAAGAGGGTTCCACTGTAACATAAATTATGGTACTAGAAGTTAACCCAGTACAATAAATGCCATACACACAAAAATTAGGGCTCTTGGTATCCGTTATCGGCCGATATTAAGCATCTAGCAGAGTTGCAAGTAATCGGTACCAGTATCGGTACAGGTATCTGGAACTGTATATTTCATAAATTTTTTATTCCACCACAAAAACACGACTAGTACTTACTTCAAAATCAAAGCAAGTCCAACCCAATGCATTCAAATTGTCATATTTAAAGCAATACACTAATTTCCAGAAAGATTAGTACTTTAACAATATTTAAAATTTTACTTATCTGATATAAACAAATTTATATATATGTATACAATATGGATGGATAGTAATTAATGACTGAGTAACAGTGTAGGTTCCAAGTTTCACCTGCTGTTAGCCTTCAGGAGTGAAATCCAGACCACAGATTACAACCTCGATTCTGCTGAACCGAAACATAACCTCCCAATGACGATCCAAAATATGTACAGCACACTATATGTATTTACAAAAAACAACAAACTGGTACCATAATAAATTTATTATGATGATAATTTACAAAATATATTAGTCAAAATTGAGTATCTATCACTCAAAATAATTTTTAACGCAGTTATAATTTTCAGATGTAAACATTGCATAGATGAAAAAGAATTTCAACAGATGTAATGGTGACGTGTTACCAACACTAGCACTACTCCAGATGAATGTTACAACAAGATTCGGAAACCAATTCATCATGTACCACGAGTCATTGTCTCAAATTCTTCAGTACGTAGTGTAATAAATAATAGCATACAAAGCTGTGACCACAATCACCTGCACACAGTATAATATAATGTGTGTAGACCTCTCTGCATTTTATCACAATCGCCGACTTGTATAGTAACCAAAACATGGATATTAATGTAGCGCTCTTACGACTACAGTTGTAAAGTAGTACAGCAAAGACCCTATTTCCTCTTTATTTAAACAAAGAAGGAATACTATACGAGTAAGATATTATTAATGTATTGCTGAACTGCAATGAGTATCAGTTTTTGTATCGGTAGTTGTATCGCAAATCTGTGGTGGTATCAGGAATTGGTATCGTAAATTAAGGTATCAAAACAGCCTTAATAAAAATAAATAGACTGTATTTATTTTCTTTCATGCAAATTATTTTCACGCAATACTTAATTTATAAAGTTCTATATTTCATGCACGGGAGTAACGAAAATATTACAGTGAAAAAAATCAAACGATACAAAACAAACTTTATGCAATGGAAATAAACTTTAATAATGTACAGTTCCGCTAAAAGGTGCTGCTCTTTTCCAAAATTTTGATGTATCATCGCAAGAATGCGCTGCGCTCTTCTTCACCGTGCAGTGTTCTATGGTTAGTTCAAAGGTTCTATGACATCTGTTCGTCAGTGTTTATAAACTTCATTCGTGGATGTATGAAAATATTATTAAATACAATCTCAATTACATTTATTCACATATTTAGTGTTTTATGAACAATGGTTAAAATATTTTCTCTTTTCTGCAACATCTGTTAGTATTTACAAACTTTGTTCGTGTTAAAAGGTTAAGCACAGGAATTTTTAAGCTTTTCTTTTGTGGGCATACAAAAAGATAATTCAATACAATTTCAACAACACTTATTCATGTATTTAGTGTTTTAACAAAACAAATATTTTATGCTTTAAAAATGGCTCACCCTAACCATATTTCAGACATCATTTGAGGGACGGAAAAACATTGTCTTGTATTCGAATAAATACGGTACTTCCAACTTATCTGAAGCCCTGTTATTACAGTCCTACTTCCAGGATACTTCTCCATCTCATGCAAGCAAAGTTTAACAGAGTTTAGAAAATTGCACCAAGGGGATACGCACCGCATTCCTGCACACTCAATGTAACAATAGTTTGCATAACAACTATATCTTACTACGCATTACTAACACACCTATTTTCTCCCTGTTTTCATTCGTATTAAATATAAATAAATTACAAAGAATTTATAGTTAAATTATTATGTAAATGTTCTATTTAACTAAAAATGAAGTACTTTTATGTTAACAGAAGTATAAAACGCTTGTGACACAGGACATATTTAGGAAACGTTTGATTCAAAAAGTGTGAAGAAACCACAAATGGACTATAACTAGTGCTTTGCTTCCTTTGCTAGCCAATTCAGTTACATGCTCAGTTAGCTTCACATAACTGTAAAGTTACAAAAAGATTTGTTGTAAGAAATGTTAGGTAGCTTCTTTGTGAATATTTTCTAAAAATATTAATCTTCTGTTCATTAGTTTGTTTTCTAACACAACATAATACAAGACATAAAAACTAGAGATAAATCATAGTAATGGCTTGTAAAAATATTTTCTAAGTGTTAGTTGTTCTTTGATACAAACTTACTCTTGGCCATTATGTTTTGTAACACACATTCTTGACAGGACTTCAATGCTTAGAAACAATACGTATTTTAAAAAAGGGGGACATCTATAAGTCAAGGAACCCAACTCCTGAATAATAGACTGGGATAAGTAGCTAAATTCCAGCAACAATTTTTTTGCTACTCACATCTCTGGTGTCTGGTGGAGGCAGTACATTGAAGCCAGGAAACTTTATGATTTTTGAAGGATCATACTTGACTTTCATTTCTTCAGAAATAAGCTCCCCTTCTTCATCATCTGAATTAAGAACTTCTAAAACAAAAATTTCTACAACATATAAAAATCTTACAAAATGTACACAGCTCTAAATAGGTAAATTAAAAGAATAATAATAAAAAACTTATTATTTTTTCCTTTTCATACATTATTAATGGCTCCTAAAGTATGTACATTCAACAAGAACTATAGCCAACTCTCAATTCTACAACACTTCCCAGTTCGGTTCCCGGGAAAAGGGAAATTATGTTAAGAGGGTCGTTATTTCAAGAAGGTCGTTTACGGCAATCCTGGAAAAGGGTCATTTCGAGAGGGTCGTTATTCCAGAGGTCTTAGAATTGAGAGCTGACTGTAATAAAAGTTACAAAGTCAATACTGTATTAAGTTGATTAAATCAAAAAAATATATTATTTGGATGTTTATACCAACATAATTAAAAGATACACTTGTTTGAAATCACAGACATCAGATATACTTTTTGCATCTATTTTTACAACGTAAACTTGATAGGCCATTGAATGCTAATGGTTTCCAGTTGCATAGAGCTACCAGAACGGAAGACCCAAGATTGTTAATATTTAATAATGCCAGTCAGTTCGAACGTAAAAGTGTTTCACATTCTGAATCTCCCCCCTGTATTGTTGTTTGTGGCCTGACTGCACTCCTAAATTCTTGAAATCTCATGTGTCCGTATTGCCAAGGCATCTTACCCAGGTTAGCTGTAAATTCAAGTGAGATAATTTTGACATGAATAGCATGCAATGTTTCAATTCATAACATAACCTGTTGTGTACAAGCACATCAACTGGGTCCTCAGTGGCTATGATTGCTAAGGGGAAGCTGATTGAATACACGATGGTTAAGTACCAAGTATGTAACCAGAAGCAACTTCATTTAGAAGAGAAATGTAAACACAAGTGAGAAGAACAGCACAGCACAGTGGTACACTGAGAACGTAAGGAGCACACAAAGAATGTCTTGCCAGTTAAGGTTGCAAGTAGGCTGCTAGAGTACCAAAATATATAAAAGGACAGGAATTCAAGTACTCACAGTCTAATACTTGTCGATAGGCACAAACACACAAAGAAGGACCACACATTTTCCACATGGTTGCGCAAACGCAACGTCTCGCTGGCTAGCGTGTTGGTGGTGAGGCCGATGTATTCTGCCTCACCACCAACACACTCAGGCAGAGAATGAACGGCCACAGAGCAGACACTAAACAAGCCATAGCTGGTCACATCAATAACCTAAAAGAAAACCATTTGCAGCACATGCAGCACCACACAACAAAGATTTTGATTCTTGCTATAGTACCGGAGTTGTGAGAGCCTTACCACCTTCAAACAATAGTCCAGAACTCGGACGCAGGGAATTAGCTCATCAATTTCTAACCAAATCCAGACAGCTGTCAGGCCTCAAAAGATAATCACAGCTCCAAACCACTCTCATAAACTCTAACGGCAAATTTTCAAATTTCCGCCGCACCCCAGCTTGCCATCTGGCCGCTAGGTTTACTACCAACAGCGCCCTTCCACCATACTGCAGTTTCCAACTCGCCGCCTGATGGACCTGGCCTACCCAGCGAAACGTTGCGAAATGTGTGGTCCTTCTTTGTGTGTTTGTGCCTATCNTAGGTTTACTACCAACAGCGCCCTTCCACCATACTGCAGTTTCCAACTCGCCGCCTGATGGACCTGGCCTACCCAGCAAAACGTTGCATTCGCACAACAATGTGGAAAATGTGTGGTCCTTCTTTGTGTGTTTGTGCCTATTGACAAGTACTAAACTGTGGGTACAATATTTTTGCGATAAATATGGCAATCTTCCATTTGTGAAGTGCACTAAAAAATTCACAACACTACCCACCACTGTGATGAATGTACACTAAGTATGTTTTGTGTACCATACTGCATTCATGCAGCACTTTGCCCAAAATTGCTTGCCACCTAACTACGATCCTAGTGCTAGTAGTGACGGTTTTGAGTTACACAACCTGAGCGCATGTATCCCGGCATTTACATCTGAGACATACAGTGGAACCTTTTTTTTTACACCCCCTGATTTTACACTTTCCTGTGTTTAACACCCAATTTTTTTGTCCCATATAATGCTCATAGAGCAAAAATTTGTCTTTTTATACATTTTACTCAGATTTTACAGAGAGGTGGAGTAAAATCGCATCAAAGCAATCAAACACTGAACCCAAGTCACAGGTACTAATACTGTCTGACCCTAACCTCACTTCGTCTGAATGCAGAATTCTTGAAAAAGGCCTCATATTTGCCCCATCCTGGAAATTTGACCATTTCGCAACAGTGAAAGATGTTTTGAGCTATGTACGAAACCTCTGCTTCAAACACTTCTTCGATAATCTGCCCACAACCAAGGACAATAACAATACCATAATCCCAGCTTTAACAAAATTTGCACCATCATCCATCTGNCTGCCACCTTCTCATCCCCTCAAACAGTTCATCTCATTCATACTGATCAACATCTCAGACCCAACTTTAGCCAGTTCCCTCCCTAACACCACCACCACACCTGTCGAATGGAAAGCCATGAGAGACCTCCAAAATAACAGGGACATAATCATATTACCAGCAGACAAACGCACCATCACAGTAATCCTTAACACACTTGAAGCAGAAAACCAACTGAAGAACTCGTCCACCTACTGACCCCTGCCAGAAGACCCTACAGCCAAATTCTGTGACCATATCAAAAAGTTTTTTGCATCTCGAGGCCCCCTCTAGGGTATTTCTCACAAATCAATCCAACTTCTAACACCCAGAGAAACCCATCACACCTGTTGTATACTTGCTTCCGAAAATCCACATACAACATTGGCCACCTCCAGGACACCCCACTGTATCAGGATGCGGCAGACCCACAGAAAATATCTCCGCACTTGTGAAAGCTCACCTTCAACCATGGGTAAAGATGCTCACATCGTACATCAAAGACACTGGCCACTTCTTGGAACGCCTGAAAAAACTCGACACCATCCCTCAAAATGCTTACCTGGTTATCATATATGTCACTTCACTGTACACCAATATTCCCCACTCATCAGAACTGTCTGCAATAGAATTCTACCTCAACCAACCCCCNTTTCTGGTCGAACTGGCAAGACTAACAATACACAATAACAGTCTCAGGATCCAAGACAAGCACTACCATTAAATGAAAGGCACTGCCATGGGCAAACCCTTGGCCCCCCCAAAAATTAAGATCAGTAACTCAGATATTCCACTGGTTGTCCCCTACCATGAGGGCATGAACAAACTGTGGACACAAAATTCTGGCCTCAACACCACTCACTCAAAACTTGTTCTTCAAACCACAAAGATTGGTCTTCGAATGACCCCCCAACCTTCAAAACAAACTGGTGCACCTAAATTTGCCACCAGTTCCACAATCAGTAATATCACAACCACCAGGGGATCTCATCCTAGGAAAAACATGTGTTGTAGCTCAGGTGCTATACACCAGTCTTCCACCTCCTTCAACAACAGGCTCACACATCAGACTTATCCCATTCAGGGCAGCTACAACTGTGTAACAGAAAATTGTACCATCTACCAGCTACAAAGCATTCACTGCAATGCAGAGTGAATTGGCCTTACCACCAACACACTCAGACAGAGAATGAATGGCCATAGGGCAGACATCAAACAAGCCATAGCTGGAGCAAATGTAAATTTGCAGGAGAAGCCAGTTACAGCATATGCAGCATCTCACAACCAGAACTTTGACTCCTGTTATACAACCAGAGTGGTGAGAGCCCTACCTCCTTGTAATAATAATGCAGAGCTGGGAATGGGAACTGGCCCACAAATACATCAACAAATCCAGACAGACACCTGGCTAAGATAACCCCACCGCCAAATTTCAAATTTCCCGCCTCACCTTAGTTTACCTCCTAGCCGCTACATTCACTGTTTGCCAATCACCGCTTGCCGCCTGATGAAACTAGCCTAGCCAGTAAAACTTTGCGCTACCGCGCATCCACGTGGGAAAAGTGTTCATCTGACTTTTGTTTTTGTGTGTGTGTCTTCGAGTATTGCCCTGCGAGTACCTGTGCATTCTTTCTACCTTTTATAATTTTTTCTCGCTCAGTCACAGTACAACCACTGGAAGGAGCGGACATCTGAAGTCATGATGGCTATGACAGCAATTGAAATCACAGCATTGGCACAATATTTTAAAATCAATGTATTTTACTCTAAATAAAGTAAAAGAAAAATTAAAGTAAAGTATTTGAAACACGGCTACATAAATTTTCCACATTAGTGAAGTAGGGTGTAACCTAAAGCTTGCACTTTTCTATTTATATTTTTTGCCAAATCCAATTATTTCCCAATTAATTGAAACACATTCCTGAACTACACTGGTTGTCCTATATCACACATACTTCTGTACATGTGTCCTATATTATACACACACTTCCACGCATGTGTGTGTTTGTTCTTTTCTCTTATTTCCTATCTAATTCTCTTAAATGAAATGCATCTCTAAACTATATATATATGAAAATACTAGTTATCTACAGGCGATGCACAAAATGATATGAACACCTGACATATACACAATATTTATTTATTAATAAGGTGTTGGGCAACCATTTGCTTTTACAACAGCTGCAATTCTTCGCGCAATAGATTTGTAGAGTGTCTGAATAGTTTCCAATTGAATGTTGTCCCATTCTTGTACCAAAACATCCGCCAATTGCTTCAATGATGTTGAAGATGGAAATCTGCTCCTCACTCTCTGCTCTAAAACTCCTCATAACGGTTCAATTATGTTGAGGTCTGGCCAGGGAAGATGTTTGATGATATTCTGATGCTCCTCAAACCAAGACTGAACCTTTTTGGCTGTGTGTATGGGCGCATTATCATCCAGCAATATGCTAATCATAGTAAGAACTTCATCATTGAGGATGTCGAGATATTCATTTGCAGTAATCCGGCCAGTGATGTGAATGAGAGAACCAGCTGAATACCACAATATAGCCGCCCAAATCATAACGGAACCTCTCCTATGCTTGACTGTAGGAAGCAGGCAGTCCGGATCGTAGGCTTCTTTTGGAGTTCTCCATACATAAACCCGGCCGTTTGTAGAAAACAATGTAAACGATGATTCATCGGACCATACTACATTCTTCCAATCATCAAGTGTCCAGGTTTTATGATCGTGGTACCACTTCTTTCGCAGCTTAGCGTTGGCTTCCGTTATAAAGGATTTCGCAATTGCTGCCCTTCTATGAATGTTAGCTTTGTGGAGTTTCCGCCGTACTGTTTTTGTAGAAACAGTATTACTCAAGTGAGTGTTGAGTTCTGCTGTCACTTTTGCAGCAGTAGTTTTATGTTATCTGGCCACAATTCTTTTAAATGTTCGTCTGTCTCTGTCAGTTAACTTTGGGTTTCGCCCACTATTCCTCTTTGTAGATGATGTTTTACCATGTTTTGTGTATGCTGTAATTACCTTGGATACTGTCGCTCATGAAACGTTAAACAATTCAGCTGTTTTCGTCACAGACGCTCCCGCTAACTGAGCACCAACGATTTGCCCTCTTTCAAAGTCTGACAGATCACACATTTCACCAATTGCTTGTATTAACCGTCGCAGAACAAAGTGTATATAATACACTGAAATATAGCCTACAAGACTTGGCACGTAAACTGTGCAATACATATGCGTCACATTATTTACACGGAAGCAGTGTTGCCAACATGCAACAAAATGTAGTATATTGTATTGTGTTCATATTATTTTGTCCATCCCCTCTAACTAAGGTAACTAAGGTAATACTATCTTTCTATAAGTTACATCACAGAAATCAAAAATTATTTTTAACATAGAGAAGTTAAAATTCTCTCGTAGCTTATTAAAACAGTTTAATTTAAAATCACATCTTTACAGTCAAACTACAGTATATGTAGACATTATTTTAAAACAGTGCTTCCATTTTACCCTTTCCTCGTTCATCAAAAACAGAGATGCCTGAGTAGCGCACTTTTGCAGCAGCCAGCCACCCTGGTGGGTAGCCCAGCAAGCGCATACGATAGATGTGCTTTGGGAGCTCGTTCTTTCGCAAGCCAAGAGCCCGCCGCAGATCATCGCTGATCTTGCCAGGCACAAATGATGCATACTTCTGGTCATCGTCTACGTGATAGCGCCTATTGAAGTCACAAAATACACTAAAGTTATCAACAAAATGAGCTCAAGAACACAAATTGAATGGATCTTTATTCTAAAATAAAATTGTTTGTATATAAATATAAAAAATGAATTCATTTTACAGGAGATTCTTACAGCAGAAGTCATTAAAGTAATACCTACAGACAACGAGGATCTGAATTCAAAACCTGAGTACATTGTGGATGTGAGGGCAAATTATTCTACTGGCAAAAAACTTGGGGGAATTACTAAGTCTAACCAAATGAAAATTAAACTCAAACTCTGACTTTTGCCAACACATATATAAATTTCAGCAAACTAAATGTGAGCAGGTGTTTATATATGTACACAACATTATATACAATGAACTGAGTATTAGTGTGAACATATATTCTCAAGAGGGTGAAAACACTGTGCAAATATAAGACGTGTACCTACAAAACTACTACTTAATGTTGAAAAAACACTATAACAACGTCACAGCATACATTTAGAGTTTCAATACATAAAGAAACATTTGAGATTTAAAAGAAACACAGTAAAGACAAGAAGAATCTACCAACTAAGAACAAGTTCTCATACCATTAAGGGTTTCGCCTGGCTGGAGGTATTTCGTATGTCCAAGACCTAAAATTGTGGGATTGCTACGGACGACCCAGGTATGTTCATCACATGCATCATTACTTCTATGTGCAAGGGAATGAATCTGGATGAAGTTTTTACATCGGCAACTCGTCTCTCGAGATTACCAGCAGTGACATTATCATTTCATAGTGTAATAATAAAGAGAAAAGTGCGCTGCATGTTTCTCAACAACTTTGCGTGGTCTGATGACTGCATGGTTTGCCATCACCTTGAAGAGATATACAGATTGATTGTTTGCGGCAAGAGACTTGGTTTCCCTGCTTATACTCCTTGGCCTTAAGCTCTTGCGCAGCTCATTTTGGCAGATCACTCTTTCCTGTCGTCCGGGCTCCACCGCTGCGCGTCTCAAGGTTGGCCATGGTGTAAAACTCAATTATAATGTTGCATAGTATGTGCACTTATATGCCGTAGGGCATAGTGGGTCTTAAAAAAAAGTTGAGTTAGTGAGATAGCTGTCCATTCAAAATTCATTTTTTGGTAGCCAGTTTTAAATTAATGTTTGGTGTAACTTGTAAGTGGTCGCACAAATTTCCATTTTAATGAAAAGGTATATTTGCACCATTTTTAAAAACTGTAATAATATTGTCCAATGTTTCATGATTTATTTTTTAACACATTCAATATATTAATGTATTTAATGGGGATATTATTCTATTTCAATTAGATTTCATAGATTTTGAGAGATAATTATGTTGCAGGATTTCATTCATTTTATCTCTAATGAGGGTCTTCTTACATTCACATTTTACCGGCCTCGTCTCCTCGAAGGAATTACACTTCAATCAAGATGCAGACGCATTTCCAGGCAGCTTAATTGCATACATAGTTTAGTACAGAATGTGTATTTTAGCACGCAGTGTATTTTTCGCTTTACCATCGCATTCGGCTATGCCGTTTTTTGTATCATGTCCTTCAAGCTCAGTAAATTTTCTACTAACATATCACCTCTTTTGACGTTGTTACCAAGGGCGGAAAACCTCAAAAGTTGCAGCTTGGGTAAACCTATGCCATCTAGCGGCAAGTGTCCAAAGCTTAGACGCGTGCTTCTTTGAGTGCTCGCAGCGTATTGAGCGAGTGTTCTTAATCCTACCAGCTAGCTGTAAACAACTTTTGTCACGGCGTGCAAGACTTTGGAGCTTTACTCGTGATCAAGATGCAGCTCCGACAAGGCATATCCAAATTATTGTAATGCAAGTTCTGTCATCAACGTAGTTTATTTTTTTCCTCTGTTAAGGGTAAGTGTTTTTTCCACTGTTTTCCTGACCCCATTTTGCGGTAACTGTTTTTCTCATTAATTCTTGTCTGACCTTTCTAGAGGTTGCAGTATCACAGAGCCACCAATGCAGAGTCACCGCTAGCAGAATAGCAGTTCCCTGTAATGCAGTAGCGAGGCGTAGTTTGGGGAAGTCTGCACACTNTTGCGGTAACTGTTTTTCTCATTAATACTTGCCCGACCTTTCTAGAGGTCGCAGTATCACAGAGCCACCACTGCAGAGTCACCGCTAGCAGAATAGCAGTTCCCTGTAATGCAGTAGCGAGGCGAAGTTTGGGGAAGTCTGCACACTCGCAGTCCCACAATGTAACTGTCTTGTGGTACTTGTGACTCCCGTCACATTCATCAAGGAATGGCCATGGCGGCTCCTGTTTACCGGTCTCCACCGGCCATCTCTGCTCATCTTCACATTGATTGAACCCACATATTTCAACTTTTAAAATTAACTTCATCCATTAACCAGAAATGATTACTCCAAAAATTTTATATTCTGCAAGAACATACATCATCAAACAAACTCTCATTCCTGCTTTCTAATATATTTTTGTACATTCTAAAAGATTAATGTCCTGGCATTTAAATAGAACGTATTTACACAATAAGTATCTATTGTTAGGAGCCACACATATCATGCAATTTAAATATTGTTTTCATAATGTCTTTCATTTTCTTATGTCAGTAATATTTACAATGTTTGCCTTTTTTATTTTTGAAATATATCAAAAGTTAATTTCCTTACAACTTGCGAANACAGCCATGGCGGCTCCTGTTTACCGGTATCCACCGGCCATCTCTGCATATCTTCACATTGATTGAACCCACATCTTTCAACTTTTAAAATGAACTTCCTCCATTAACAAGAAATGATTACTCCAAAATTAATATTCTGCAAGAACATACATCATCAAACAAACTCTCACTCCTGCTTTCTAATATATTTTTGTACATTCTAAAAGATTAATGTCCTGGCATTTAAATAGAACGTATTTACACAATAAGTATCTATTGTTAGGAGCCACACATATCACGCAATTTAAATATTGTTTTCATAATGTCTTTCATTTTCTTATGTCAGTAATATTTACAATGTTTGCCTTTTTTATTTTTGAAATATATCAAAAGTTAATTTCCTTACAACTTGCGAAGTTATTTATTTTACTCTTGTCTGGGAACATATATAATTAATAAATTATCATGAAATTGCTTTCTTTATTCATTAATTATTGTTAACCTTTTCTAACCAGCATGCATATGTGTTAATAATTTATCTCTTTTTTGGTAGCAGTATTCATTTTAATAAAGACCACAAATTATTTTGCAAGTTTTAAATTGTAGTTTGAGCTCATTATGTGCCTTGGTTTTCAGGCGTGCTAGTCTCATTGATGAGTTTCAGTAAAGTAAATGGCTGCGTCTCATAGACACTTTGAATACAGGGTTTTAAAGGTTGTATGAACCATATAATGCAATGATGTTCCTTGTTTTGATAATTCTATTTTAACATTTTGTATTTTGTTTAGTTTTCAAATTTGTACACTGCTCTAAAAGCCCCCATATGGTGCCCATGTATCGATATTATTTTTCAATTGCTTTTAATGCACTTTGTATATTTTTAGTTATGCAGTCACTCCTTTGGTAGACCGTTTATGGCACCCACGCGCTGCTATATTTTAATGTGTTATTTTAGTTGAAATTTGTATCACATTTTATCGTATTTGGACCTTGATGGAGTTTGAAATGTTATACCTATTTAGAAAAGACTGTGGAGTTATACTATTGTAAATTTGAATTGGTTTTTGCCACAAGTCTTAATGAATTAATGTTATAATCGTGAATGGACTATATATCCTGCACAGGTGTTTTTCTGCCTACAAACGATTGTGGAAACACCTGTTTAGCCTCTTTTNTGCAGGGTTTTAAAGGTTGTATGGACCATATAATAGAATGATGTTCCTTGTTTTAATAATTCTATTTTAACATTTTGTATTTTGTTTAGTTTTCAAATTTGTACACTGCTCTAAAAGCCTCCATATGGTGCCCAAGTATCTATATTATTTTTCAATTGCTTTTAATGCACTTTGTATATTTTTAGTTATGCAGTCACTGCTTTGGTAGACCGTTTATGGCACCCATGCGCTGCTATATTTTAATGTGTTATTTTAGTTGGAATTTGTATCACATTTTATCGTATTTGGACCTTGATGGAGTTTGAAATGTTATACCTATTTAGAAAAGACTGTGGNGAATTTGTATCACATTTTATCGTATTTGGACCTTGATGGAGTTTGAAATGTTATACCTATTTAGAAAAGACTGTGGAGTTATACTATTGTAAATTTGAATTGGTTTTTGCCACAAGTCTTAATGAATTAATGTTATAATCGTGAATGGACTATATATCCTGCACAGGTGTTTTTCTGCCTACAAACGATTGTGGAAACACCTGTTTAGCCTCTTTTCACTTAAAAACACATTAGATACCTAAATACAAAACTCAACGTCTTGCTGGATGTGGAGTGTTTATTAATGCTATTCTTGGGTGGACCGACGTGGAAAAGTTTTTCCCTGGAGAACTGTCAGCCTAGCAAGGCAAAAACCTTTATGATACAACAAGTTGTTCAGAGGGTCAGAAGTGGGGAAGGAATTGTCCATGGCCTGTATTAAGGAACCATTCCAGCATTTGCCTGAGGTGGTTTTAAAAACCACGGGAAACTAAAATCAGGATTTACGATTATCGGACCAAGAATTGAACCTGGGTCCTTACCAAATAGGAATCCAGTTTGTTGCTACTGTGCCACCTTACTTGGTAGAGCCGTAAGGCCAACCACTTTTCTTAACAGAAAAAAATCCATAAACACTGGAGAAGGATGTACTTCATAATTTGGTTTTCTAAGAGTGGCCATTGAAACAGGTATCATCTGCACACGCATGTATTGTGACAGTACCTACATAAATTCTTAAATGACTATTACATCTGAAGCTACTAAAATATTCATTACAATAAACTGGAAAAAGAAAACAGATTTTCATGTTCAGAACGACAAACTACTTCAACTCTGTGTGTGTGTCAACATCAGTATGTTTCTGTTGTAGCTAGCTAAAAGGTAAATGAATTCTAACCAAACATAACATCATTTGTGACAAGTTTTGAAAAGGACATTCCAGAAATGGTAACTTAGGAGTTAACTATATGAATTACTGAGCAATCTTCCAATGATGAACAATGCTTCGTAAAGACAACAATGCTGAAAAAATTTCACTTGGTTAAAAATATGTGCAGGATTTAACTGTAATGTATAGCCGGTTCACGACGGGAAGAAACTTTTTAAAATCAACATTTGAAAAAACACCCTAGCCGTTAGCTACATGCATATAACATTACAAACAGCGGCGAGCGCGGATACAGTTATGCCGTTAGGTTGCCAGCACAAAGAGAGGAAATAGTTCTAAAGTTTTAACGTAATTGTTAATTTATCGCTTACAAATGGGTTTCGAAAAGACTTGTATCTTATTATGCCAATTATTAATGACGTGATGCTAACGTACTTTGATTTCAATGTTTCTTGCATACTCACAAGATCACGCTCAAGGTGAAAGTAGAGCGGCCATTTGTTTACAAACCTTCGTTCCGTGTGTTGTTGGCGAGATGTGGTCGATACACGTGCCAGAGAATTGGTGCGATTATCTTGTTTAACCAACAATAATTCATTTGCTGGTTTTTTTTTACCAATATCCTCTCTTTATTATTTCTCGTTGTGCCAATTTCTTTCGTTTCTGATACGTGTATAAGATATTACTCGTAGTGTGTTCTCACGTGTTTAATATTTTTTAAATTTGTTTCAGGTTTGCTTAAAATTTTATTTATTATATTTTACGTTATATGTTGCGGTAGTTTTTGTGTGCAGTCATGAGTTCTAGCAAGGTGAATAAAAGATAAGTCACCAACGCCAACAGGACATCATTAACCTCACCGAATCGTTGTATTCCCTAATTAGGCGAGGGGAAATGAAACCCTGCAACGTCGCGGAAAGAGCGGCAGAAATGTTGAAACGCTTCAGATCCACAGTTCTAAGGTATGTTAAAATATATGTAGTATTAACCATTGCGTTTGCAAGTTGTGTGTGCTAAGGTCAATTATGTTGGCCTACGAAATGTGTTTACAAGAACATAAAGAAAATTTGTTAATAACTTGATAACATCGTCGAACGTTGTCTACGTGTCTTTTTAACGTTTTATTTTGGCAATTATTAAGTTTAGGGGGCTATTCTGTAAAAAATAATAATTTCACGGGAAATGGTATATTTCCACTCCACTAATGATGCAGAACACGAATATACGACGGGCATTAACGTCCGACTAATTTCGTAACATGTGCCCACCTAACCTAACAGAACCTATCCCCACGATGGGTGAATCACTATTTTACATTTTTAAACTAACCTAGGATTGTTGGGTTTTACACTAACCTAGGATTGTAGGGTTATATAGACTCAAATGTGAGTGTATGAATCACCTAACCAAAAGGTGGTATTACAATGTGTAATTAAAAATAAAAACTACTTTGTGTTGGAATTTGTGTACCCCTGCGAGGGATTCTTCATAAACAACCCAATATATACAGTGGAAATTTATTATAAAGACAACTGACAATGGTAAGGAAAATTGCCTCTATAGTGAGTTTGTTATAGTCAATTAATTTTATATAGGTTATGGAGAGATGGTGCATTTTAAGATTCTGAAGAAGGAGCTTGTTTTGTATTTATAAGTTACATTGCGGCATTAATTGCCATTGTTATACGTCACTAAATAGATTACAGTCGATATAACTGGAACTTCCCCTACTATTAAACATATCTGTATCACTTCACTAAACATGAGAGGACATCGTAATCGATGAAATCGCAGTCATAATCTTTTAAGAAAACAATTGTGTATTAATGCATTTCCCCAACACCACTGTTCTACAGCCATTATCTATTAGTTATTGTAAATTATCAGTGTCATATTTTTCACTTACAGTGCTACATAGCCAACCTAATTTGCATAATTTAAAAAGGGCCATAATTCAGTTACTGGGTCAACTACAGTTACTGATACCAAAAACATACAAGGGTTTGTTTACAAATGATGTGTGACAATGTGATATGCTCTGCCGTGTGTTAGTTTAGGTTAGTTTAATAGGTGGCAGGTATTGGTTACTATATAACCCTACAATCCTAGGTTAGTTAAAAAATGTAAAATAGTGATTCACTCATCGTGGGGTTAGGTTCTGTTAGGTTAGGTGGGCACATATTACGAAATTAGTCGGACGTTAATGCCCCTCGTATATTCGTGTTCTGCATCATTAGCAGAGTGGAAATATAAGATTTTCAATGAATTATTTTTATTTTTACAGGAAACCCTATAAACTTAATAATTACCAAAATAAAACGTTAAAAATACACGTAGTCAACGTTCGACGACGTTATCAAGTTATTAACAAATTTTCTTTATGTTCTCGTAAACACATTTCGTGGGCCAAGGAAATGATCTTAACACACACAACTTGCAAATGCAATGGTTAATACTACAGATATTTTAACATACCTTAGCACTGTAGATCTGGAGAGTTTCAACATTTCTGCCGCTCTTTCCGCGACGTTGCAGGGTTTCATTTCCCCTCAGCTAATTAGTGAATACAACGATTCGGTGAGGTTAATGATGTCCTGTTGGCGTTGGTGACTTCTCTTTTATTCACCTTGCTAGAACTCATGACTGCACACAAAAACTACCGCAACATACAACGTAAAATACAGTAAATAAAATTTTAAGCAAACCTGAAATAAATTTGAAAAATATTAAACACGTTAGAACGCACTATGAGTAATCTCTTATACAGATTTCAAAAGCAAAAGGAATCTGTACGAGAAGGTTAGCACAAATTAAAGTCATACGTTATGAAAAATCAAATAATAAAGAGCTGATATTAGTATAAAAAAACCGATAAATGAAATATTAGGTTAAACAAGAATCGCACAAATTCTCTACAGCACGGCCATCCGGGGGCTTATGAGAGATTGGCGTTGCCATGTTAATGTTGTTGGATGGACTCCTTGAATGTTGACACATTTCATTGCAAAGTATTGTGTCTATAATATGTAATCAAAGTGAAAGTTTTTCTCCCCCACCCAATCCCCCAGTCAAAATCAAACCTATATATACACACACACACACACACACACACAGAGAGAGAGAGAGAGAGAGAGAGAGAGAGAGAGAGAGAGACAGGCACGCACACGAAACATCTAATTTTTAATACTCACATTTTGGGTTTATATAATGAAATGTTTTTCGCTTGCATCACATATTCTTTTGTGTGAAATTCTCAAGATTAAAAACTTTACGCTTGTGGAATATCCATTAATAATATATACATTACTTTTATGATGGGTACGTGCATGTACGAACACATGTACACACACACAGTGGAATGTAAACATTGCATGTAAACATTGCCATGTGACTGCCACATGGCAATGTTTGTTTACCCTTTGGCAGAAGGATACGAAATGGGCTTGAAAGTAGATCTTTAGCAGGGCTTCAAGAAAGTCTCTTCCAGTCATGAACCGACTATATATACTTGCATTTTTGGTGTGCAGTGTAGTATAATTATTATAAACTGGCTAAAAAAATGTTTGCATTTGGTCTCTAAAAACTATTTTTGGATCCATTACTACAGTGGCTTGGCTGAGTGGTTAAAAAGTCCACAGAAGGCGAGATCCTGGTTAAACCACANGGGGGGGGGGGGGTGTTCGCTCAGGGTACTCAATTTCCCCATACCAGATATTTATTCTGCTACAGCCCCATGCCCACAACTCACTTCACTCATTTTTCACATTGGCCAGAGGACTGAAAGATCTGTTCCTTGAGTAGGAGGGTAGGGCAGCCAGTATTACTTAGAGCCACCCTTCACTTGTTTTAGCCATGTCAACCGAATCTCAGGTTAAAATATGCTGATATTTTATTTACAATAAATAAATAATTTTGATTTAACAAATAAATTACCTGTACCTATGTAATGGTTACTGATATGATGCACCAATTGTCAGAACTAAGAGTACGAACCAAGTAAAAAAACATAAGAAAATGGTAACAAGCTACCACTATGGTAGACCAGAAAAACACCAGTTCTGTAATGAGAAAACAAAGCAAGAAAGTATTATATCAAGGCTTGCAATCATGCACAACATTACTCTACTTAATGCCTACCTGCTAAATTCGGGAGTTTTTGTCATTTTAACAATTGAGATTGTGAAGAAACTATTTATTTCCAACTCATTATACTCAAACATGATCTAATAATCTGTATTGCTCAGGTACAATAAATTTATTCCAGAAATAGACTTTGTTTAGTTGATTAATCAAACAAAAACAAACCAATATTAAAAGATTTACACAGAAAATAATAAATTAACCCAGATAAATTCCACAAATGCAAGCCAAAGTAAAAAATCTGAGTTGAACAAAAATACATGATTTAAGAGGAAATGAAGATAAGTAAAGGAGTGGAAACAGAATATGGGTGAACACAAAACCATGGCATCTCATACCCTGATTGTTTGCCAGCAAAAGTAAAGTCCCGTCGGTTTCTGTTAATGTTTGACTGGTTGCGTGGCTTTGGACAGTCACGGAGACTGTGACTGCCCTTGCAGTTGAAACAGGACACACTCCGCTTTGGAGATGCATTGCTTGCACTGATTTCTTCGGTCTTAGTTTCTGTTTCAACAAGCATCTTGAAGCTCCTTGGCTGCATTAAAACACAAAGTTACTAAAGTAAGATGAAAAATAACACACAAATCATTTTTTAAATGCCACACACTATTAGAAGAATTTCAAGTTAAACTATAAACATCAAAAGACTGGTGCAAATTTAAATGATTCAAAAAATTATTTACAAGCAATACAAATAAAAATAGGATGCAATATATACATAAAGTAAAACACTTAAAAAACTTCCTTCAAAAATCTTTTACATAACATACTTTGTTCCGTTTGTACATTTCCAGATGGCAGATTGTGACATACCTGAAGCCTACTTACTTCAAAGAATAGTGACATTAATCTTTAATGAATTTTAACTACATTTGCTAATGAATAAAACTGCATTCACAACTGTACTTTCATTTTCAGAAAAGAAAACAAAGCATAAATATTTTACGGGAAAGAAACACCATATCAATTGCCAGTAACATTTCCTCAAGTGCTCAATCCAGCAATCTTAATTATTAAAAGCATTTTACAAGACTGGGTTGATAAATTATTCATAAACACCAAGTATTAAGACGCACATTAATACTAACCTGCCTATAATACGGAACATCTCGTCCATCCCTTGCTGTTGGCCGTGTGTCAATAACAAAAAGGTCCGTATCATCAGGTACAGTGATGCATTCCTTCTGTTCGTCTACTGCAATTGGCTTGCTAACATTGTGCTTGACTATCTCCTTCCTGGCCATGTCTACATCAACCGTACACAATGGGGAGTTCTCTGCATGTGGTTTCCCTTCATTCGAACTATCCTCCCATATGTCGAGTTCAAGGTCCGAGACATCGCAGTCTTCAACCGTTGAATCATGTTTGGTGATGAGCTCCTTCAGAAATTTTTTCACCGATTCTTTGTACTTCCTGAAAAATAATAGGAAGTGCATTTATCACAACTGCATTTACTTTATAACTAACTAGCTGTGCCCGCAGCGTCGCTCGCGTGGACTACAGAATTATCGTTGAGGTTTTTTTTAAAATAAAGTTGAATTTTACTTAGTGTTAATATTCTATACTCTATACATATTATAAAACTCAACGTCTCGGTGAATTAAATGGTAAAAACACTTATTAATATTTCTCTGTTATAGATAGATATATGCTCCCACTGAGATTTTTTAAGTGTTTTTATTCTCCGCAATGGTTTAGACAGCGTATTGCAAGAGAGCGCGCTGGCGGCAATCTGTTTTCAGACTTGATCACTTAAGAACAAAATTAAAACTTATTTTAAATTTATTATTACATTATTTAACAATATAACACTTGTATTATAAATAACAACATATTGAAAGCATCATTTCTCTGTCTCATTACATTATTTAACATTCATTTAACAAAATAAGAACAAAATAAGATTTTTATATTGTTACTTCCTAAGTACAAATTAAACAAATCAATGAAATTCGGAAAAACGAACGTAGTGATACTTATAACCTGAACTGCAAACCTATCAGATAAAAAACATAAACTGTAACCTATATACCTAATTACTAAGTACTAACCAACTAAACAAAAATAAAATACAAATTCTAATATATATATAACAATGTGTTTTTATATAAGTATTTACAAATTAAACGTTAAAAACAATGTGAAACCTATTTTTAAATACCTACTTTCTAGTATTAACCCACCAAATTTAAAAAAAAATGAAAATTATTCAACCAACGTATATAAGCTCAAACAAATTCCGTGTAGGACACGACCGTTGCGAAGGGAGCAGACCAAGCGTCTGAGCCGCCCGGCATGGTACCTCGTAGACGTGCACAGTTCGCATCAGTTTCCTGAAGCTAATGGTGGACATCTTTTTAGACTTTTGCAGCTTTTGTCATTTCTGTGATTATTTTTACATTCAACGCTACCTCCAGAAAACTTATTGGATGAATCTGCACGACTCTGCTTCTCTGAACACAAGCAATGTGAAAACGAAGGGTCACACACACTTACTTGCAGTATATTTTTGTAGTTTTTTAGGTCAAGTCTAAGCAATTAGTGTTTATTAATTTATTTCACATTTTAACCAATACTATTTTTATGTTTTACTGTACAATTTCCCTGGCGTTTAAAGCCCTCCTCTTTAATACCAAGTTTATAAATGTAAGCTGAATACCAAACTGTGTCCATGTGGAAGTGGATAAACAAATATGGTATGCCTCAAACTACCATTTAAAATTTTTTCCTCAAAAACTCATTAAAATGGACTATTACACTATTTTTCTGTAGTCAATTTAAATAGTAGCAGCTAAGTATTTTACAAATATATAGCAGTAGTGGTAGTAGCAGTAGAAATAGTATGTGTATACTTGTTTTGTATGTTTTGTTCAAGATAAGCTTGCAATAAGTGTATGCACATCATCACATGTGTGAACTGGTGTAACTGTGTACATGAATGGAATCTTTCTCTTTGTTCTGAATTGCAATAGGCGGCGAGTATAAAAGCGGTGGTGATGAACTGATGACTTACATGACAAATGCTTAATAATGAGTGTGCAACCAAAAATAAAAAATAAAAAAAAACAGAAATATTTCAGCCTTAATAGAAATTAATATAAGAAAGCCAGCAAGTAAAAAATTGTACCTTCAAAATTCCTTGTGTACCACAAAAGAACCTCAAAAGTAACATAGAAACAACAGGACATGTACTACATAACAGAACCCATCCTACGTGAAAAATAAATGGTGTAAAGTTAGAATACAAAATTGTCAGGAATTCATTGAGAATTACATACTGTATAAAGCAATCAAACTTACTGTGTTGAATGTAAATTACAATATCTCAGTGAAATTAAATTTGCCAATCACCTCAATCTCTCTATCAAACATCATAAAAAAAATAGTTTATATATGAAAATTGTAATAAAATGGTTATCTTGATGATGGGAATTAATTTGAAAATTAATTTTATCAAAAGTCTCAGCTAGCGTACATGAAAACATAAATTGCGTCTGAAGACCCTTACACTGTTCAAGAAGATTCAAATACAATTTCTTAAAAATATTAATTAATTTCAAAAGTTTTTGTAGATTACAAATTAATTAATCTTCAAAAAATCAAGGTTCAAAATTGACTTCCTCATAACAGTTGTACGTTCTCAACAGCAGCAGTGCATTGTCATCCCTGGGCACATGATTAGCCAAATTATAATACACAAAATTATAAACTAGTACTTTTGGGATTTACGGGATTTATTAATTTATTTGCTTATTTTATATATTATTTTTCTCTTCTTTCAACGGCTACACACATTTATAAAAAAAACTCGGATGCCTTTCCACATCTTGGCCTAGCCTTACGATAAGGCAGTCGTCCAAAAATTATTACATTCCGACGACCCCTAACGTATGCTGGACTGCCTTATAAGATAACTCAAGAGAGTGTGACGGGCTTACATGATCCCTTATCAAAATGGAAATATAAGAGTTCCTGAGTTATCTTACTTAAAAAAAAACTGAAACACTTCTCCTAGGCCAAGGTATAGGCATAGCCTATGCTTAGAAAACTGCTAAGAGAAAAGGAACATATTACCAAAGATACATTAGCTGTGAACTATCAAATACAATAAATAAATGTGAAAATGATAAGATAAAAAGTAAATGAAATTACTAAGAGGTAATCCTAACATATACAATTCTAACAAAATTTTGCCTGGGCTTCCAACATATTAATTCAAACCAAAACATTTACCAAAAATTTAGTAGACAGATTGAAAACAAAATAAATATCTGTACTGTTACAGTATTTATGTATGTTACAGTTTTTTTTTTTTTTTTTTTTTTTGCTAGCAACTGAGACAATGTGCAAGGCTATACTTATGTTTGTACTTAAAACAGTCTTCATGCAAAAAGTAATATGATAACATAGAGAAATAAACCTTCATAAGTTAAAGAAAAACTTTTTTTTACAAAAATTTACTTTGTAAAATTAATAAGATACATGAGCTGAAATATTTTTTTAATCATTAATACATATATAGAATATCACATCTCTGTGTACAGCAATTGCTTTCACTGTTACTTTACCATTTTTATTATTGAGTTGTTGAATTATATGTAAGTCAGAATACGTACCTATCCATAAATTTGCGCTGTTTGGTCTACGCAAGTACTGCATGTTATTGTCATTTCTTTCTATGACAAACTCTCATGTAACTGGATCAATAAAATTAATCATTTAAAAAATTTACATGTGTGGTAATTATTAAGATTAAGGGCTTTTCTGAAAAACACAAAAAAATCAAAATTATGATATATTTCTATTCTACTAATCACGTAGAACACGGATATACTGGGGGCATAGCTTTAAAATAAGTAGAACATATTTTAAAAAATTGAACAAAATTGTGAAATAAGCAGTTCAGCCAGTTAGTGTAAGTTTCTGAACGAAACGTCCTAGACCAACAAAAGTTGCATTAATGGATTCTGCACAGCTTACCTTGTTCATATTCAAGAGGGCGTAATGTTAAAAAAAGTAGAACATATTTTAAAAAATTGTGAAATGTACGAGCAGTTTCCCGGTTTGTTTACGTCTATTAACGTCTACAGACATTAATAATGGCAGCGCATTGCTGATTCCACGCTACCTAGCGGCCACAGATGTCATTCCAAGCATTTTAACGGTAAATTTAAAAAATATCTTCGTGATTAGTAGAGTGGAAATTACCACTTTTTGGGGGGTTTTTTTTTACAGAAAAGCCCCATAACTTAATAATTACCCATTTTATTACTCTATGGAGTAAAAAGCTACCTACAAAAGAAAAACAATTACCAGCAAAAAAAAAGTTTTGTTCTGAAAAGGATTATTGCATTTTTCAATGTTCACACATTTTAGTTTGGACTTCATGATCAGGTAGTATTGTTTGAAAACGTGATCAGGTAGTTTTCTTTGAATATGGACATGTCAAGAGGCTGTAGCTTGCAGCAGGTGGTGACGAAGTTACAAAGAGGCTCTTCTTAAGTGGTGTTTCCAAATTGCACATGGACAACACATAAGATAACAAGTTTTACAACACAGAGAAATACCACACCAAAACAGAACCCTTATTACCTGAGACACACACAACATATATTTTTACTCCGCCATGCATGCTTATTAAAACAGCAAGCATAAACTATTCCCCAAACATAAAAATTTCAATTATAGTTTGTGCATCAATTTACATATTTCACAGAATTTAACATTTTCAATATACCAAGATCATTAAGATTGCTATAATAAAAACCTTAACTGAATTTGATTTAATATTTTTTCCCTACGCCAGAATTTAATATGATTGACATCTCAATTGCAGAATGTGGGACAGAGAATTTTCTAGTACTTTTTTCTGGAAAATTTTTCAACTCAAAAATTGCAGTATTTCTTAAAAATTATTTGGGATCATCTTCTGAATATGGATTCACTTTGCTATAATATTTGGTTAACATACACACAAACTTAAAGATATTAGTAGGGAAATTTGATGAAAAGAGAAATTCCCCAAAATGAATTCCCTGAATTCAAAAGGGCCACGACCATGGGGGTTCACCTTGCTAAACAGACCTGCCTCCACACTCCACTGGGGGGTTACCTTCCTAAACAAACAGACCAATGAGAAAATGATAAAGAGAATTCTCTGCCTCCATAGGATAGAGGAATTCCCTTAACTGTGCAGAGGATTTACCTAGCTACATGAACAGGTATGTTGTTAAAGTTACAGAGAGTGAGCCAAAATAATGTAGTTTATAACCAGGTACCTCTACCCTCATCGGCTGCATCCACTCCCTGTAAATTCTCCTGCCAGAAGTTACAACGTATTATTGCCACGAAAACTACAGTACCACGAATATCCACAACCAATATAACAGCAAAAAAAGGAGAGTCACGCACCAACCGCCATTGGCACGGGTCCACAGAAGAACCGCACAAGAGACAGTGCGCTCTATAAACACACTATACATGCATTGGTGGTGAAGACACGCATCAATGCTACGTAATTTTTAGAGTAAGATGACATGATTGACAAAGAATATCATTCCCTGGTGAGTGCAGTATAGATGCCGGGGCATAATTTTTACAGTTTTCCCTTGCCCGGCTAGGTGATATTCTATGCTTTATACATAATAAACCAAAATTTGTAAAAATATGAGTACAAATAAATTTTAATCCCAGGTGTGTGTACTGTAAGAAACCACTTCAGATTCAGAGTTAGTCTGATTTTCATTTGAACCATTTTTTTGTTCTTCTATTGGGACTGGTGCGCCGTGCCGAGTTTCAACTTCCTGCCTCTGCAATTAACAAGCAGTAATGCTTGTGTAATTCTATTCTCCAGGCATCCCCTCCATGCTATGTCTCCTTTCTCCTTGTTACCCCTTCTCGCACTCCTGTCTTGCGCACGCATCCTCTCTTCAACTGGTCACTTCTCTACTTGATCTCTCATTGAATAGACATGTTTTTCTTACTAGTATTCGGTGTTTGCCTCCGTCTCAGGACAGGTTGAAATGACTAGCATAGTTTCACAGTACGTAAGTACCTTTTTTCTAAATTGTTCTTTTGGCCTCCTGTCGTTCAAATTCCACTTCGGCATTACATAGTGTTTGGTTTTTGTCAAAGCTTTTGGTCATGACCATCAGTCATGTTGCACGTAAGTTTTAGTTGTGTTAAATCATGTGGACATATTGGGCCCTAAGCCGAAATTTATTTACTTGAGGTTGCCTTTGCAAGTAGGAACTTTTGACACGTCAGCCTTAATTTTGATACTAAGACTTCTTGATATTTAATCTAGGATGATTGAAGCAGTTCCTTGCCATTGCAAGTATGAACATTTGACGTGACAGTTGTCATTCATGTATTAAGTTTTCAATATCTATATGATAACTAGCAAACCCGGCGAACTCCGTTTCGCCACCAGATGGCTTCGTTTTATGCAACATTTTGTTTGGTGATTNGGAAATCGGTTCGTGCGTTCTGGAGTTATAGCGTCAGGAAGGAAAACCCGACTTATTTTTATATAGTAGATGGAGTGTGTGATGGTAACATTTGGAGTTTGCAAACAATTGTTCAGATGCATTATTTTGCTGATCCAAACCCAGAATGAATTATGTTTACATGCACGAGACATTTAATCAATATTTAATGACAGTTCCTTCAGTGCTACCTCGAAGTAGGTGTAGGTATATTGTACCGATAAATCACATTGAAGATGTGTCAATTTGATATTTCATATTTATGAATTATATCCATAGTAAATTGTACAATGATTTGTGCTTGCATTAGATAGAATCCACTATTTCAATTTAATGTTTTGGAACTCACAAAGATTTTGGCTATTGATGGAATAAAAGGAAGCATGTATGCATAATTTTCTATTAATTTATGTTTGTTCAGGTTTATTTTCAAAAGTATAAATTAACCATGCTGAAAACTACATGTTTTGTTTTCTCTTCTCATTGTAGTTAATAAGATGTTTGGAAATTTTTCTTTTAGGGTGTATTTACCTAGCACAGAATTTTGTTAGTGCATATTCTACTTAACTTCAAACTTGGTTGTCACAGTCACCCCTCCATTGCCCAGGTGATAATCCACGGGGTTATAAATTTAAAAAAAAAAAAAAAAAGAGTACTGTATAATTTTATTCCTAGGTGGATATACTGTAAGATGCCACCTCAGATTCGAGTTGACAAAGTTTGATTCTCATTCTACATTACATCAAACTTGGTTGTCGGAGTCGCGCCTCACTTGGCCAAGTGATATTCCAAGGCTAATTTATATAATAAATAAAACATTTACAAACATGAGTACTAATTAATTTTCTTCTCAGATGTGTGAAATGTTATAAACCACCTCAGATTCAAGGTGTTGATGTTTGATTCTCATTCTATTTAACTTCCAACTTGGGCTGCCTCACAGTACGAATAAATTTTTTTCTCAGGAATTCTTATGGAATTTCACTTAGTCAAGAGAGGGGTGACTGTTACAGCAAAGTTTGAAGTTAATTAGATTGAAAATCGACCCTCGTCACTTCGAATTTGAGGAATAAAATCAATTTGTATTCATGTTTGCAATATATTTTTTTATAAGCCATGAAATTTTGCCTAGGCATGCAAGGGGCAACTCTGATAGCCAAGTTTGAAGTAAATTATGTTGAAAATCAACCCTCATCATTTTGGATCTTAGGTGGTTTGTTACACACCCGGGAACACAATTAATCTGTAGGTGTTTTTGTAATATTTACATTTTTTTTATGTATAAGCCAGGGAATTTCGCATAGGTGTGTAAGGGGTCACTGTGATAGCCAAGTTTCAGTTTAAAAAGAATGAAAATTAATTTGCACTAAGATTTTTAATATTTAAATTTTTTTTACGTATAAGCTTGGGAATTTTGCGTGGGACAATGCGAAGGGCAACTGTGATAGCCAAGTCTGAGTTCAAGTAGAATGAACATCAACTCTCATCACTTTGAAACTGAAGTGGTTTGATACATAACACGTACCTTAGGATAAAATTAATTCATACTCGTATTTGTAATATTTATATTTTTTCTATGTATAACCCATGGAATTTCACCTAAGAGTGAGAGAATAGATTGATACACCCAAGTTTGAAGATCAGGCATCACCTCAAATCTGAGGTGGTTTCTTAGTAAACATGATTAGGGATGTTATTAGTAATCATATTTGTACAAATTTTATTTTATTATTTATAAAACCTGGAATATTGCCTAGGTGTGCAAGTGGCAACTCTAACAACCAAGTCTGAAGTTAAATGAAATGAAACTCAACACTCGTCACCTCGAATCTGAGGTTGTTTGTAATAGTACATTCATGGTACTTCCAACTTTTGTGAAGCCCTGCCAAAGTTATATTTTAAGAATATTCTTCCACCTCATTCAAACAAAGCGTAACTAAAATTTCACCAAAGGGACAAAGCACCACATTCGGGCACACTCAGTGTAATACTATTTTGCATAAGAANGCGTAACTAAAATTTCACCAAAGGGACAAAGCACCACATTCGGGCACACTCAGTGTAATACTATTTTGCATAAGAAATATTTCTTACCACGCATTAACTACCAACACACCTTTTCCTCGCTGTATTTATTCATATTAATAACAAATGAAAAACTATAATTTATTGATAAAATATAAGTAAAAGTTTAATTTAACCAAGAACAAGAGAAGGCCTACTTTTATGAAAACATAAGTATAAAACACTTGTGATACATTCCATAACAACCAAACACGCCATTCATTGGGTGGTTTTTGAAAGGTTTTATTCTAAATTTGTGAACAAACTGTGAATAGACTCTACAGTACACACACCTGGAAATAAAATTAATCAGTAATTGTGTTTGAAATATTTATATTTTTCTATTTATATGCCCTGGAATTTGGTCTAGGTGAGCGAGGCCCTTGTGTGGCTTCTGCCAACAGTTTCGCAAAATTTGAAGGTCTTGTGGTGACTTGTAGTTCTTTTCTTTTTAACAGATTGGTAGCACGAGAATGTAGCTGGGATTGAAAGCTAACTTCTTATCCTCTGTGGCCTACAAATTATACATTTTTCAGAAAAACATCGATATTCAAGANCACCTGAACTCTATCATTCCAATTATGCATTTTTCAGAAAAACATAGATATTCAAGATATGCATACATGAAATAATAATATGGGGTTTAATGGCCTAGAGCTCTCATTATAAGGTTGGTAACCTTACAGAAACGTTTTTTATTCTACGCATAGGGAGGATCACAATACATATCAACTGTATCAATCCAATTACTAGTTTTTTTATAAAAAAAAAATTAAATTTAAGAATTTGTTTTTCTTGAAACAGGTGATTTATGTGCTGGTCTGTTGTGCCATTTTTTTTCCACGCACTAACCATGGGCAGCTGGGTCATTAACCGATTTTTGCTTGTGGGAATCGTGCCAGACGATGCAGCTGGTTTTCTCTGGGATCTCCAGTTCCCCCCACCCTTTCATTCCGGCGCTGCGGCATACTCACCTCGATCACCGTCATCGGCTCTCAAGACCTCGCTGTTAAAAGCCGCCCAAAACTCTTCACTCACTNTGCATACTCACCTCGATCACCGTCATCGGCTCTCAAGACCTCGCTGTTAAAAGCCGCCCAAAACTCTTCACTCACTCACTTGGTATAGCAGGTCACTGAAGATACCTAGCAAAAGTTCACGTTTCGCCATCGGTACCTCGACAAATGTGCATGATTGCACCACTTCTTTCGCTCCACCTAGGAGTTGGATCAGCCACCTACCTAGATAAGTGAAATAGGTTCTTTTGTGTTGTGGAGTGGGAGTTGACAGTATAATGTTTTGTTTTCTAGCGTAGAATTTGGTTTTCTTGATATTGTGCACAACCAAAAATTATACTTCAGAGAATTCATGTAAAATCTGTGCCACTTTACTTCCCATAACAACAAGTGAGCACTGAGNACCAAAAATTATACTTCAGAGAATTCATGTAAAATCTGTGCCACTTTACTTCCCATAACAACAAGTGAGCACTGAGGACTGCACTGATTTACCTACTTCATATGATTTTACCAAATTCATTTATAATTTACATAGTTATAAATCACGTATGAAGCAGGTAAAAATGATGCAGGTAATTTAGTGCAGTAATTATCCAGTTTAGAGACTTTTCTGAAGGAAACGTCGTAGACCCACAAAAGTANTATGCAGGTAATTTAGTGCAGTAATTATCCAGTTTAGAGACTTTTCTGAAGGAAACGTCGTAGACCCACAAAAGTAACATAAATTGGTTCTGCACAGCTTACCTTTTTAATATTGAGGAAAGCGTAAGGGTAAAATAGATATACCATTAAAGAAATTAAATTTACTTTAAGTTATAAAGTAATAATTCTACAAAGCTGGTCCTATTCCCTACAAAATTTTAAACGAAAATAATTTAACCTTAGCAGCTTGAAACTGAACTACCTCCACCACTAGCTGTATGGATAAGCAAACTAAAGACTACACTGCAATTTAACTTCTACACAGAGGTGCAGAGTAAGTCCTCGAGAGAAATGTTAACTAACCTACGTACACACCTTGCTATGATTTCGTTTCTGAATTTGATGCTAAAAAGGGGACGAGGTCCTTCTGAATTTTCCGCCACATTTCTTCCATCACAATCCCTAAAATTCATTGGTTGCCCAATAGGTTTATTCTCATTAATATCTACCTCCAAACTTTTAGAACAAGACGCAGACGCGAAGTCTTGACTAGAATTTCCTGTTACACACCTTTCACTGAAATCTGAGTCATTTTCTTCAGTTGCTGACGTACCGCCACTCATAGACGTAGAGTCACACCCGTCATAAAACATAATTATCTAAAAGTTTGTAAAATAAAATATAGCGTAACTCCAGAACACCGCCAATTTTCACACCGAGACTGCAGCACTTCAACAGAGTACATATCAAAACAAATTCCCAACGAAAAACATTAAAAAAACAATATCATAGAAATCACATAATACAAGTGGGGTGTAATTTGAACTAAAAATGAAAAAGTTCCCAAATCGTTTTTAAAAGCATTCATTTTTAACAATTCCCTACCTTAAACATTACAAATGTCAAAGCCGAGAGGTAAACGGTGATAATGGTCTGTACTTATACATTAATTTTTAAAAGACAAAAAATTATATAATTCAAAAATTATTTTTAGAAGTTGAATTTAATCAAATTTCAGTGAAAATGACGTTTTTATAAAGAAACCTGGGTGTCCGAAAAATTAAATCACGTAAAAAGGTATAAATCGACAATACTTATAGCACTGATAATCAATATTCTGGAGGCATCACAATATTTGCAGTACATACTACCAAATGCAATAATGGGGTAAACTATGAATATCGGGTTATTTTGGGGTAAAATAGGTAAAGTACATGTCATTTGTGTTTCTAAGCACGTTGGATTGAAGAATATTTAACCTAAATTAGCAAAACTTCATGTTATGTGAGCAGACTGTGCTGACAAATTAAAGTGTGTAAGAAAAAGAATAATAACGACACATTCATCCGATCATCCAACTCCTGTGATTCACCTATAGTTAAGTCAAGTTTAATTTAATTAGGCCTTCTGAATTACACATGGCTGGTGGCTGTAGCACATAAAAACTTCAAATCCCACAGTAACATTCAATACAACCCGGTGCTATTCAAAACACTATATACAGCTTCCATGCTAAAACAAGACTATTATTAGCATTGACCATGTAGGTATTGACTAAAGCTTCTTGGTGATGTATTGCTGATAAATCACATATGTGATATGGCAACTTCTATAAAATTTGTCTTAATTCCTTAAACACTCTCCAATTTAACTGAATTCAGTTACATAATATAAATATATTTGTTATAATTTTTATGTGTTTTACCTGCTAAAACACCCCGATTTACATTGCCATTTTCACTATCTTATATCATGCTAACACATGACACATCCCTCCACCCTTTACATGTTCGTCCTTCAACAATTGTGCAGCAACGATGTTAACTCTAATACAGGGAATCGACCTGAACATTGCAGTTACAACAGCACGATTCCAGCCTCGATGCAATGGTATGGGTGTGCACACCACCTGCTTTACGTCCAGGGTACTGCTGGAGTATGGTGACAGAACTGCAATCATGCTCTCATAGGGCAACTTTTTAAGGTGTAACGATTCGGATTGACAAACATTACCCAACTAACCTCTCAGTAAAGATGTCACTAGAGAAATGAATGTAAGTAGGGGACTGCAACAGCAACACTTCACACCACTTTGATATAAAGGTGCCTATGACTGTGAAATATCATAATTTTTAAGCTAATCGAACATGGCTACTTACAACAATCCTGGGATAGAAAAATACTCGCCCAGTGCTTGCCATCATCTGCCACCCATGAGTATGAAAATAAGGGTGAAGTGCACATTTCTACTATTTTTATTATGAGTTGAAATTAGTCTGAATCAATCCAGTTCAGCAACGGGCTGAGATAAACAGTCTGGCAGCTATTAAAAAATTAAGTTACTTAACATATTTCATCCCAACTTATTTTCACCTTTTACATAATCTGCTTATGTAAATTAGAAATCAAGTTTTCCATGTCTTCTATTTCAATGTAAATATGTGTAATTTAAATTATAGTCTCTGCAGGNAAATCAAGTTTTCCATGTCTTCTATTTCAATGTAAATATGTGTAATTTAAATTATAGTCTCTGCAGGTCTCTGCCAAGTTGGTCTAAAGCGCTCTGCGGTGGCGGTCACATGTTGTGTGTCTCACAATTTCCATCCCCATGTCACAATTTTTATCGTGGCACCCAAAATTGTCTAAGTGATATCCATCAGGCATCCACAAAGGAAATTTTGTACATCTCTAAGATATCCAGCAAATATCAAATGGATGTCAAATCTGCNGGTCTCTGCCAAGTTGGTCTAAAGCGCTCTGCGGTGGCGGTCACATGTTGTGTGTCTCACAATTTCCATCCCCATGTAACAATTTTTATCGTGGCACCCAAAATTGTCTAAGTGATATCCATCAGGCATCCACAAAGGAAATTTTGTACATCTCTAAGATATCCAGCAAATATCAAATGGATGTCAAATCTGCCTCCACGTGTACACTTGATATCCTATCTCCGACAAGAATAGTACAACTGCCTAATATATATACTGCTGGCTATCCAGATCCAAGGCATGTAAAATAATTCGTGCATATATCCATATATGTTACGAATATTGATGGGTTATCGCCAAGCAATACGAAAAACCTGAAAATATCCATGGAATATCCATAACAAATACACATTTATAAAATATATTTTTATATATCAATATAATTATTATTCCTACACATACTGTATTCTATTAGGCATATGCTATTAATGTGAATTGAGTGGCGGGGGATAGTAATGCGGAACTTCGTCCGGCGACTATGATAAGAAAAGTCAGAATACTACACAATATTCCTTTTTCGAATAGAATAGGCGCCAGCTCACTGGGTGAGAAGGAAGTCATATTTCTCAGGATCGTGGACCGAACAACCACATAGCTGTATGATGTGACACACACAGTTTAAAATTACAGTAAAACCTAATATATAGCCAGGGTATTCAGGCTCCCCAGCACACTTTAGTATTACCTTTTGCCTTATAAAAGAAGGATGCCTCCCTGAGGCATCGATGTAATCCTGGATTGCGCCAGGGCCCGAAATACAACACTAAATAGGAACTCACAAGTTTAGATTAACTCAAGTAAATTGTAATGCCAAATAGTGTACACAGTTACATGTATACAATGCAAATTAAAGCAGACCTGACTCATAAGGCCAACCAGTGGCCGTTACTCTACAAAAGGCCAATAATGGCGCGAAAACTTAAAATAGTCATGAAAACTAAAAGGTTGATAAATTAAGCTGACAGAGCAGTGTTGCGTATGTGGGAAAAACTGTTTGTAATATAAATAAAATTTCCAGTAAATTAAGTTAACCTAAAGCAGTTAAGTGTTCAGAACAATGTATAAAAGTCCCATGTGATGCGATGCACATGCAGCACCAAAGACCCGTGGATTCAGACTGCCTGGTGTAGCGTGGGCGTACTGCGTTCTCCCCAAGAGCTCGCCCCATCCTGCGAGGTATCTTAGTTTATTAACCTGAACTCATTACATAAACACGTAAAACATACAGACAATAGGACCATTCAACATTCGGGATAGACATTCATTAGCTTGATGAGAGTTAAGAATTCTTTCTTAAAAACTAATTTTAATACAAAACATGATTATGTGGTGCTTTGCAGAGCACGTGGGAAATTTCAGGCTGGTAATTTTTTGGGGCTCTCTACAACCGGAACCATCAGGTTAAAAGAAATACTTATTATTTCCCACATCACTAATTGGCTTAATTAGACACACAATTGCTCTCGGAAAATTATATAGAATACGTCAAATACCTTAGTCATGCCACTCCACAACTAACTAAATATGCATGTGGCATGCATTTATTCTGTGATTAATTCACAATCCCTTATGGGCGAATTTCAAGAACATTTGCCTGTGGGCGATAATTTGTAAGGCAATTTAATGCACATTCTAACACTTGATTCCTATCCTAATTACACAAATCTCTCTAGCGACACCACAAGCACTCGGTTGGATCACTACCTATCAGGTCATGACCCGTTCCCAAGTGGACGGTGATAATACGCATCAAGATGCATGACATCAGTGTTCCACAGGCCACACTGGTGCAGCGACTGTGGGCCGATGATGTTATGACAGTGCTAGTGCCAGACCACACAGGAGTGGTCCACGTCAAATGCCCTCCCCTCCGGGAAACCACTGTCATTCAAGGTCATGTGGTGCAGCAGGTAATTGAGCAGTGCCTTGGCCGCGGGCGCAGCCGTCTCGGCGAGATAGTCTGTACAGAGCTGGATTGCCCTGCTGCAGGGTTGCATGCCAACTGGTGTTGGTTGAACTTACCCTTGGCAGGTGAGATCTTCCTGGTTCGGCAGAGTCGGTTGGCTGGTTCTACATCTGCTAGGCAGATTGATGGCCATGTCACCATCGAGATGCTGCAGCTGCTACTGTTGTTGTAGTAACTCTGCAACCTGTGTCAATGCATTTGAGGGCAGTATGGCCGTCCCGTCGAGGAGATGCTCAACCCGGAACTGAACCTGGCCACTGTGGAGTCGCGTGACCTTGCCGTCAGGAACAGCGCAACTAAAGGTGTAGGTGTGACAGGGTGGACCTCCATGGTTGCAGCGCTGGACGCCACAGCATCTGGTGGTCGGTCGTCGTTCCAGGTGCACTCCTGAAGTCGGACGTCTCCACGGTTCGTGGCATCGTCATGGCAGCAGACGAACGAGATGTCCTTGAAGACATCGGTGTTGGTGGACATGCAAGTACGCCCATGTCTGATGCCGAAAATTGCCATTCCATATCGGCTGGAACAACTTTGGTCGGTTGCCTCAGACTAGTGTTTTCTTGGAGCGTTGTGTGCCCAGTGTCGATGCTTTCAGCATGGCTCATAGGTTGTAGCGACAGAATTTCACATTCCTTCGCTTACCCATCTGGATGATGTAGTAGGTCTTCCTCAGCCTTCATACCACTGTGTGGGTTTCACTCCAAAGGAGGGTTAACCATGCCCAGAAATTGGAATGCTGGGCCGGCTGCTGGTGTTCTCGCACGTAGACATGATTTGCAATTTTCAGCTTTTTCGGGGGCCTTGTGGTTTCTGGCAAGCACTGTTGGATGTATCTTTCCTGTCGTTCCCTGGCACATTCGAAACTCTGCCAGCGGTGTCCTTCTCGTGTCTCCATTTCTGAGGGTACTGAGTTCGTGGTCAGTTGTGGGTATGCATATTACCCGAGTCGTGCCAGATCATGTCTGTATATTAATTTTGTGTGCGAGTGGCCCTTGGCTTCGTTCTGTAGGTTTCTCAGGCAGAACAGCATCTCTGGGATGTGGGTGGTCCAGGTAGTATGGTCATTCCATTCCTAAAGCCGGCACTGCTCCTTGAACTCTTGGTTCCGTCCTTCTGTGGGATTCGCATGAGGGTGGTACACCGCCGTTGTGTGCTGTACTGCCTGCCACTTGGGGCAGAGGTCCTGTAATGACTTTTCCCTGAACCGTGATCCATTGTCAGAAGGAATCATTCTGCAATGCTCCCGTTATGTGTTTGAGGTGTGAATTCGGGAGGGGATGCGCCTTGCACCACCTGGTACACAAATACATCACCACCAATAAAAATGTCTTCCATTTGGGGCGCGAGGATATGGTCCCGTCATGTCCAATGCGATGATCACGAATGGTTTCTCTGGTAAGCGGAGTTTCTTTTGAGTAACGCCATTGGCGCATCGTGTTTTCAGGCAGTTACATGTTTTGCAGACGCGAGGCAAAAATAAAGTGTAACGAACATGTGGGTTAACCGAGGGTCATTAATCAACCAATAGAGGAAATGCTTAAGGATGGGTTAATAGAACCCTCGGAAAGCAATTACAACTCAGCTATAACTCTGGCCCCCGCAAGAAAGACAGAAGTTGGAGGTTTTGCATGGTCTTCCGCCCCCTCAACCAAGTGATCAAAAGTGCGCACCCGCCCTTAATCTGTGTGAACATTACACTAACAATGTTAGGGAATGAAAACGTCAAATATTCCCGTGACCTGAGAAGCAGCTATTGGCAAATACCAGTACGGCCCGAAGACCATCACAAAACCACATTCACTGCTCCTAACGGCCCACGTTTTCAATTTTTCGCAATGCCCTTTGGGCAGAAATGCGCCCCCTCCACCATCCAGAGCATGATGGTCCGCATCCAGGATAGTCTGATAGGGAAGTGTACGATCGCATACCTACACGACTTTGTGATCTGGACAAAAACATGGGTAGAACAAGTACAACACCTATAACTCATCTTGGAGAGACTGGCTATTAATGGGTTAATGTGTGCAAATGGAAAATATCATATAGTGAAAACATGTCTCAAATTTCTGGGCCACATGGTCGATGCCGAGGGTATCCAGCCCAACCACGAACAATTGAGGCTAATTCAAGACTATCCCAGAACCAACACGCGCAAACAGCTGAGAATATTTGTTTGGGCTTGTGAACTGGTTAAGGTGCTACATAAAATATTTCTCCACGATAACAGCTCCACTAACCACCGTGTTGTCAACACAATGGAGTTTTCAATGGAACGACCTTGCCGAAAACGCATTCGAATAAATAAAACACAGATTCCCACAGTGCGACAAACTATCTTGTATAGACCTCTAGAAGCATTTTAATCTGCAAACAGATGCCAGTCAAGAGGGGCTTGACACCGTTCTATTTTAATACGATGATAATGGAGAACGCAGAGTCATAAACTACCGTAGCCCGAATTTTGCACCACGCGAACACAACTATGACGAGAACGAGAGGAAATGCTTGGCTATTCTATGGGTACTAAAACACTACTGTCAACACCTAGAGTACCAACTATTTACATTGAGGACCGACAATCGGTGTTTAATGTGGCAGTATAACATGCACACTGCCCGCAGTAACTCACACAGTGGTCCATGTTATTACAGGCCTATGGTTTTGGGGTGTAACACGTTCTAGGCGAAGAAAACCAACTAGCCGACATCAGAGGTGGATTAAATGTCAAGAGCGCCCTAGGCAAGCACCTCATAGGCGCCCCTCTAGCACCCATATATTATAAATTTTAACTAGTACAAGTAGTAGTAAACTTTGATGACTGTAGTTGGCGTTACTACATGTGTGGTAGAGGTTACTCCAAGTTGGAGTTGGCATTTCTTTACTCCAACTTGTAGTAACCTCAACTACAGCTGCTGTTGTAGCAACCACAATTTTTTTATCGTATATGCACGCACTAGCCTCAATTTTCGAGCGTATCAGAGATGTATACAATAATTTTATAGCACTCATGTTGGTAACTTTTTTGCGATTACATGATACAAACCCTAGATGTTTAAAGCATGTGAAATTGAGTGCATGAATATGATTGCGGAAGTTAAGCTGTGAGTCGTATTCAACCCTAATATCTCTAACTTCGAAAGAACGAGGAATTGTCTCATGGCATAGTTGGTAGTTGGTGATTATACTATTATATGTGAACGAGTGAAGACATCACTTGACACTTTGCTATATTAAAGAGGAGGTGGTTTCGGTCACTCCAAGCTATTATTAGTAGGGATACTTAGGTAGGCCAGGACACGTGTACTTTCCATTAGGCGTGAATGAAATATGTGATGAGAATGAAGAGAGGAAGAGGGACAGAACGAACATGGAAATCCATGATGCCTCTCAGGGAAACAGATCTGACTGTGTATGTTTGTTGACAGATGATGGTTTGTTATCATTAATTATGTAAAAGCTGAAAATAATTTATTAATATTAGATAAATAAAAAAATAAAGTTATGAATTATTTATTTAAAAATTTGTACTAATCACATTCAATGAAAACTGTTACAAAAAAAATTAAATTAAAAATTTTTGCGTCTACATTTTTGTCTTGTGAAAATGTCAATAACATCGTCATAGTTTAAAGATAGCAATAAGTTTGATTCAATGTTAAGTATTGCTAACGAATTTAATCTCTTATCTGTCATGGTTGAGCGACGATAAATTTTCACTCTCTTTAGACAGGAGAAACTCCGCTCACCACTGCAATTGCTGACTGCCGTCTATACTCACATTCTTCAGGCTATGTCAATGATTGGGTCAATTGTTTCAAGTTCTTTATTTCTTAGAACCTGTAAAATCACGTTGGTTGTTCGGGGCAGTTCTCCGTCTCGAACTATCGTTGTTAAATAGGAACGTAAATGGATACATTCATCAACAAAGCACTTTTATAAATTTACCAGAATACATTGTTACTGACATGCTTGCTTTATTTTGAACTTCTTCAGTGTTCAAATTGATCAAATTGCTTAAAAACGAAAATATACTGTAAAAATTGCTGTACGCTTCTGGTCTGTTTTGAAGTTCAACCACAAGTCTGTCTATGATTACTAGATATACTGTCACTCTGAATGTTTCCCGACCAGATAATGAAGAAGTAATATCTTCGGCAGATTAATCTGCTGTGAGCTTTATCTTCCGTATCCTCTTTGTGTCCTTTTCAATATTCTTTGACTAATGAGAGCTCCAAGGCTTGCTGTTCATATTTATTAATATTTCCCCTTTCTGCAGAAATTATGTGAATAAGACTGTCATATATTTGAATAACTGTACAAATGTCAATGTCAACAGACTGTAATTTTTTGTTGGTTTTGTTCATGTGAACCAAAATAAAACCCCAAAACCCGACCATGAAAGTAGTTCCTAGTCGTTCTAATTTCAATCTTATGCCTTTAGCTTCACATACAGCAGAACGTTTTTGGGCCAGTATTGCTTTCGATAGCAATCAAAGCATCGTTAATTTCTGGAAATGACTCTTTCAAACTTTTACAAGCATCCGCTCGAGCTGACCAGCGTGTGTCAAATGGATTTTTGACAGTAGTTTTTTTTTTTTTTAATCATTACGTATTTGTGCTTGTAGAGTTTCCCATCTTTGAGTTGAGGTTGTAAAAAATGTGTAAATTTCTTGAAGGAGACCAAATAACCACAACAAGCTTCTTGAGTGCATTCAGCAGCAAATTCACCCACTAGGTTAAGCGAATGTGCTGAGCAGGGTATATAATCTGCTAGGGGACATAGTTCTTTTACTTTGGTACTTTGGTCTGTAATCCATTGTAAATGCCTGACACATTTGCGGCATTATCATACGACTGGCCTCTACAGTCTAATATATTAATTTCAAACATGTCTAATGTTTCAATATTAGCATCTGCAATTTCTTGTGATTTGTGACCAACATTTGCNGGTACTTTGGTCTGTAATCCATTGTAAATGCCTGACACATTTGCGGCATTATCATACGACTGGCCTCTACAGTCTAATATATTAATTTCAAACATGTCTAATGTTTCAATAATAGCATCTGCAATTTCTTGTGATTTGTGACCAACATTTGTGATAAACTTAAGAAAACGTTCGGCGGGCTTACCATCGGCTTGAATATATCGGATCACTAAAGTTAATTGGTCAATNCGATAAACTTAAGAAAACGTTCGGCGGGCTTACCATCGGCTTGAATATATCGGATCACTAAAGTTAATTGGTCAATGTGGGAAATATTTGGTTTTTCATCCACTATTAATTAACAATATTTTAATATCTTGATTTCATTTTTTATTTGTGTAAAATGTTTTGTTTGCCATTAATTCAATAAATTCGTCACATATTGTAGAACTTAAGTAGTTTGTACATCCCTTTCCCTTGCCGCCATATTGTGCAATATGTTTACTTAAAAACGGATCAAACTCCACTATGAGTTTCAGCATCATTAAATAATTTCCATTATGAAGAGAGCGAAGTTTTTCATCATGTCCCCTAAAAGGTAAACCACGCGGTGCTAAAGACTTAACAGTCGCAACCACTCGTTTCAAAACTTCACGCCAATAAGTTAACTCTTTTAGAAATTGAGAGGCGAGCTCCTGATCGACACAACCGGCAATGTTAGATCTATGTTGCAAGGCAAAACACATGTTTTATGTTCCCATGAGTTTTCGTGGCTTCCTAATCTAATCGATGCGTTCTTCCAATAATTAAGACCAACATCTTGTTTTTATTTTAAAACTAGTTCCACCATCGAATAATAAACAAGGTCCACAATAAACTTTTCCTGTGCTTGGAGAGTAAATAAGCCATTTCCTTGGACGTTTTTCTCTATTTAATAACTTTCGTTCAAACATGGTTTTTGTCGAAAAACGTGACATTTTATCTTCATATATTCTCTTACTTAATGAAAAATCTGCGTTTATATTTTGATTAGAGCCATTCAGTGCAATATATTCTTGTGTTTCGTTATTGATATCCCACTTGACTGGGTCGCAATCCACGATAACCAGCCTATTTTGCTACTGCCTTACAACTTCCACTGCTGACGGAGTAGGCGGCGTGGGCATGGACAAATCTTGTGGTTGTTTAGAACTGGTAGGAATTTCGCATTGAATAGGATCGGTAGCAGACGCACTGTGAATTGTGTTAGAAGATTCCAAATCATCACTTTTTAATTTTGAAAAAAATGTGTCGATATTTTTTGTGTGTTTTATTACATTTTGATGTTTTTTTTTTCTTTTTCCTTAGCCTTCCTTTTATTTTCTCACCTCTAGGTTTTTTCTTTAATTCGCTCATTCTTTACGTAATAAACTAAAACGTAATGGACTAATTTCACACAAATACCGCAGCTAGAACGTAAACAATAGAAGGGCGCGTAACTGACGACAACAAAGCTGAAAGTCGAGTTACTCGTTCGGCGCCGGCCGCTTCTCTACCGACCCCGCGCTGCACCATCGTCCACGCAATCTAACAACATCCGATGCTCGCGATCGACGCGACGAACGCGCAACATTACAGTTGTATCTTACCAACTTCTATTATGAAATCAGGCGTTGTAGGAATGATCAACAAGGAATAGCACGCTTCGGAAGCCCTACATCTCTTTGGAAATAAAGAATCTTTTATATTGTGTAAGTAGCTGCATACTTACTGACACAATTAATTTTATGTTATTTATTTTTCCTTTCTTTAAAAATTCCATGCGCGCACCCCTTTGTAACCCCTCGCCACTATGCACGTATCTAGTTTGCCTTACGGTTAATCCGCATCTGGCCGACATACTTTCCCGTGCATCCTGTAAACCGAAATAGCATGTGATGAAGACGAGTGGGAAATCCTATGCCCACCAGACAGTCCACAAGTTGGCCGCCTACTTTCACGTCACTCTAGGCACGAGTATGCCACCCATGACCTACTAAGTGATGCGATATATTAACGAGTACTCGCCTCACAACAGCTATCTGCAGATGTTGCAGAGAACTGGGCCCAGTGTGCCAGAGAACAGCCGGCGCACTTGCGCGCAGCAGATAACCGCCCAGAGACCCGGCCTGCAGGGCAAAAGGGTAACTGGTGAACATACATTGTGGAGATGGGACGAACATTCGTCCTAGAACACACGCATGCCAGCCGCCTGGCGATACACCTGGGAGCCAAGCAAAGCAAGCGGAACATACTAGCCCACTATTTCTGGCCAAGCCTCACCCCCTGAATGCGGGAATCAGTACATTTAAGCGAAACATGTAACTGCCAGAAAAAGCACTGTACTGATGGCGTTACCCAACAGTAACCCCGCATACCAGAGAGACCCTTCACGAACATCGCCTTGAACCTGGTGGGACCATATCCCAGCACCCCAAAACGGGAAGAGATTTTTATTGGTGGTGAAGGATTTGTGCACCAAGTTGTGCGAAACACATCCTATCACGAATTTATGCTTCAAAACACATCTCGTGCGCATTGCATTATGATTTATTCGCCTGCTGAGGTTACCCAAATGTAATCATCTCCGACAGTGAACAGCAGTTCAGGGGAAAGCGATGGTGAGAACTCTGCACCAAGTTGGTGGGCAGTACAGCACACAACTGCAGTGTACCATCCCTTTGCGGATCCCACAGAAAGAAGGAACCAAAAGTTCAAGGTGCAGATACGTTTTCACTGGGGGATGATTACACCACCTGGGCCACCCACATCCCAGAGATACTGTTCTACCTGAGAAAGTGACAGAACGAAGCCACGGGCCACACAGTGTGGCACGATCTGGGAAATGTGTATACCCACAACCAACCACGAACTCAGGACCCTCAGAAACGGAGACACGAGGTCACTGCTGGCAGAGGTTCGAACGGGCCAGGAAAGACAAGAATGGTATGTCCAACAGTGGCTATCAGAAACCACATGGCCCCCGAAAGAGCTTCAAATTGCCAAACATAAACACCAGCAGTCGAGTGCATGTACCTATTTCTGTGTACCATTCACCCTCCGCTGGAAGGGCGAATGCTACACACTAATACGAAGGGTGGGGAAGACCGACTGCATCATCCAGATGGTTGCACGAATGCAATTTAAATTTCACCGTGATGACCTATGGGCCATGCCAGAGGTACAGACCCCGGTCGCCGCGGTGCCTCAAGATAACACCAGTCAGAGAAACCGACCAAAGTAGTCCTGGCCAATATGGGATGGCAATCACTGGCATGAGGCATTCGCAGCCTACCAGGTCCACCAACAATGACGCCCTCAAGGACATCTGGGCCATAAGCTGCCATTGCAGCACCACAAGCCATGGGAAAAATCCGAGTACATGTAGAAGGCTAGAATGACGACCGATGATTTGGTGCGCCCCGCAGAACAGACAAGTCGTGTTTACCGATGCATGTTCGCATCATTCACGTGTGAACAGGTCATGGCCCGATACCGAGTGATCCAACCTAGTGACTGTGGTGTTCCTAGAGATATCTCTTTAATTAGGATAGGAATCAAGTTTTAGAATGTGTATTAAATAACATTCGAATTTATTGCTACGGGCAAATGTTCGCGAAATTTTCCCTTAAAGGAATTACAAAGTTGTTGCAGAATAAATGCATGCCAAGTGTATAATTAATAAGGTGTAGAGTGGCAAGGCTATGGTATTTAAAGTTTTCTATATAATTTTCCGAGTGCTTTTGTGTGTCTAATCAAGCCAATTAGTGACATGGTAAATAATTAGTATATCTTTCAACCTGACCATTCTGGTTGTAGAGTGCCCCAAAACTTAACAGACCTAAATTTCCCATGTGCTCTATAAGGCATCAAATAATCATATTTTGTATTTAAATTAATGCTTCAGAAAGAATTCTGAACTCTCGTCACGCTAAGGTATGTCCATCCCTAACGTTGGAGGTTCCTATTGTCGGTTTATTTTACGTGTTCATGTAATGAGGTCAGAAAACTATGAAATCTCGCATGATGGCGCTAGCTCTCGGGGAGGACCCCGTTCGCATGTGCTACACCCGGCAGTCTGATTCCAGGGTTCTTAGGTGGTGCACATATGTCACATCGCGGGGAAATTTCATACTTTGTTGTGAACACTTAACTGCAATAGGTTAATGTAATTTACTGCAAGTTTTATTTATTTTACCAACTGTCATCATCATGTTGGCAGCACCACTCCTCCAGCTCAATTTACCGACCCTGGAGATTAAATTTCTATAATAATTATTCGCACCATTTTTGTTGTACAGTTAGCGACCGCTGGTAGGGTTTGTGAGTCAGGTATGCTTTAATTTACACTGTGTACATGTAACTGTGTACGCTATTCGGCAATACAATTTACTTGGGTTAACAGAAACTTGTGAGTTCTCATTTAGTGTTGTTTTTCGGGCCCTGGCCCTATCCAGGCAGTCATCGACGCCTCAAGGAGGTATCCTTCATTTATAAAGTAAAAGGTAATACTAAGGCATGCTGTGGTGCCTGAATACACTGACTATATATTCCGTTTTTCAGTAAATGTGTACGGTGTGTGTCAGTGGTTAGAGCCACAGGGTCGTTCAGATTACGAACATGAGAACTGTGACTTCGTGTTCACCCAGTGAGCTGGCGCCCATTCTATTCGAAATAGGAATATTGTGTAAAATTTTAAATTTCCTTAACATTGTTGCCAGACGATGTCCGCTTTTCTACCCCCGACCACTCAGGGAACGTTATTATAAAACACTAATAATTAAGATTTAATTAATAATAATATCCATCGAGAATTTTTTTATTTTCCATCAAATGTGTGTGCTAACATGAACTAATATCCGATTGGAAGATACCAATTACCTCTACTAATTGCAATTGAAAAAAGAAGATTGTAAATGGGAGTTTTGCGAAGTCGTAAAAGCTAACTGGTAACTGATCAGTCAGCTAGCTTCCTATTTATAGAAAGTAAACTGCGAAATTAGATATTAAATTAACGTATCATAGTTAATCAATTCTCTCAAATATACCATCAGTTGGTAAACTGTGTACCATGTTCTCACCAAAGACACATGGAAGACATCCGCATTTGCTGTCGTGAAAGCGTGCGACAAATGGCGTTTATGACAATTATAAGTTAATATATATGTTGCATTTTGGAGGTAATGTCACTAACTTGTAAAACTGCTTTCAGGTAGGAAATTATTGGCACTTCACTGTATTTCCAGAAACGTGCAGACGTCGCAAGTGTCTCTATAGTATTATGATGTTACATTTATTTTACTCCACTGGGGTATAGATTTCAGTGAGACATGCACTTATACACTGCCACCTTATCTATTTTCTTTTCTGAAGTGAAATAATGGATGCACAAATCCGAAAGTCGGTTTGTTCATATATGTCACCTTAATCAAAGTCCCAACGATGTGCGATCTAGTTTGCTTCTTTAAGGGAAAACCCGACTTACTTCTCTGGTGTGATAGTATAATTAATAATATAAAATTCTGTGGGTCCTGTGCTCTCGCTCTGCTCTCTCAAAGCACCTATCGACCGGTGAGTAATGAATAACATAACCAAAAATATCTTGCGCCCTCGCGAGACATTGACCACAAAACAAAATGGTTGAAATCTGTGGTGATTTAGAAACGATCCTTTCCTTCTATTTTCATCCTCTATTATATAGCATATTAAAATAAATTCTACACACTTTATGCCATCCTAAATATATATTTCATATTGAGGCAATGATTACGAATAAGTGGCAATTTTTTTACCAAGTTTCGATGAGAATTTTACTATTATTATATTTAAGTGGTATATTCATTTTACTATAATACAACCATGAATTATTAAATGTATGTGTTTCTCATTACTCAAATACTTGTAAGGAATGTCTAAGATAAGGAGAACGATGACTACAGCATAGTTGTTAAACATCAAACTTTAATAACATTAGTGTATTTAACATTTTGTTTGGTTTAATAAACCGGGGGTCGACTTGTATCAACTTCGCAGAGGGTGTGGGAGTCAACGACGCTAATTTAATGTAGAATTTGGGTAGGAATTAGTATCTCTTCTACTGTGGGGTCATTATATATATATATATATATATATATATATATATATATATATATATGTGTGTGTTTGTGTGGGTGGGTGTTACGAAGGCTTATAACAAATGAATACAAATTTAATTGATTAATCACTATGTTCATATATTTACGATAATGCGATATTTTAAATTGCTTAAAATCTGTTATTTTCGCACACAGAATTTTACCATGCGATCTTCTAAACATCGTAATGGGATAGAGTGTTTGGCAACAGTGCATGCTATTTGTCTTTTCTGCACTGAAAGGACGTACTTTTTATCACCAAAACCACTGGCTCACAGTTTGAAGCATTCGCCTTTGAGGTTGTCTGTGGTATGAAAAATTTAGCAGGCAATCCATGTCTGGCGAGTAAGTTCTGCGTGCACTGAGGGAGTGGTAGCGCACCGGGCGTCTTCGAGCTCTTCCAAATCTTGTACCTATATTTAGTGTATAAATAGTTATTTGTTTTATTCTGAAACTTAATTCACTTTATTTCTTTGCTTAGCTCGACGGCAGTGCCACTCTCAGACTTGCAAGTTCGAAACGCCCCGGAGACTTAACTCATATATTGGTTTTTATTGGCCACATGCAAGCGTTAATGCTGGAACAATGTAAGTGCCTCGTATGAAGGAATACATATTGAGTAAAACGAGTGCAAGTGATCTCTTGTTTTTATTTCACTATCAACTGCCTAATGACCACATAACCTAACTTTGGGCTACTACCCATTGATGCACCACACCCCCGATCTTGGATATATGGTGTTTTTGGAATGGAGGCGGCCACTTAATAAGCTCACATTATAATTATTGGCATATGAGGGGGTCATACACCCTCGTAGGTAGGCATAGGAAAGACTTCACTTTACCGACGACATCATCTCGTCGTACAGGATGAGCTCAGGAGAAGCAAAATGGGCGATCGGCCCATCCCTGGTTGAGTATCTTAAGCTCTGGCACCCTTTTTTCTATTCTTAAAAGTACCACAGCACCTTACTGCAAATCTAATCTCACTTCCCCCCGCTCCTGAGACTATGACAACCCATCAGTTTTCTGGTGGTTTCTGTTGTAAATGTTTGATAGGAAAGTCTCCAGTAGAATTAATTGCTTTGAAAATTTTAATATAACTAATTTGCATGTATTACAATTTTAGTGGTGTTAAGGGGAAAGGTTTACAAAAATGTATATTAACCTAATTTTTGTGCATTTTCTTTCGAGTATTTCTTAAAAGTTTTGGCTTGACAAGACAAGTAATAAGAACACATTTTATTGCTAATTGTAACGATGAAAATCAGGTTAATAGTTCCTTTTTAATGGTGCACAATATAATAGAGTCGGTAATGTTGGGACGCTCATTGCTTTTAGTTTGATAACTAAAATGTTTCGCCACTAAGCAGTAGTGATGCATGGAAGCTGTTTATTTTTTAATTTTCTATATTAATATAAACAAATAATTGCAATGATTGAAAATCAAATGTAAAGTATCTAATTAACTAAATTTAACGTGTCTCTTATATTGACCTCTTTGGAATACTAGCACTTACTTAACAGCAGAAATTTCCCTTTGCCAAACTCTCCCATAAGAAAACTAGTTTTTTTTCTAGAGTGAGTATAATTATCATTAGTAAGGTTAAACAACATTCTACTGAGTTTGGGAAGCTCAATGTTTATAGTTTCGCAACTAACATTTTTCGCCACTAGGTCTGAGCTATTGTCACATATGTATACTTATTTTTCTATTTTCTACGTTAATAAACAAAATAATTGCAATAATCATAAATCAATTAAAAGTAACTACGTATCTAAGAAAAATCTTTCTCTTTTATTATTTACGTATCTTAAAATATTAATTAGATGTGATTTCTTTGTAACACTGGTCATCTAAGGGCGAAATTTTCCGTATTATTGTTTAGGAACGAAATGAGTTTTGTTATGGGAGAGTTTGGCATAGAGAAAATTTCTGTTGCTAGGTGTGCAAAGTTCCAAAGAGTTCTCATTTTTATAAAATTGGGGCGGGGAGAATCTCCCCGGCCCCGACCAAAATATAATGTGGCACGCAGGCCATTATTTAGAAACAACCATACACTACATTAAAAATTACTCCTTCCGACACCAATGTGCCCCGTTGAGCTATGGAACATGTAAGGTAAAACACTAAGTAATGTTGCGGGGAAATATGTGGTCGAGGGGGAGGGAACGGACATGCCTCCAGGCGGGGCCACACGTCCCACCGCAGCAGGCGAACAGCAGTGCTGTTGGGCAGCGAAGCAGAAGATAAAAGGATGAAGGTTAAGAGTGATATGTCGGGTGCGATGAAGATGCTCGGTCGATGGCTGTGAATGTCGTCATCGGTGAGGTGCTACCGTAGGATGAGGACTGGGCCCGTCTGCGGCTGCGGCGGCTGGATTGTTTTTCGGAGGAGGCGTCGGCAGCTATATGGTCTGTTAAGTACAGTGTGCCGCGAGGGTGCGCGGAATGGGGTGGTGGCTCGGCGAGAATACGGATATAGAGTTGGGATGTTGAAGGCTGTGGTGGAGAAACTTGGAGGAAGCCTTGGCGAGGATGGAATGTAGATCAAGAAGGCGGGAGCGGTGAAGTAATGTCTGACGGAGGGTCGAGCAGTGGAGACCAAGGAGAAGGCGAAGAACAAGGAAATATGAGCTCGTGAGGGGTCGAAGATTGTAGAGGGGGGAGTGGGCCCAGTTGCGGCTGGCATAGGTGAGGTGGGGAAGGCGAGAGAATTATAAACGGTGGTCCAGATAGCGAGTGGGGTGCCGAAAGAAGGGTATCAATTGCGCCAATATGTAGCGGAAGCGGATAACTTTCGCTTCGAGGTTTGGGATGAACATAAATGAACTATTGAAGAGGACACCTAGGTAGTGGACTGTGTAGACCAAGGAAGTGGAGTGGTAGCCAAAGAGGAAGGGTGAGCACTAGAGGGGTGATAGCGGGAGAAAAGGAGAGGAGAGTACTTCGAGGAGTTGAGGGCGATGCCGTGATCAAGAAATTAGGAGCAGAGGGAGGTAAGACTGTGACTGAGGCACTATCTTAATCTATATAAATAATTAAATAAAAATATTTATTTAAGTTTGAAGTTATTTTATATTTGATTCTATTGCATATATGCTGCTTTTACTGTAGAAAATAGAGAGAGAAAAAAAGGTACATGTATGACACTAGCACTTATCGAGCGGCGAAAATTTTTGGTTGCCAAACTTTTAACTTTGATCTTTCCAATATGAGTATAAGTAGATTTTGAGCCCCTGTCACACTGTTAAAATTACGCTTTCATTTATATTCTACAGTAAAATTTGAAGACAATATAGAGCCATAAAATATTTGCTTCCTAAAAATTTTTATCAGTTAATCTTGAACGTGTTTGAAAATGTGTAATACTATCAAATTTTTTTACTGATAGAATTTAATTTGAATTATTATAAAAAATTAATTATCTCAGAGAGATATTGATTTGTTTTTCCAGGCAGTTGTTTACAGGAAGAAATGTAAGGAATGTTGTAATTTATTTTCGTTTTTTTAATAAAGCGAATTATATTTATCAGAGAAGATTCCTGTATAATGAAATTTAATGACTTTGAGATCGTAATATTAAGTGTAAAAACTCCATTAAAATAACATTAATGCCCAGACAGGTTTTACATAAATGAGTAATATCTTCATAACCTACCTCGTTTGCAGCAAGTTGTTCGTTATCTTAAAGTTTCTTGACGTCAATTTATTGTTGTGCAAAATTCTAATTGGCTGAGACCACCGAACATCAGAAATTTTAGAACTGGTCCAATCTTCAAATGCTTGATGGAAACAGAAACTCTCAATCTTTTTCAGACATATATGGCTGCGTTAAAAATATTTTTATGTCGTTTAACTGTCCAACAAGCAGGTAGCCGGAGAAATTTCACAGATTGTAAGGTACCGTCAAACGGGGTCGCTTTGCTCCACTGTTTTGAGTTTTTTTAAATTCATAATTTTTCATGTACTTAACTCACTTAAAAAATCCAGATTTTTGGTCTGCTTCAAGTAGGGGCTTCCTATTACCAGATTCTGATGTTACAGATATTGATACATCATTAAAAAGTTGAAAATTTTTTTGTTGAAAATTGGAGCAATGTAACCCGGGGGTTTAAAGACTGCTCCACTTTTCAAAGTTAACAGAAAACAAATCTGAATAGACCTAAGGGGCATCTCGCCCCATCCGTTGGATTAATTGAGCCACATATACAACAACCAATTGGTTACAATTTTTTCCAAATTAAATTTACATTTTTCACAGTAGGCACTGGGGACCAGTTATGACCTGAAATTCACTTTCACATTGCAGAAATTCACAACTTGGTACAGTTTCCTTGTTCGAGAGATACAGCGAGGCTCTTCGATGCCACAAACAACGTCGCTCCAAGAGTAATCAATGATGTCCTCTCGTTCTGGCCATTTCCATGCCTTTGAACCTTTGACCATTGTTGACACTTTGGCTGATTCGTTATCCAGGCTCAATATAAGCCCTGGATAAAATATGTCATCATACTTAACAATGCAATATTCACCAGGCAACTTCACGACAGGCTTGGTGACTCGAACTTGTTCTGGTGTGCCATGACTGCTTCCCTGTTGATAGCTCCGCTCATCTTCCTCAATTTCAGCCAATTGCCTTTCACAGTAAGCCTCTGGAGTCTCATTATCAGAATCTTCACAGATATTGTCTCCATCAATGACCTCTGTTTCGCTGTCACTATCTTCTATTCTTCTTTTTCCCTGACGTCGCAGAGCTACAGGTCGAGCAGAGTTAGGTGGTTCTTCCTCTATTAAATCATCCAAAGCAATGTTTTCCCCCGATGGAACATTGAGCTTCTTCTTCCTTCCTACATTTTCATTTTTTGTCCATACCTCCCTTTTCTTTTCCAAGCTGGAAAGGAAAGATTTTTGGATAGCCCCCACATCACAAGCAGGTTTTCTATTGACGCGGTTCAGTAGTGGTTCCAGGTCGACTGGACAAATTCCACAAGCCTTAAACCCGGACCGAAGATTTTCTGCAATGTCGTCAGGTGTTGATGCTAACAATTGCTTGAGAAGTTGAGGCATGTCTTCCTTCTTTATCAACTCACTTCCATTGGCATCCTTCCATTCTGATAAGATCCGACGCCAAGCTTGTTTAACACTTCGGAAAACTGCAACATCCAATGGTTGTGTGAGGTGCGTACTATTTGGAGGGAGACAAATAAACGCAATGTTATTATTCTCACACAATTTCACCACTTCAATGGAAATATGAACCCCAAGATTGTCACAAATCACTGCTTTTCTGCCTTGTAGTTTGTGAGTAGCAGGGAGGAAAATGGATTGAAACCACTCCAGGAGAGTAGGAGTTTCAAACCAACCACTAGGTCTGTTGCTGTACCTAGCACCATTCGGTCCGCGTGCTCCACATACTTTTGGCTTTGTAAAGGAGGAACGGAGGTAGTAACTTTCCAGAGGCGCTACCACAAAACATGATAGACGTCCCACTTTTCGATGTGTTTCTCATGTGCTCTACTTATTTCGTTCCCCGTTTTGTCTACACCCTTTTCATCCCTGGATCGTCAACCAGATTGGTTTAATCGAAGTTGGAGATGTTGGAAGGTGGGATCCCCTCCAGTTCTTTTGAAAGGAATGAAATATAACAGTATAGGTCATCCTCGTTTATAGCAGCATGGGACTTTTTAATGTTCGTAGCAAAACGCTGTGTCAGTTCAGGATGCCTTTTCAAACAAGATAATGTCCAGTCGTGACCTGACGTGTTCTGTTTGAACTTTTTCACAGTTCTCCCCTTTTGCTCCACAAAATCCCTGATGATCAGTTTGAGATCAAATTCTGATAAGGGGAAACCATAGTCAGACATGCTTACTATGCATCGGGCAAATGTTTTTTCTTCTTCTTCTGAAAATATAGGGGGGGCCCCGGGTCGCTTAGAGTGATAGCCACCAAGCTTGTTTATAATAGTATGTCTGGATATCTTGTAGTGGTCACTTGCTTTACGTTGGGACAATCTCCCAGATCGGACCGCTGCGAGACATTCCTGCAAAGTCTCTTCTGAGTAATCTCGGTAGGTCCTAGCACCCAACTTCCTCTTATATACTCGAGGCATCTTCTGTACACAAACAAACAAACAAAAACGGGATCGAATTCGGTATACTGGGGTGCTGATATAAATGCCATATACAATGATATAAAACAAAAGGGAAATTTTGATCTGAGATGATGGGGTTTCTTTGCTCCAATGTTTTGGAGCAAAGAAACCTCACTTTTCGGAGCAAATGACCCCATCAGAAATTTTTGTTTTTTATTACTCTAGAAAGCAATAACAGTGGAAAAACTCAGTGAAATTCTGAATTAGCACTAAATTACTGATGAGATAGTATTATTACTAACCTGCTGAGATGATTTAGTTATACTACAGACAGGAATTTTTTGGCACTTGCTGGAACGACGTGTTTAACCTCACTAGAAAAAAACCAATAGTGAATGTAACACTCCTGGAAGGCTGTGATTCATAGAGAAGTTTTCTACATCCATGCTTCACAAAAAACCACTGGAGTGCTAATGTCAGATGAAGACTGTTGAGTGACGTATCTCTCGAAGATTGTTAGATTTTGGAGCAATGTTACCTCAAAGGGAGCAAAGTGACCCCGTTTGACGGTACTTATAAGAAACTTATTTATCCTTCTGTCAGACAAATAATGGTTATGTTTATGACGTTTTATGGACGTCATATCAGTCCAACTTGATTTGACGAAACTTTTTGTAAGCAGTTTGAAGGAAAATTTGTTAGTGTGACAGGGGCTTTTGTTAGGTTCATTATTCCGCTATATTCAAAACTTTATTAAAATAAATGTAATTATTAAATTACGATAAATCGATAACTTATTATTCAGTCGCTTTTGTTTATTACAGATCGATTAGTTTTTATGTTTGAAATTTATCCTAATTGTTTGTATATTATGGATGTTTTTTCCTAATAGACGGAATGTGAGGTAGACTGATCTCGCCGGCTGCTCACAAGTAATCTCCATGTTCCAATATTTAACTGCGTATCTCCTAATACGGCTAGCGATAACGGCGTGGATTAGAGGGTAATTACATGCGTAGAAGACAAATAAACGGTCTACCTCACCGCCGCCGAACCCTCATATGCCACCGAATGGTTTGTTGGGCATCGGACCCGTATTACAGCTGTGTTTTGGTGTTGCCGATATAAGTAAAATTTACGTATTCGTGTTTTCGACGAGGGAGTGAAGTTCCCCTCCACCCTCCCGGCGTAAGTGAATGTGAGTGTCGTGATGTCTGTCTAACATGTTGAACTGTTGTATGCGAGTATGCTAATTAATTTCGCTTATAATGTTTCGATGATCGCGTAGTCTCCCGGGGCAGCCCTCAGGGTACGTTTCCTAGTTTGTGATAGTGAAAAAACCCTTGTTAGTAAACTTGAGCGGGGGGTGGGGGGGCTGCTTCCAGAATATACACTGAATCTAGTAACAGTAGAGGCCCCCTTCCCGAAGTCTTCTGTAGTTGGGGCTATTTCACACCTTTCCCGAGTTCCCACATAATCAGTCTGGGCTGGGTGCCCTATGTGACCGGTGCAGTGTGGCTATTGGCCTTTTGATGTAGTGTAAAGAGTAGCTAAGGTGTTGTCTCTAGCCCTGTGTGTGGACGATTGAAGTGTTAATGCTATAGCCATGTAGTTTTATTAAATGTGGTAAATTCCGTCCCGGATCGATCAGAGAATATCGAGACGAAAAGGTGTGTTTAAATTTTTTTTTTTCCGGTTTGTTGCGGTTTGGGACAGTTTGTGGATTTTTGTGTGTGTTTATTATAGCTTATTGTTTCAATATTAATTAATTAATTAATTATAATTTAGTGTTGTCCCAAAATATTTGTGTTTAATTAGGTAGAGTAGCGAGTGCTGTGAGAAGCAACCTCTGTTTGTCCTGTAGTGTTGTCATGGCTTTCGCCTGTGTGATTATGGGCCTAAAGTGGTCTATTAATGCTACAAATTGTGTTTCTCGCAGAAAAGCGACCAGTTCGTGCATGGCTGCTAACATGGTTGCATTTTCTGTTGTGTTGTTGTTCCTTCTCCTGTTTTGTTGTGGTTTTTTCCTTTGCTGCCGTGTGGGTGCTTGTTTCCTGTGTGTGTTTCCTTGTTCAGTCTGCCTTTTTTGTGATTGAAGGGGAGGGAGTTCAGCCTTTGACTGAATGTTTGTTCATGTGTTTTCCCAGATTTCCTGCCTAGTGTCTTGTGTTTGTTTGGTAGGTTTAGGTCCCATCCTTTGTTTGCGTGCCTCTATGTTATTCTGGATCACTCTGCACTGTTTCCATACAGCAGAGTGTCCTGTTTTCTTGCAAAGTGTACATTCCTTTTTTGCTTTGTCTTGTTCTTTGAAAGTGCAATGTGCCTTTGTGTGCGGTCCCGCACACAGAGCGCGGATTGGGTTAAGTGTGCAGTACTTTTGAGTGTGGCCCAGTGCACAACACCGCATGCACTGCACCACATCTTCAGCGCGGTGTTTTTACAGTTCTATGCGAACTGACCTCTAATGTAGTGGGGGTATTTTCAATATGTCAAATAAATTATCATGTTGATGTACTACCGCCCCATAGACTGCATTTGCGTCAGCTGATGTTTCTGAATTTATATAAGTGTTTTATGATTGTGTTGTGTGGTAGTCCTTTGATGACTATTTTAATTCGCCTTTCGCTTTTCTTGGCAAGTGTGTAATAAGGTGTGTTATGAAGTCGTAGGAACTTGCTTAAAGCAGAGTGTTTCCCCCTTCTCACAAGTACCTTTANGGACTAGAAAAATCGTGCATTATAGGCGGGAAAACCTTTTAAACGGGAACCTTATAAGCGGGTTCTACTGTACAATAAACTACAACCCTTGTGTTTACAGTCTTCTTTATGTAGTTGTTTATTGTTGTCTATGGTCTTTTGTTGATTATTAGTCATGTAAGTGGTAAATGTTTTTTTTTGAAAACTGCTGTTTTGAAACTATCAAATACATGTTTCGAGAGGATCAGGTGAGGCNTCAAATACATGTTTCGAGAGGATCAGGTGAGGCGATTAAGTTATAAACCAATTTCATATTGGTTAACCGTCATACCCCAGCAGTTGTTGACCATGCTAGTTTACTAGTATGTAATTGCATACTACCAACAACCTACCCCAGCTCCACATACCAAACACCTTCATCACCCATGATCTTTCCTCAGCCAAGTGTGCCTGGTTTCCCCTTCAAGCACACATCCTACTCATAAAAACAGCAAGGTATTGGCACATATGAAGTAACCATAACTAAAGTACAAATAACGTTTTTGCACAATGGTGCATGCTTTAGTCACAAGCTGTGTCTGAAACGATACCACTATTTAGGTTTCTAAATCAACCACGTGAACAAGTAGAGATATGTGATCAAAATTTACAGAGCTGGCNACAGAGCTGGAGAAGCATGCTAAATCCTCAAATACGTAATGTAAATGGTCTGCAGTTGATTACTTCTTATTTTGCATCTTTTTATATGTATATTATTTGAATTGAAACCAATGACACAAAAGGAAAATTTCACCTTTTTTTGGTATACCTTTTCTTTGTAGGTATTGAAGGAAATCATATTTGAAACTTTGTAAAATTATTATTTAAATGGAAAGAGTGCGAAAATAAAACTATGGGGCAGTGGACCTAAGCAAACAATATGCACTACCAGCCCACCTAACTTGAATCATATTTACGTATTATTTCATGGCATTTTTGCAATAATTTCCATTGTGAATGCTATAAAACTGAATTTCTCTTTGCACGTGCTTTCAGATGGCATTTTAATATAAATAAATGTATATTTCCAGTTAGAAAAACTCATATATGTGTTTCAGTTTCTCTACTCAAACAAATGTTTTGAATATGTCCTCATTATGCACTCTAACCATTTGCATTCCTTTCAGTATTGCTTTGTTACATACACTAACCTTTTGCATGGTTACGTTTTTCAAACATTAACCCTAACATTTTCTCCATGGTGTTTGGCTAAAACTTAAACCAAATTTTGGTTACAAAGGTAATTTCAATATTTTCTTTTCTATACCTACAAAACAAAAAAAATGTGTTTTTTTTCTTTCTCTTCTGCACTTGCGTATCATGGAAAAATACTCCCACGACGTCCCTTGGTGTAGAAACTTGTGCACCGCATCTACAGACGTACTTAAGATGTTCTCAGCATACCTCGGGCACTGCATTTCTTCTCCAACATCTTGACGTGTAGCAAGAAATTCTTTCTTGTGTGTGGTTCTTCCGTTTGCCGAAGTCCGCTGCTTCTAAAGATCGTAAATCTNCGTGTAGCAAGAAATTCTTTCTTGTGTGTGGTTCTTCCGTTTGCCGAAGTCCGCTGCTTCTAAAGATCGTAAATCTAGAAGTTTGCACTTCAGCCACACGTTTGGGTCGCCAGTTGTAACATTTCAAATTAAATTCCATTTGAATATTTCAAATCAATTAATATGTCATCATTTTCATCTTCTGAAATATTTTTTCTTATGTTAGTTTTTCACTCAACAAAATTAGCACAATTATCAATTCAATACTTTTCAAATGCAATAAAATTACTATTTTTTATTATTTAATTATTAATTCTTCATCCTACACAACTTAGCAATTATTTTAGATATTAAATCATTAAAATGTTCTTTCTATACTACTCACATCCATCATTGGAGGTGGTGAGAAAAATTCTATCAGAAAAGATTAGTTCTATTTTACTTCTGCCTTACTTAACTTATGTTGTCTTCCGTCCCCCGATTGGCTGTCGTCTGATCATGGCGCATTTCTCCGCCAATCAGCAATGGCGAGATCAGAGACAACCAGGATCATTTTATTTAGTACTTTTGTTTAATAAAAATTTAATTCTGAATGAAATGAAAATGAAAATATTAATACTGAATTCTGTCTAGAAACAAATGAAAATTACTTACACATGATCTCTATGTCAATAAACTATTAAAATAACAAAAGATTATAATGCTAACACGTATAATAAGGCATAATTTGGAAATNATCTCTATGTCAATAAACTATTAAAATAACAAAAGATTATAATGCTAACACGTATAATAAGGCATAATTTGGAAATTATATTAAAGGAATTGACAACATAAGCAAGTACTCTGTAATCATATATAATTAAAACATCTGTGACCAACTTTAAACATAACCCTAAAAATTGCAATGTTCCACACTAACCATCATAACTCACACCGTGAGCGCCCGTGACTTCAACCTTCTTTAATATTTCAGATGTTTAAATACTACTAAATTTATTTCCGCCAGTGCGAGNGGAGCGCCCGTGACTTCAACCTTCTTTAATATTTCAGATGTTTAAATACTACTAAATTTATTTCCGCCAGTGCGAGGAGTCGTTAGGGCACCGGGAGAGAAAGTAGTGACTCTCTCCCATCTTCTTAGTTTAATTATCTTCGCAGTGAGAAGTTTTTCATGTAAATAATAACAGGTTGCGATTCTATTGTTTTTGTGTTTTTACAGCTGCGAATGATAAATATTTTTTTGTTTGTTGATATTGTAGAAGAAATGGCAATAAATCTTTAGAGAATAGTTTACCGCTTCATCATTTATTTATTTACTTTTGGCGCTCTTTTTATCACCAAATTTTTTTTTCAATTCAGAGTATTTTGCTTTCAAACTTAGCCAGTTCGATCTAATGTTCATAGCGAACTCCATTTGAGTCGTCACTCACAAAACATTACAATTTGAGTTTCTTTTCCATAGAAAATTTCTGAGCTTGCCTTTTTTTTGGTAATTTCGTTTTTTTGCTTGGCCACTATCTTTAAAAGTATTTTGAGGAAATGTGATGATATCTAAGAAAACAGATTAAAGGGAGAATAGAAGTAAATTTTGTAGGATAAAAGTGCTGCAGAAAAGTTCACTCTGAAGTAATAATGTTGTGTACTAAATATTGTGGGACGTAACTTACACAATTATGATTGCACTATATGGGTCCAGTATCAAACCACACAAATTAATTAAAAAATTATAGAATCTTCTGGGTTTGCTGTTATATGGTTCACACAACTATGAAATTACTTTAGGATACTTTAGCAAGAAACATTCCCAGCTTGTCTTTCAAAATGCTGTGTGTTTTCAAATAAAAATTTATATTAATAGTGTGTTAAATTTTACTTGTTGGTGTTGTTTCATGGTAAAATTCCTTGTTAATGAGAGAGATAATTTAATAAATCATATTTGCCAGGATGTCGGTAATGAAAATTCGAACCCAATTTATTTCAGACTTTTGTGTCTTGCTTTAAAGAATATTTCAAATACAACCGTTACTACTAACACTTTTCAAAAGTAACAAAAACGTAAGAGTCAAAAAACAATTCTTATATTTAGAATAGTTTCATAAAAATTTTGATTTTAAAAGGATTTTAAAAGACATTTTAAAATTCAGTCATTATAATTATTGTGAACTGTGAACGACATATAAAAAAAATATTAAATCCAACCCATATCTATTTATATTTCTAAAGTAGGGAATAATTCAAATAAGCAAAGGAAAAAAATATATTAAAAGCAGAAGAAAAAAAATGATTAAATTTATAAAAGTTAGGTAATACATTCTCCTTAGTAAATAACTTAATAGCATCAGAAAAAGGCTTTAAAATCCCTAAAAATCTAACCTTATAAGGACCCTTACGAATTTGAACGTACCCTAAAATTTTACGTTCCAATAACGTAAAAAAANTAAAAATCTAACCTTATAAGGACCCTTACGAATTTGAACGTACCCTAAAATTTTACGTTCCAATAACGTAAAAAAAAGCAACACCTACTAAAACAAGAACAATTAAAATTAAAAAAGAGATAATAGAAAAAAAAACATTATTAGTTACCAATACTAGTTATTGCTGTAAAACAACATAAATAAATCCTAAATGATGGAGATAGTGTTTTGAAACTTCTCTTAGTAGGAAATTTGGTATAATTGTTTTATTGGTTGAATATCATGAAATTTGACAAGACTAAGTTGGAAATTTTTGTGTATACATATATAGTGAGATGCATTGATATTTACTGAAGCACACAACACTTGAATACACAAAACAATGACACTTACTAAAGGACACCAAAATGCACTCACAAGAATATTACTGGNTAAAAATCTAACCTTATAAGGACCCTTACGAATTTGAACGTACCCTAAAATTTTACGTTCCAATAACGTAAAAAAAGCAACACCTACTAAAACAAGAACAATTAAAATTAAAAAAGAGATAATAGAAAAAAAAAACATTATTAGTTACCAATACTAGTTATTGCTGTAAAACAACATAAATAAATCCTAAATGATGGAGATAGTGTTTTGAAACTTCTCTTAGTAGGAAATTTGGTATAATTGTTTTATTGGTTGAGCATCATGAAATTTGACAAGACTAAGTTGGAAATTTTTGTGTATACATATATAGTGAGATGCGTTGATATTTACTGAACCACACAACACTTGAATACACAAAACAATGACACTTACTAAAGGACACCAAAATGCACTCACAAGAATATTACTGGANCACACAACACTTGAATACACAAAACAATGACACTTACTAAAGGACACCAAAATGCACTCACAAGAATATTACTGGAACTAAATACAAAACATAACACTGCAAATGGTTTTAACCCAATTTTTGAAAGGTTAAATATTATAATGAAGATCATGCTGACAGTAAATGGAAAACTGAATGGAAAGAATACACTTAAGTGTCAGAGTTTTTGCGACTTCAAAATACCACCCTCTATACAAGTATACAAAAATTTACTTAATGGGGGTAAATAGAAAAAAAAAATTTATGTTCTCCAACTGAAAATTATGTTAATCACAAGGTCAAAGTTTGTCTCAACTTAAAACACATGCAAAATTGTTTCCTCAAATTAAAATGTTCTTTTCAAATCTCAAAAATTATTTAATATTATTACTAAAAAAATGTTTTTATTTTTAAAATTTAAATAATATAATTATTGAAAAATGTTTTTTCAAATTAAAGTATCTTATTTACTTCAAAAACTTAAAGTTCTCAATCAGATGTTATATTTTTAGTGCCATCTAGCATCAGNTTAAAGTTCTCAATCAGATGTTATATTTTTAGTGCCATCTAGCATCAGGAAGAAGAGCACTTTCCGAGACCACCGGGACACTGAAAAGTTTATGAAAATTCAAGAAAGTTAGTGTAAATTGTTATAAAGTCAACTACTGGGTTAATTGAAAATATTACTGGTGCCTAGGGTCTTCTCCGGCCATGCACAAAGGATGGCATCACCAAAATAAAACTCCTCATCCTACCAAAAATGGCTGCCATCTGCATCTTCAAAAGCTTTCTTGAAACATCAAAAATAATTAATGATATGGCCGGCTGTAACCTGTTCTTTACACTTTGGGACCGCCTAACATACATACTAGTTCTTGGTGGGCTAGCTATTTGAAAAATGTTACAACGATGCTGGGGATTTTCTAATGAAAAATCTTAGTGAGCAAAGCAACATTCGCTAAGTTTGAAGCTCCCATCAAGAAACCGGCCTTGCAAAAAGATTATGGACCTACCAAAGCACCGCTAAGGCACAAAATGTCCAGTTCCGAGACACTGTGGTTTACAAACAACACTGAAAACTAAACTAAAAAAAAAAAACACAAAGATTAGAAATGCAAAAAAAAAAAACAGCTTCAAAAATTATTAAAATAATGACAATCCCAAATACTATTGAAAAATCAGTATTATATTTATAGGTTAGAAATTTAAATCCTTAATTAACCCCTATTAAATGGATGGGTGGTTTACACAAATTATGTTTTATTTTTTACCTGAGTTTGGGGCTAGAAATAAAAAAAATGANATTAAATGGATGGGTGGTTTACACAAATTATGTTTTATTTTTTACCTGAGTTTGGGGCTAGAAATAAAAAAAATGAATAATTACCGAATTACACCAATATTGATATATCTAAATTAAAAACTGAAAATTCTATACTGCAAATGGTTTACCTTTTATTTTCTTCACAATTTTCATTCTCTCTGCAGTCACGTTACAATCTGCCATTTTTACATGTAGTATATCCCTTTGTATTGGCACTATGTATAAGTTACATGATTCAATATGTTTTCGTAGGTAAACAAGTAGTTAGAATTTAACAATAAAACTATAAAACCCAACATCCTGGCAATGTGAGGAAAAATACCCTGCATCCAAAAATAAGTTAAACTACACTGATTTGTCTATGTTGTCTTTAAAGTGTTCAAATAATTTAAGTATAAAATTGCCTATAATATTAGCATTTCTGTGGTGCTCAGTGTAAAATGACTATCAAGAAAAGTTGTACGTAGTTCTCATGAAAAATTGAGGATATTCATACTTGTTTAGCGTGTTTAAGTTTGTTACATTTGAGTTTCAGGCACAATGGGTGCATGCTCAGCCTTTGGCTGTCCAAATCGCTCAGAACATGGGTTTGTCCTGAAAGCTTTTCCGAGAGATCCACAGCGAAGAGCAATCTGGGCCGCACGTGTAAACCGAAAGAACTGGGAACCAAAAAATGGCTCCCGTCTGTGTGAGGTGAGATTATCTTGTTTTATTAATTTACTTATTAGCTTCCATAGATCCTGATTTTGATCTCGGTAAGCTCCAGGATGTGAAATACATGTCAAGACATTGCAAAAACAGTAACAAATTTTACATAGAAATCATGACATACAAATACAGTACCGTGACAAGACGTCATNATAAATCATGACATACAAATACAGTACCGTAACAGTAACAAATTTTACATAGAAATCATGACATACAAATACAGTACCGTGACAAGACGTCATTAACAATACAAAGCAATTATGATATTTACATAAGGAATGATATACAATATGATACAATAACAAATTCCACATAAAAGTATAACATACAGTACACATTAAGATGACAAATATTCATTTACAGAATAAAATGGCTGAGCAATAAAAAAATTCTTAAGTCTACTTTTTAATTAGGTACTATTTCCCTCATATAAGAGCTTATTATCTGATGGAAATTTCTTAATTGTTTTTATAGCAGTATAATACAGTCCTTTTTTGATACACTGTTAGAGCATTTGTTGGATAGTGCAAATTATTTTTAAATATTATATTTTGCTGGTACAATGTAGTATTTTGCATAAAACTATCCCAGTTTTGTTTAACAAATATTAGTGCTGAAAAAATATACAAACAGTAATGCGAGTATACCATTAGCAATGAATAAAGGTTTGCAAGATGAATGGATTTTACAGTGACATAGTTTCTAGCCGCTGCTTTCTATAATTTAAATTTCTTTCTGCTTCCACTGAATTTCCTTAGAATACCATCCCGTAAGAAATACGTGATTGAAAGTAGGCTAAGTACATAGACTTCAGAACCCAAAAATTTGAAATATTACCCTTGTATCTTAGTGCGAAAGAAGCAGAATTAAGCTTTGGAATAAGGTAATGTACGTGCCTTTATCATTTTAAATATTCATCTATTTTTTATCTTAAAAATTGAGTAGTATCCATTTCCTTTAATTCAAGGTATTACATGAAATAGTATCCAATTTACAAGTATTATTTTGAGTTAAAAATTGTACAAAATTTATTTTATTAAAACATACTGAAAGTTTATTTGATGAAAACCAGTCAGATAAAATAGCATTTGCTTCATTAGTACGTGTCATTAATTGATTTATTGATTCATGACTTACAAATATACAAGTGTCATCAGCAAATAGTATAGTAATAGCTTGTTTTTGGGTAGCACTGGGTAAGTAGTTTATTTGTAAATTAAAAAGAAGAACCAAACCTTGGGGTACTCCATGCATTATTTTTCCAACCTTATAAGAAGCATTGTTTGATTGCTTGCTTTTGATAAGAACAACTTGTCTGTTCTTGAGGTAAGATTTCAGTAAAGCTAGAAAATTATTTCGTATACCATAAAAATTTAGTTTAGTTATAAGGATGTTGTGATTGACATATTCAAATACCTTAGCAAGAGCATAGGAAACACCAACAACCTGTTTACTGTGCCACTAACAAATACTACTACCCAAAAGTTACATTAAGAGTGTAGGAGAATAGGTGCTGGAAATATGTGACACAATTCATTACAATGAAATACCGTGGCAATTTCATAATATTAATAAATACGAGAGGATGCACAATAAAATTATAATGAACAGGGAGTTAAAAGAAAGAGATGGAATAGGTGGATTTATGACCTTATATTTTTTAATAAATTTGTGAACACAAAATTTTTTCACAACATTTAGGTAAGTGATTATGATTGCACAACATTAAACAGAGTTTAAAAAAAATTGTCCTGCATAAATTTAAATGTGAAAAGTTAGAAAAGTGGAAAAGTAGAAGAAAATGGGGCCCCTTACAACAAACCATTATATCCATTAAAATTACATTTACATTTTACTACTGTTTTACATTAGTCACTTGATCATAATTAATTGAAATTTAAACATTCTGCCAGTCCATTGTTTCTTTACATTACAAAAAAATACTTTTAATTCATAACTTTAATAGTTATAAATTTCTTTGATTTCCAACTGATCTAATAAATGTCTCGTGGTGCAACACCAAACTTATGAAGAAAACTAGTTGTCTAAGGTAAATAGTAGTGGTTGAGCTAACTCATCCTAGATCATCCGGACGTCACAGGAAATGAAACTGATACCGGGATTGTCCAGCAGATGTAGGTGTTAAGCCATTTTCCAGCACCTAAACGGAGCATCAAAATGATAATTAAAGTGAAGAACCAAAAGTAGAATGGAACTAGAAATTAAAGAAGAGGATGGAAAACCCTCTTTAAAAAGTGAACAAAATGACTAAATTAATGACTGATCGCGAAAGCGTTACATAGATACAAAAAAACCAGTTGTAGGAAAACTTACTCTGAAAGGAGAGTTCAAATAGAAGCTTACGTGTAGTTGAACATCACAAACTGCAGGATGTCAACACAAACACTATTTGCTTAGGTTGCGCTAAAACTGCATATCTTCTTGCAGTTGACTATTCTACATAAAAAACATAAAAGAAAGCCACCACTGTGACTACATCTTCCTCAGAAGCACAAGTTCATCTTCTGCTGCGGCAGAACGCAGCTATCTATAACCAAGAAGTAGATGCAATTGACCCTGGGGCTTCGCGTCCCATGCAGAGTGATACACAAAATAGTGCGTCTCTGGCAGAGTGATGCGCTAACTTTTAGTTGGAGAACCGCCGATAGATGGCATTGGGATGCACAAAAGCTGTTCTGGACGGTGCAAAGGGCACTTTTTTTTTTCTGTGGAGACACCCACAAACTGTGGACACAGCAGATAATTTACTGTGCTGGATGGGTTCAGCAAGAACTACGGCACAGCGGGAATAAGAAATGCTGTAACAAAAATGGTCATGCCAGTACGTATTACAATAACAGGTGCTGCAAGTGGAGGTGTTCGCACGGCTATGGGCTGTGTGGAGAACTTCTTGCATGCCTGCCGGCTTGGGCTAGGAGCATCAGAAAGTAAATTGTAGAGCCCCAGAAAAATAATAAAGTCGCAACAAATCCACTTAAATATTATCTTAAAACATTATAACTCTCAGATGGTTAAAAATAATTAACATTGAATAAAAAAAAAAGTGAAATAAACCAAATACTTTGAGAAATAATTTTTTTTTAAATGGCATATTACGATTGTTTAAAGCTTTTAAAATATTATTAGTACATAGAAAATGTACATAGATGAATTATACATAGATGAATTAAGTTGAAAACCAAATTGAGAAGTTAGTAAAAATTTTCAACCTGACTATATGCTCATACAATCTGTTATACATAAATTACTTTTTCAACTATCTTTGAAAATGTGATCAAAAGAGATATCAGGCTATAGTTCATAATTTTATATTTGTTCCCTTTTTTAAAAAAGGGGAAGAACTGTTGCTTCTACCTGGAAATATCTCCTCTTGTAAAATATTATTACAGGTTATGCTTAAAGGGTCACAGAGCTCAGATGAACAGATTTTTATCACATTACTACGTATTTAGTTCTTCATGTCCATACAAATACTTTGTTTTTAAACCATTTATTATAAACTTTCTTTGATGAGGAGTTGTATGGGTGTATTCTATGTTAGGAAGGAAGAGTTGTTTTACAAAATTCACCAGGTTTTTGACTTGTTTGTTATAATTTGTCAAATCTACTACATTAGCAACATTAGAAAGTAATTTTTAAATCCACTAGCAATTTTCACGGTGTCATTTATAATTTTATTATTTGGGCCTATTTCAATTTTCGTATTGGTAGTCTTAGTATTTGGGCCTGATGAAGTTTCATTTTTTATTATGTTCCACATAGTTTTTGCTTCATTAACTGATTTTGTTATACAAGCATCATAGCACTTGCTTTTAGCATTTAAAATAATTTATTTTTAAAACCTTGCAATACATTTTATAATGGATTTTATCAGTATGTGAATTTGACTGTTTTAATTGCAAATAAAGTTTCCATTTTTTTTTGTAAGACTTTTTAATTCCAATTGTTAACCATGGTTTCTTTTTATTTTTTTTAACATGTTTTTTCACAACTTTATAAGAAAAACTGTATNAACTTTATAAGGAAAACTGTATTCAAAATGTCATAGTACATATTTAAGAAATTCATTATACTGGATAATAGGGTTAGTTAGTAATTATAAGGTAATTTTTTACTTTAGGGGCTTTTCTGAAAATAAGAAAAAAAACTCCAGAAAGTGGTATATTTCGACTCTACTAATAACGTAGAACACGAATATACTAGGGGCANAGTTTAAAAAAAACTCTCATGATATTGAGCGTAACAATGCCTTCAATTGCAATAGAGTTTCTCTTGTAACAAGTCTATGTTTAGTAAAAACGTTAATGTTATTACATTTAATCGTCAGTATTTGTGTATTATAAGTTTATAACTGGCCATCATGATCTTACAAGTCATTTGTAAGTAGAAACGTTGCATATAAAGATACAACATTGACATAAATTAAAAAATTTTCAGTAATGCTACTATTGTTAAATTGGATCCGTGTTGGAAAATCAATAACTGAAATCAAGTTATAACACTTAGTTATACTATTTAAACAATTTTTTTGTTCACTTTCCACTAAAAAGTCTACATTAAAAAATCACCACATGTGATAATTTTACTGTTAGATTTATATACTTCACTTAGAACGCAGTCGAGCTGTCTATCAAAGATATTAAAATTTCCTATAGATGCTTTGTTAAATTATATAATAAGTACATATACAAAAAAACAAAATCCAAATCTGAACGATATTCGCCTACATCTATACAATTAAATTATTAAATTGTGTACATATTTGTAAACTCTACCTTGCTTTTTTGTTTTCCTACAAAAACTTAATGCAAGTGAAAAACCTGGTATATAAATTGTATTTATTTCACTGTACATAAGGTAAGTCTCTGTTAAACATAGAACATTTACCTCTTCATCATCAACAAAAATTATCAATTCATCAAGTTTATTTCTTAGTGATCTAATGTTTTGATGGTAGATGCCTACTGACCTAATACCTTTACCTTTAATATTCCCAACAGCAACACTACTTTTGCTGAGGGCTCGTATCTGTAAAAAAATTTGCACCGGAACATATTAGTACACTTCCATTCAAGTGATATTGAAGGAGACTTGTTAATGTTAACATTTGATGCACTGCATATTACATCAGTAAGTACATGTTTGCCCTTGTTCATATGTAACCCATGTGTAGTATAACAATTATGTGACAATCCAGTAGTATCAAAGAAACTAGTGTGACTGAAAAAATTGCACAACTTTGAAATATTATTATGCTTATAATTTCTTTGTTTACACAGGGTGGCTAGCATCAGGGAAAACCTGGAAAAGTCAGGGAAATTTTTGTGAAGTCAGTGGAATTAAAAAAAAATAATAAAATTAATATAAGTTTATAGAACTTCTGCGACATGCCATCTTATGAATTTTACTGTTACTTGGAAAGTTTATTCCACCTTTAGAGGAAGATTTATGAGCCTGGGGACAATTTTGTTATTTTAATTGTAGTAATTGTAGCTGCTAGGTATTACACACATTTTCTTGGCTGATTTTTTAAATTTTACCACAATAATCATTCAAACACTTTCAGTGGTTCTCATTTAATTGATACATTGTATTTTCTCTTGTTTTTGTATTGTGATTTTTTTGTGTTCTGAGAATGCTAGTACAATTTAACCTGTGTGTGACCTTTGTCCATTTGCTAGCTTTGTACCTATGTACTTTATATTTTTTATAAATATTTGTTTCTGCATAGGAAAGCATCCATAAACGAAGATAGCGTTGCTATTTGTTACCCATAAAAAAATTTGTAATTTATTTTAGGAGAAACATTAAAATATTTGTAATATTTTCTGTGTAGGTTGGTCAGGGAAATGTAACAGGATACCTGGAAATGTCAGGGAATTTGCTATAAGGATACTGCAAGCCATCCTGTACACAACTATTAGGCATAAGATCATGTCGAAAGGGAACACCAGAAACTAAGACCTTGTATGACATGTCTTACTTTGGTAATAAAATTTTAAGAACCCTGAACAAAGATTTTAGCCTCATTTTTCCATACATTGTTTGTACCTGCAATTATTGCCACCAAATCATCATTCATGTTTAGAACATCACTTTGTACTGTGGCCAAACAATCGCCAAATCTAGTGTTCGCATTGAACAGCACAAGAAGTTGAAGTGTTTACTTTTATGGCAATATCTCTGCCAAGGCTGTCAGCAAAGAGTTTTATTTATTTATTAGCTTGTACTCTATTCCGGCATAGCACCAGCGACTTCATCTTGACACAACTGTTCCCAATCTCCATTTTTCGGTATATTAATTGAGAGAACTTTGTCTGGCTGAAGAACTGAAAAACTTTTTTTTGTGGATATATTTTCATGTTCGCCTACTACCTTTGGGCACCTATTACCTTTCGCAAACTCCAACAACAAATACTCTTCCGATCTAGTAGATGAGGTCTCAGATATGCTTTGGGTAAGTGTTTTCTCCTAAGTCCATTAAGTCTGCTTTTAAGATAGAATAATTTTATCAGCTTGAAAGATTTAATGTTGAGTAGGCAGACACATCAGAATAAACTTCAGAACTTCATAAAATTGCCAACCAAGTTGATGTGGTACTACAATAATGAATTACGTTCTGGTAACTGTGTCCCTTTGTATATACATAGTACTTTATGTATAGGCCATTCACTGTTACTTCACACTTTTCTGAAGCCCGCTAAAGTTCTACTTTTGGTTACTGGTTATGTATCCTTCTGCTACATGTAAACATAAATACTGCCATGTCACTTCTACGTTTAAACTGTCAAATCTGTCGTATTTTAAAAACCATTTAGTACAAATTTTGGCATATAACCGTATTTAGGTCAGCTTTAGGACTTTTTAACTATGTCTGTATTGACAATAGTTCATACAGTTATTATTTTACATTAAGATATTTGTTATACACATAGCACATTACATGTATTACATGTTAACATTTTGCTGCTACTGTGTTTAACCCTATTACAACTGCTGGGGAAAGAACTGTAATATTTAACCTCTTGTTATTGATATGTGTGGAGTTATTTCACTAAAGAGATGGCCTCTGTTGGAATAAATATTAAAACCAAGGAACCAGTCCAACGAAAATGCACAGTAAATTGAAACACGCAACTCATGTCGCTTATTTTTTGTATGTAGCAGTGACACACACACGCACCCCCCCCCACCCAAAATTTTATTTTGTTTATATTTCTACGCATTGGTATGTACGGTTTTGTAGGTTTATTTCATTATTTATTTAAATTTATCTGGCTGGGCTTAGTGTTTTGTTCGGATTTTGGCAAACATTCAAATCACAGAAACACTTAGCATTTTTAACAGTTTTGTTTCAAACATCTAGGGCAACAAATATACAGACGTGACTTTCAAAAAATTAATTTTGTCATAAAAACAGTTTACGGTTAAAACGTAAGTCAGATGTTACGCAGTTGTGACCCTCTAAATGTACAGCTATTAAACTTTTGCGCGTGCCTGTTGTACGTCACTCGCTCCGTCCCACTGCAGTCGCTTGACGTCCAAGCGTGAAGTAATGTACGGGAGAGTGATTAAGAGGTTTGTGTTTGCAATGGCGGTGAACCCACAAGTGATAATGCAGCACCTCCAGGAGCCGTACAGGTTNATGCAGTTGTGACCCTCTAAATGTACTGCTATTAAACTTTTGCGCGTGCCTGTTGTACGTCACTCGCTCCGTCCCACTGCAGTCGCTTGACGTCCAAGCGTGAAGTAATATACAGGAGAATGATTAAGAGGTTTGTGTTTGCAATGGCGGTGAACCCACAAGTGATAATGCAGCACCTCCAGGAGCCGTACAGGTTGACTGCCAGATCACAACAATTAAATGTCAAAGAACGGGAGTTCCTGAAAGTACAAATGAAGACGTGCTAGATATAGACGAAAATAGTGAACTGACGTTTGATACTTCTTTGCAAGAGGATCAACGACGACGATAATGAGGCTACCCTTTCACCACCATTACATTCGCCTAATAGCTCCATTGGTCCAAAGAGGCAGGGATGTATAGACAAGGAAGTTATTGATGATGACGCCTACTTTGAAGATGGAAAATTTTCAGATGCCACTTTGCCCCTGTCCGTAACAGAAGAGTATATGAAAAGCACTGTCGCCTTTAGGAAAAGTGGAAAGAAGGGAAAACTGTCTTTCAGCACCGTCAAGAAGAACTTTGAATTATTACACCAAAAAATGGATCTGTACGCTTGGAGTAAATACGTTGAAAACCGAGTTATGCTTCGACAGAAACTTTCGAAGGTCAACACAATCTGTCTGGATAAATTAAACGATGCATACAGGAACAAGATGACGCTTGAAGACATTAACATACAGCAGTGGGACGTGCAAGCCGCAATGGAGGTGGGCCTTGAAAATTTTAAAGTATCGGCCGGGTAAGTGTACGCTTTTAAAAAAAAGCATGGTATTTTGTCGCGAAAGAGAACCCATTTTACTACAAAAAAAGCTAGGTAACAAAACAGCCATACTTATTGCATCTGAATTATTTGTCGCAGACACCAGAGCTGTAATGGAAACTGTCGGTAGACAGAATGTGTACTATACAGATTAGTGAGGGTTTTATCTAGAAATCACGTCTGGTCAACCCCTTGCCAAAAAGGAACGAATAATGCAGTCCGTCAGTAACACGATGCACAGCTACGCAATAATGCCAATGTTATCTGCAGATGGGCACTTGCTGTTGCCTCTGTTTGTAGTTTTAAAAGAGCTGACCGGGAATTTTGGCTCGCGATTCGAGCAAAGTTTATTTCATGCGGAGAATATTGTGGCAGTCATCATCTTCTGGAAAAGTCAACAAGGAACACTAATGGTTATGGAGAGACGAGGTGTTTGCTAAAAACCTGCAAGATGACAGCAGAGCAGTTTTAATCGTTAACTCGTTTTCTGGCCACAAAAGCTTGTCAATGCATGAAGAGCTTGATGACTTTGGCCCAACTTTTCATGCGAGATCGATTGCTGGGCCTGATACAATGCAAGTGTGCTACTTTTCTCCTTAAAATATGAGTTCAAGTCGACGATGTTCCCTTGTGAGACATTTCACTACTTCCTTTGTGTTTAAGCGAGGACATAAAGTAGGATTATATTTGGTCAGCAAACTTACCACAGACAATAAATTGCCTCTGTGACCATGACCAAATTGTTTACAAGATTCAGAAAATCTAATTTTGAGCAACAAGAAACAGAATTACATCAATAATTCATTTTAAAACGTCATTCCAATTTGCAGCTTCTCGTTCGTGTTGTTACTGTAGGTTATGATCAGTTAAGGTATTGCTGTCAACCATTTTCCAAGAAATCAAAGCATCTCTATGCAAGGAGGACTTCTTATGTTTTGCAAACTTTACATGAATTTTTTGCCAATTGCAAACGCCTACTCTGCTGAATGCTGCTTTATAGTTTGGATCGCTGGTGTTGAAGAATAGCAAGCAACAGAAATAAACAGTTTTTATTTTATCACTGAATGAACCCAGCTAAGAGCAATTTCTGTGTAAGTTTTGGAATGCTTCTTTTTGTATAGACCAGTGGTGAAATGGCCATGATCTCTGTTTTTGGGAAATTGACACTGATCCTTTTATGGCTGACAATATCCTATCTTAAGTGGAAATTTCTTGGTGTCAAAACGTAAGGTAGTAAGTACCATGTGCCATTTTGCAAAGTCAACAGATGCCTTCTCCGATGGAATTCGTGACTGGTGTAACTTCAAGCACTGATGGCACACAATGTAGTTTTGCCAAGTCGAGGACTGACTGATGACTGAATGTACCAAAATCCTAGAGTATTATAGCTGGTTCACTAGAAATAAAGAAAAATCTTTAAAAATTCAAGTAGATTAACAAGGAATGTGTGTTCAGTTCACAGAAATTTGAATCTTGAAACAGTACTCACATTGAAAGTGGTCCAGATTGGCCGGTATATAAATCACCAATTTGTATAAATTTTAGCATATTGCTAACATTTTAATTTTTGCAGTTTTCTCTGGGCACATTAATTTAAATATAACTAAGTTTACATAGAGTGTGTTAATTTTCTGCTGTCAGTGTTTACTAATTTAATGCAATTTTACTTAAACCAAAACATTTATATCAGTTATTTTTCAAAATTCATGTCTTCCGTATGTTTTTACCTTGAATGATATGTGTGAAAAGGAAATGTTATGTGCAGAGAAAGGAAAGGTTATGAAATTGGCTATATATTTTACAAAGCTAAGTTGCTTTTGTATGAAATGCTGCTGTGTTCCAATTGTTGCAGATGCACTTTGCACCATGCATGTGGGAAGTAGATCGAGAGGACGGGAAAAGAAAACTGAAAATTGATGCTGTTCCAACATTATTTTCGTTTCGACATGTTAAGAAAAATATTAAACTGCCAGTACTAAGGAAATGCTCCAAAACTTCGCCACGAATGGTAGGTACAAAAAATTGACTGAATTATGGTCTTATTTCTTTACTACCAAAATAAATGAAGCAAAAGAAATTCAGGAACTGAAACACGTGTGTGTACAAGCACAGTACAGTAATTCAATTATTGATTCTTCCAAAAAAAAAACAAGCCAATTGAAATATTGATTTTAGTCACTTGTAAAGGTTTCCAAAGGTAACGTTTTTTTTACATTTCATGGTTTTTGCAAAATGACATGTCAAAGTCAAAATTTTACTGTTTTTGTAATGTATAAATATTTGCATAAAATTTAATAAGAGCAACTGAAATGTCTTGTCATAATTCATTTCAACATATTCATAGCAAAAGTTATTTTAAAAAATCCAGTGGCAGCCACAAATAACAATTCTCAAAAGGAAAAAACCATCATCCTTACATAAACCTAGATAAACNACAAGCCAATTGAAATATTGATTTTAGTCACTTGTAAAGGTTCCCAAAGGTAACGTTTTTTTTACATTTCATGGTTTTTGCAAAATGACATGTCAAAGTCAAAATTTTACTGTTTTTGTAATGTATAAATATTTGCATAAAATTTAATAAGAGCAACTGAAATGTCTTGTCATAATTCATTTCAACATATTCATAGCAAAAGTTATTTAAAAAAATCCAGTGGCAGCCACAAATAACAATTCTCAAAAGGAAAAAACCATCATCCTTACATAAACCTAGATAAACTCTGTATAAAAATTAACAACAACAAAAATTAAATTAAATTTAGTTATCAAATTGGAAGTGTAATTGTTTTTTTTTATGGCTTTTCTTAAGTTCTTGGATTTCTTGCAAAGTTTTCAAGATTCTCAGATAACCATGGAAAAACATTATTTCTTAAAATTCTGTAGCTGGTATTAACACATCTCCACAATAGGTATTCTACAAAACCAGTGAAACCAGAAGAAATATATAAATAGACAATTGCACGTCCTTTTAAACAAAGTTTATTGATTCTTAAATTTAAGAAGAAAAAAAATTGTAAATAATTTAAAAAAACTCTAATTATTTATAAGGGATCTTTGCAGCAGAGGTTAGGTCAGTTCATTCACCTGATAAAACGTCATCAAGATTTCTCTTTGAATGCCAACAGTGATTAGCTTCTCTCAAGTACTGCTTAATTAATTTAAAAGTGTTGGCCTGAATTGTTGGAAAGAAAAGAGAAGAAAATAAAAAGACGTAAAATATGTCAGTCAGAACATTAATAAATCAAAAACTCAATCCACGTGTGGTATGATTCATTACCTATATATGTGGCATTAGGTTCTAGTGTCTCGGGCAGCCATTTGTTGACAGGTTACTCTCGGCTATTCTTCCGTTATTTTGTGGACTACTTTTTAAAACGACTGGGGCCATTTTTCCTGAGATCAGGGGGGAAAAAAGGCTCAATCAATCAAAAGAAAAAAAATAATACCTATCCCATCGTGTAGAATTTGGGCGGTCTCCTCTGAACTGCTTCGCCATCCATCCTCTCTGCCTCCCAGATCACAACTCATGACGCCGCATCGTGTGATTCTCCCCACACCACACAACTCCAGTCAATCAGGATGCACCATGCGCCATTAGCAACAGCTGGTACATATGCGCTCATCTCCACCTCGCGTCCCCATTCCTCTCAGTCGCCTATCATCATTCTGCTGCCTTCAGCACCTCAACTTTTTCCTTACCCCTGGCAATGCCTACAAAAGCATGGCAACCACAGCAAACGTCCTTACCGGTTAGACTCCGGAAATAACAAAGCAAAAAATCGAAACTTCAAGAAAAAAACATTTAAAGGGAGGAAAAAAAGGCAGTGGCGGAAAGAAATGTGTGCGGTCAAGCAGTAAGCAGAAAAATGATCAAAAAAAGTACTTTGGTTTAACCTCCGCTCAAACAGGCTACAAACATCTCAAACGCAAGGCTTCTCGAATCTTCCCAATACACACCAAAAATAAATTAAATGAAGGATCTCCAAAACAATACTAAATAAACTTTCACACTTCTGTTGAAAAGTTAATTAATTATCAAAATCATAACAAAAAATAAGATTATCACCTCGTTACAAAAAATAAACTTATAAAAGATAATTAAATGTGAACAAAAAACAAAATTCTTAATTATGTCACAAAATACCTACAAGTTATGATTGCATGGATACTTCCCTGAATCCCAAAATCAAAACTTTTACGTATTTCAAACTGTGTAATTTCAAGTATGACAAGTGCCTTGTAGAGATTCAATGGTATTGTTTTGAATTAAAAAGGAGACTGGTAATTCATAGCATTATAAAATAAAGCCATAATTTCCCATTATGTTACATTTGTAATTTTTGCCCCTTCTCAAGAATGTGAAGAAAATTAAGCAGTATGTTGTGTTGTTTAAGTTAGCTTGTATGCCTTTCCATTGTCCGATAAGGTAGACAAACATATCTGTCTAATTATCAGTAATGTACTATGTTATTGTTAAATATTTTAGAGTTTTGTGTGTGTGAGTGTTTTCAAGCCGAGTGCATCATTAATCCAAAGTTTCAACTTGTTAGCCGTGTGTTTGTGAAGAGTTGCGGTAATTGTTACAGTCATGCAAAACTGTTGCAGGTTCACTTCGAACCGTGTATGTGGGAGGTGGATCAAGTGAGTGGTAAGAGAAAATTAAAAGCAGATGCTGTTCCATCGTTAACTATGTTTAAGCGATTGAAACTGCCAACTCCAGTTTCACCAAGAAAGGTGTGTATGTTTAAAAAAAGTAAATAAAAAATTGAAATTGTGTTTACATCTTAAAACGTCCCACATTGTTGGTGGTCTTTACCAATATTACCACCTGCAAGCATCCTCTCTTTCCATTTGAATTTTGCTGCCAAGCATATGCGATTGAAGGTCACGAGGCTACAAAGCTTACCTCAGTTGACTGCTTTGTTGTTGGTTTTTCAGTGCAATTTGAGGTGGATGCTGGTGTGGTTTCTATTTACTTAGCTTTCTATTTCCCTTTCAGTAAAGGCAGGTAGTTGGAAAATAAAATTATATTTACTGGCATGTGCCTCTTGCTTACAAATACTTTCAGATTTTATTGTGTATTATATTCCAAACAGGGCTGTGCAGCAATGAGATTTTAATTTTTGGAGTTTTTAGGTAGGTAGCAAAAATTTTCTTCATAAGAAGCAGATAAATTGAAAATCCAGGCTGTCCAACGATAAGGAAATTAGGAAAACAGGGGACATCTACAGGATTTAAACTGCTGAGGGATATGTATAGGAACTTTTTTTGGTCTATGATCTGCATTAGTAGTTCAGAAACTGCACCAAGCAAACTTAACAATGGTAAGGAATCTGTACTACCTTCAAAAAAGTCCTACTTACAATGATGTCTAGGTTGCACTGACAGAAAATGGGAACTAAGAGAAGGTTGCAATCATGAGCCTCCTGCTGTGAAAGGTGAGGGGGGCAGAGGTGTTTGTTATTTAAACTGTCAGGGAGGTGGGATAGGAATGCCTGAGCCTCATTGCGTATGCTTGAGTAGTTGTAAGCTGCAGATTTTTGTAAAGAATGGTGTTTGTGCGCTTATCTTCACACTGTGTAAAACAAAGTGGCCAGGGTCGTTTCTTTCGTTTTTAACAGTTGGTAACCTGGAAAGGTGCTTAGAGATAGGCTAACCAACCCTATTTACAGAGGCTGCCAGTTCTCCTAGTCCCACAGCAAGAAGCTAATGACTGTTATATGGTATCAGGAGACGTTGGTTTCACTCTCACACCTGCAGTTTCAGGAGGAGGCAGCAGCTAGAGAGATATCTGTATCTGGCTGTGTATGGCATGTCTTTGCAGGCAGTTTGTGGAGTTGTGTGTAGCGAAAAACATCTTGCGCATTGAGTGTTCAAAGACAGCCTGTAGGGTGTCTGACAAGCATAAATGCCATAGCAAATGTCTTCTTACCAACAGTATTGGCTGTGGGGGTACAGAAAAGGAGTTCAGAAGTATGCAATGCCACAAGACCATGTAATAGTGCAGGTGATCATTTAGCGTATATCCATTAAAGGGATGCTGTGGTTCATCCTTGAGTTTAAAATAGGAGATTATACAGGAGATGGACAAAATAATATGAACACCTGACATGTACACAATATTTATTAATTAATAAGGTGTTGGGCCACCATTTGCTTTTAGAACAGCTGCAATTCTTCGCGGAATAGATTCGTCGAGTGTCTGAATAGCTTCCAATGGAATGTTGTCCCATTCTTGTACCAAAACATCCGCCAATTGCTTCATTGATGTTAGAGATGGAAATCTGCTGCTCACTCTCTGCTCTAAAACTCCCCATAACGGTTCAATTATGTTGAGGTCTGGCTCCTCAAACCAAGACTGAACCTTTTTGGCTGTGTGTATGGGCGCATTATCATCTTGGAATATGGCAGTGTTTGGCAGCAATATGCTAGTCATAGTAAGAACTTCATGATTGCGAATGTCGAGATATCCGGCCAGTGATGTGTATGAGAGGACCAGCTGAATACCACTACATAGCCGCCAAACATAACGGAACCTCCCCCATGCTTGACTGTAGGAAGCAGGCAGTCCGGATCGTAGGTTTCTTTTGGGGTTCTCCATACATAAACCCGGCCATTTGTAGGAAACAATGTANGGTCTCCTTACATAAACCCGGCCTTTTGTAGGAAACAATGTAAAGGATGATTCATCGGACCATACCACATTCTTCCAATCATCAAGTGTCCAGGTTTTATGATCGTGGCACCACTTTTTTCGCAGCTTAGCGTTGGNCTACTTCTTTCGCAGCTTAGCGCTGGCTTCCGTTATAAAAGGGTTTCGCAATTGCAGCCCTTCCATGAATGTTAGCTTTGTGGAGCTCCTGCCGTACTGTTTTTGTCGAAACANCATTATAAAGGATTTCGCAATTGCTGCCCTTCCATGAATGTTAGCTTTGTGGAGTTTCCGCCGTACTGTTTTTGTCGAAACAGTATTACTCAAGTGAGTGTTTAGTTCTGCTGTCACTTTTGCCGCGGTAGTTTTATGTTGTCTGGCCACAATTCTTTTAAATGTTTGTCTGTCTCTGTCAGTTAACTTTGGGTTTCGTCCACTATTCCTCTTTGTAGATGATGTTTTACCATGTTCTGTGTATGCTGTCATTACCTTGGATACTGTCGCTCGTGAAACGTTAAACAATTCAGCTGTTTTCGTCACAGACGCTNCAGCAGTAGTTTTATGTTGTCTGGCCACAATTCTTTTAAATGTTTGTCTGTCTCTGTCAGTTAACTTTGGGTTTCGTCCACTATTCCTCTTTGTAGATGATGTTTTACCATGTTCTGTGTATGCTGTCATTACCTCGGATACTGTCGCTCGTGAAACGTTAAACAATTCAGCTGTTTTCGTCACAGACGCTCCCGCTAACCGAGCACCAACGATTTGCCCTCTTTCGAAGTCTGAGAGATCACNTGCGTCACATTATTTACACGGAAGCAGTGTTGCCAACATGCAACAAAATGTAGTATATTGTATTGTGTTCATATTATTTTGTCCATCCCCTGTATATTCCACCAATACTGTTTGCATGCAAGAGAAAAATGACCTGAAAATATACGAAAGGGTAAGGAACCTTGAAACCTTCTTTAAACAAGAGCAAGGATTCAGTGATATAGTGCAGTTTATTGGCAAATATAGTCCATTCATGGTTACTTAACCCTTTTCAGAATTCCTGCTTAAGTTCTAGCTCCATGTACAGTCGAATCTCAATTTTGCGAAGCCTGACAGTTCCTGAAAATGGCCTGACAAAATTAATGCACTCGCAAAATCGCTGCATGCAGATTTTGACCCTCCAAAAAAACCAAAAAGTGCATTATAAGTGCGGTTTTTTGCATTAAGTCTGTTTTTAATCATCTCTGGTGCGAAAATAACAATTTTAAAATTTAATGTGGTATTATTTCAATATACAGACGTCACCCAAATAAAATTACACCCCAGAATGGTATATACAACCGTCCTTGTCACAAAAAAAATATAAAAAGGGGGCACTGAGTTATTTTACGCAAGCATGAAGTCCATTTCAAGTAGTTTCTTGCTGGAAAATTTGACAATCTATTAACTAAATATTAATTTATTTTGGCAGACTGATTTCTTATGAATAAAATTACACCACAAAATGGTATGTACAACCTTCCCTTGTCACAAAAATGGAGACATTGGGTGCAAAGTTCATTTCCAGTAGCTTCTTGCAAAAAAACCAAACAATTTATAAGTGAAATGTTACTTTATTTCACTAGACAGGTGTCTTCAGAATAAAATTTACCTCAGAATTTTATATACGACTTTCCTTTGTCACAAAAAAAAAGCATAAACACAGCGGTGCGCACTCACTGTGTATACATGAAGTAGACAGTACAATGTCTAAATTTAAACATTTATCACACTTACACAGCATGATGTCTACCTCAGAAGTGCAGACAACGTATAATATTAGCATTTATGATAGGCTCTTATCATTACCCAGTGTTAAAAAAACAATACATTTTTTAAAGATTTGTATTGGAGGTATGCGAGAAGCATTTTTTTTAGTTCGAGACAAAATCGAGATGAGATAGGAAATATTTTTGAAAATCAAGATGAGACCAATAATTCTGTTAAATTAAAATATGTGACGATAATTNTCTTTTAGTTCGAGACAAAATCAAGATGAGATAGGAAATATTTTTGAAAATCAAGATGAGACCAATAATTCTGTTAAATTAAAATATGTGACGATAATNAAGATGAGATAGGAAATATTTTTGAAAATCAAGATGAGACCAATAATTCTGTTAAATTAAAATATGTGACGATAATTATTAAAAAGAGGTTTTATCATGATTCACTAGGTTATCAATTTGTCAGTACTTTAGATGATATTAACAAAATGTGTATAAAATGAAAGGGTAAATGCATTGAATAGACACTTCAGAACTGTCATTGTCACTTTGTGAGTTTCAATTTAAATGATGTAAGTTGGTTTTCTCTTATACTTAACTAATTTAATGACATTATGTTTAATTATGTTAATGTATGTGATCAGTATCTTATCTTACGTCCTGTGCACACAGGATGGTATCAAGCAGCTGTACTCTGCGTGCGCTCGTGAAAATAAAAATGTATTTTAATCGTGGTGAGGGGAGAGTGGCAGTGTGGTCAGTGATGTTTCTGAGAGGGAAGTGAGTGAGCACTTGTTTGCCTGTCACCGCTCGCCTGAGTATCACGCACAAAAGAAAAAAGACTGCGACCAGCGAGCGCACCTGCTCTACAGTGTAGCAACACTGTTTCTGCAGTGCTTATCTATTTTCTTGTATTAGCACGAGTGGTATACGAAGGAAAGTGTATAGTGGATAGAATAAAAGTGCAGCTACACTTTCGAGTTCAAGTTAAAAGTAATTAATTACGCAGGATAAAATTGAAAACTAGTTGTCACGAGAAAGTATGTCGATCATCCATGTATCAAACGGTGATCTGTTGAGAAGGAGAAACTAGACAAGGNCTAGTTGTCACGAGAAAGTATGTCGATCATCCATGTATCAAACGGTGATCTGTTGAGAAGGAGAAACTAGACAAGGCGCCAAAAAATAAACATGCTCTTCCTCATTCTCTCATTCTCCCCTCCTCCTCTCCTTTCTTTATAGCTGCCATAACCTTGACCAACTCGGCCAGCCTTACTGCTGCCACCGCAGCACTCCTTGTGTTTAGTTTCTGCCTTTCTGTTTCTCACTTCCTCCCTAAACAGGGGAGGTGGGGATGCATCCACCTCCAACCTTTGGGATAAACACACAAACACAGCGAAAAACACAGCCCTTGGTAGAAAAATTTCATCATTTGCCTGGAACATGTGGTATTTGAGTCGTTCTTACTTTTATGCTAGTCTCCCTTTCAACACCCACTCCTGGAATATGGGTAAAGCTATAACGCAGGTCTGAGTTTGCAACATTCCTTGCTGGAATACTATCAAACCATAACCTATTTGTTGATGCTTTTAGTTCTGGAAGATCTTTGAACATGATACATAAAAAAATCACGGGCTGTAGTCCGGGAATGTTTGCCAAGCACCATGAACAGCAACAGCAAAAGTCTGCAGAGAAAAGGAAAAAAATTACAGCCTTATTCACAGTAACGTGAACACTGTTGAAAGCCCTCTTGTTTGGAATAATAGTCAATAAATATATTTTATTTTAGCCTTAGACTTTAACTTCAGAGTGCAGTGGAATATACAAACTGTTTATTACTTACATGGCGATATTTATTTTAAAATGTGATTAAAGGGTAAAAAAAATGGCTGCAAGGAAAAACTAACTAGGGCCTGAAAAGTGCTTACTTTACCATTAACAGCGTATAGAAAGCAAAACTCTATTTAAGCAAAACGTAGGAAGCTCAAATTTTTCCCACCCAGACACTCAGTGGCGGCTGACAGTTGAAACGAGTCACGTGCTACGTATAAGTCTGCTTGACCCTGCCCCCTTCCCNCTCACCCAGACACACAGTGGCGGCTGGCAGTTGAAACGAGTCACGTGCTACGTATAAGTCTGCTTAACCCTGCCCCCTTCCACTTCGTGCTTAAAATCACACTTGTCACCCTAAATCGTTTTTATGTAGAAATACTTTTCTTTTGAACAATTTTCCTTTTGTAAGTGTTATATTATAAGTTATTCTTTTGGAAAAATGCAGGCCCCATAAAGAGAAGCCAAAATTAAACTTATAAAATCATCAAATACACAGTGCTGACAACTCATATTTACTAAAAATTGCTAAGGAAACTGCAAAATTCGCTAGATTCCTATACAGGATGAGTCGTTAATGTATGCTAACCCGGCATGAGCAGAATCCTAAGGATAAATAAATAAGGAAAAGCATATATGACATAGGGCCTAAAGTGATTTCTGAAGGGTGCTAGGCCCTGAAACATTGCAATTGGAAATGTGTTATGTGTAATGAAACGATAAATTGGAAACCACTTGCAATTGAGCAACAAAAATTGGCATACAGGCAAACATTTACAAGGCAGGTTACCACACATAATGGTTACCATACATTAAATAGGGGTTGGCACCCTCCAATTGCCTATAACTTTGTTACCCTATGCTTGAAGCAATTTGACATTACACGTTAGTAATCAGTATTAAAAAAAAGATCGCCTTGGCAGTATCCGTTAATCCCTACTGTTTACTGGGAAAGAAGATTAATGGTTGCCTGGGAGGTAGGCAGACTGTACCACTGTCATGCATGACGTGCAAACTGATACCCTGGCTAATGTCCCTGTCCTATGGCAACAGGTTTATAAAATTTGTGGATGGCTGAGAAGTTACTGCGGGCAAATCCCCATTTTATTTGTTCCTGTTGTCATAGAAATTGGCGACAAGGTTGCCTGCATGCTAGCATTGCGTTGGTAGTTTACGCAGCAGACAGTTCTTAACAACGTGTGTGATAGAGTGGGATAATGAGGAANCACAGCAGACAGTTCTTCACAACGTGTGTGATAGAGTGGGATAATGAGGAACTGACGGACATGGTTTATTGGAAAAAATGTTGGATCTGTTTCTACCAGTAACAATAGTTCCTTGTCTGGTTAAATGTTTACACAGTGCGTCATTTTCTCTCCCACTGAAGAGCGATGAGTGCATAGCTATGGCAGGGATGGTGGTATGAGCCATGAGACGTTGACAGAGAGAGCTTAGATAACTGTTATGGTAGTGGGGTGAGGAGATGGCTTTCAGGCTGATCCACCAGCACCCAGACGAGTAGCGGATAAGTGGTTCACATTTTAAGTTTTATGTTAAAGTTGTTTATATTTGACATGAACAAGTAACTTTAATAATTAATTACATTTTTTTAAATAGTATTGGAAGATTTACTGTATTTACGCATATTTACGCTTAAGGTGTGATGTGCCTTGAGGTTAGTGGCTGTTGTGTGTTGAAATATCTCCTTTGGTTGTGTGTATTTGCGTTGCACTCACTGTACCCATTGACTGATATCTTCCACTCACTCTTGTTATCAGTCCATCAGCACAGCCGGCTAGCTAGCAGCAGTGGAGGTACAGTAGCAGTGGTTGCTTTTGCAGGAAGTAGTATACTATGTTGTTGGAGACCTCGTCTCCTTATGTTTGGGCTGTGTGCAGCAGTCACTGCACTCAGATATTTGGATGTGCTATGGTTCTGACTTTGTAAAGCCAAGTGTCCATGGCTTTTCTGCTTTCAGTTTGGAGACTGTACTGATGAGGACAGTGGTACGTGACACCAAGTCTAGCCTTTGTTTCAGTAATGCCTCGGTTTATCGAACCTCTAATCAGCGAACTTCATATTTACTGGACAAAATCTGAAGCCACGATTATTTTTTATCGCTGCGTCCACTTACAGCTTGTACGGCGTGAAAAGTGTTGTTCAGCGGCGAGATATGTGCACGTGTGAACAGCTGTTAGGCAGGTGGGTGGAAGTAATTTTTGAATGGTGCAATGAATCTGACGCAAAAAAAGGGGAATGTCAATGAAAGGCGAAAATTTAAGAAACTGTACCATGTGAGAATCATTGGAAACCATGCCAAATAAAAGAAAGGTGAATGTCACTGAAATTTAACATATATTAGAAAACATGCACACATGAAAAAAGGGGAGTGTCACTATCAAACAATGGAAGAAAGGGAAATGTTAATTTTATAGGTGGTAACACCTATTGTGTGTGCGGCAGCATTGCTTTTTTAGCAACACTATGTCGATTCTCAGCTGTTCGCTTACTAACGTCTGTACTGTTGATGCTTGCTTGTGATAACANGTGGGTGGAAGTAATTTTTGAATGGTGCAATGAATCTGACGCAAAAAAAGGGGAATGTCAATGAAAGGCGAAAATTAAAGAAACGGTACCATGTGAGAATCATTGGAAACCATGCCAAATAAAAGAAAGGTGAATGTCACTGAAATTTAACATATATTAGAAAACATGCACACATGAAAAAAGGGGAGTGTCACTATCAAACAATGGAAGAAAGGGAAATGTCAATTTTATAGGTGGTAACACCTATTGTGTGTGCGGCAGCATTGCTCTTTTAGCAACACTATGTCGATTCTCAGCTGTTCGCTTACTAACGTCTGTACTGTTGATGCTTGCTTGTGATAACANCTTTTAGCAACACTATGTCGATTCTCAGCTGTTCGCTTACTAACGTCTGTACTGTTGATGCTTGCTTGTGATAACATAATATTATTATTATGTCTGAACATGCAAATGATAAACCAAGTACATCTGCAATCTCAAAAAGGCTAGTGTGTTTTATACAAGGAAATTAATTGTAAGGCTTGCATCACAGAAAGAATGGAATAAGAAAGTAATAGCAGTGGATTAAAAAAAAAAGTTTTACCTAATCTATTCACTAATGAAGTCTACTACCGCAGACAGCTGCACTCTTCACTTTTAACATACAGGTTTTGTCTAGTGGACATTTTGTTTTCTATACGCACCCAGTGACAAGTTTCTCAAACAGCAGCAGATGAAGATGTTGCACCATTTTATTGTGAATTGCATTAAGAGATGAAACATCTGACAATCTTCTGTGATGGTGCATGTGGAGAGAACAAACACTGGACTGTTTTCCGATTTCTCCATTTTGTAGTTCATGATGCCATACATCTAGTTTCTGTGAAAATGGTGCTTACCCTTCGTGGGCACTCGTACCTAGGGTGCAATTGAAATATGGTACTAATCAATCAGAAATATCCAGCCGAAAAGCAGACTNATGGTACTAATCAATCAGAAATATCCAGCCGAAAAGCAGACTGGGTGGATCATTTCAGGAGTGCACAAAGTAAGTTCTCGTCATTCCATGTCTTAGAAGTTGATCAACCAATTATTCGTCAATGGTTGAGTACATATTTGACCCCTCTCTATCAAAAAGTATGCCCATTTAAAACAAGACGTGTGAGGGAACTTAAAATCTCCATGGAGCAGCCATGAGTAATGGAATATCGACACACTTAATGGCCACTTGGAGAGACCTGTTGTAAAAGTTCCAAGAACAAAGTCATGCTTATCCGCGACATCTGTCACCGGGTTTATACCTCCAGAGATGTTATGACGGCAGGTGGATGAGTTATATAAAATCTTTCCTCCTTTGCCAACATGCATGACATATTGTGAGCTGCTGTTCTAATTGTCCTGTGCTCCTACTTTTTTGATTCACGTTTACTCTGAACATCCAAATAAAATTTGCCGATTTTCAAGTCCTTAGGAGATTTGTGGACCAGAAGGAAGATTCTTCCTCACCGTGATTACAGAGACAAATAAAAACAGAGAAACAATAGACGTGGCTCGGTGATGTGCTAGAATATTTAAGAATGATATGTCTGGGGTTACAATACAACTGACATTCCCCATTATTTGCTTGACAAATGTGTATTTACATTACTTTGTATTTTATTGTACATATACGAATTGGTTCTACTTTGTCAAATATATATGGGTAGGNATGTGTATTTACATTACTTTGTATTTTATTGTACATATACGAATTGGTTCTACTTTGTCAAATATATATGGGTAGGGTGCCAGGACATTAGACTTAATAGTATATATGCAATCATTTATATACGTTTATTATTGTACACTTTACTAAAGGTTTAAACCTACACATTAGATTATTTCAGAATGTGGAAAATATGACAGTCCCCCTTTTTCCCGTGTACCCTTCATTTCTTTCCATGATTTCACTACTTTACAGCAAACAGGAAGTTGTCATGCAAAAATAATGTACAAAAATAAGTCAAACCACCCTTAATACAGTATGTTGGCATGTGTAGGCCGGGTGCGTGTACAGACCGCAGAAGTTTTTTTTTTTTAAGTCTGAGGTTTGTTCACATATTGTAACAACTGACGTTTGGTGCACTCAATTACTTTCTTTCATGTCATGCCTGCTTCCTTAGATACACCAACGTGAGTGATAAAGGGAAAGGAATGAGCGATTTATTATGCAAGATTTAAGTTGAAAGTTGTGGAATATGTATGTGNGTGCGTGTACAGACCGCAGAAGTTTTTTTTTTTTAAGTCTGAGGTTTGTTCACATATTGTAACAACTGACGTTTGGTGCACCCAATTACTTTCTTTCATGTCATGCCTGCTTCCACAGATACACCAACGTGAGTGATAAAGGGAAAGGAATGAGCGATTTATTATGCAAGATTTAAGTTGAAAGTTGTGGAATATGTATGTGATCATGGAAAAAGAGTAGCTGGTTGACAATTTGGTGTCAATGATAAAAATGTACAGCGTTTGTGCAGGGAAAAAATACGTTGCAAAAATTGCCTAAAAACAAATGTGCTTTGCATAGCAAAAAGTGTAAATACCTGGAACTGGAAGAAGAGCAGTTTCAGCATGTGCTCGCTACTAGAATGTTTGCAAGGAACTCAATTGCACAATTGGCTAACGAATCGATTGTGCAATTGTTAGCAGCTGTTCAGTGCAATGATAGCATGTATAAAATGTGCCATCTAAACATGTCAAAATACGGTACGTATTTCCTGCAAAGAAATTTGTGTTTTTGTCGTTAGTTGCCTTTCATGGGAGAACGTTCATTTTCAAGAAAATCATACTTGACTCCATCTAAATCTTAACATTTTTTTGAAAGCGAAATTTATTTTTAAAGTGTATTCTTGCACTGCTCTTTTAAGTCACTTGGGAGTACATACAGGATTTTATTCTACACTGTAATGGTCATTGAGCATGGTGTTGTTCATGTACAAGTCTACGTTTTTAGGGTAATACCACGCTTAATTTATTATAGTGAACCCTGCAGTTAAGTTAAATATTGTGCATGTTTGTTGTGTGAAAAACAGGAGAAAAACTATAAGCAGGTGTATCGGTGGCAAGGCTACATGCCACATCACAGCACTCAAAATGCCACAATTTATTGAAAAGTGGAATAAGTACTTAAAATGAATTTTAAAGAGAGATATGATACAGACATTACTGGCATGTCAAGGTCAGCACATACAGTTGGAGCTTAGAGAACGTGGTCAAATGTGACAGTGCCCGTTACATAGCAGATGGTACCGCTATTCATATCACGTACATGTACAATATGTTTCTTACTGTATCATATACTTGCTGCTAAAGGACGACCAGGACCTGTACTTTTCGCATTTCTGAGAAAAAATGTGCAAGTGGTACACTGGTAAATACGGAATTTAACTGACACACACACACACACACATACGTTCACAGCAGGAGAAGGGATGGTATGCCGCCTGGACGGTATGCCGTCCGTTCCCATTTTCAGATTATCGTCTAAGCCCGAGAAAGTTATAATACATAGAAAAGAAAGGGCACAGGAGTGGAAATGTTGACATGCTGAGAATGAAAATAAAAAAAAAGAATGTCACAGTGCAAGTTGACATGCTTGCCGCAAATACGTACTACCAAGTCGAGACCCACAAACTATGTTAACTACACAAGCTCATGTTATTCCTTCCTTTCCCCTGGATAGCTAACGGTCTGTCGAAAATTACCAGAAATACTTACGGCTCATCCCTCCTGACTGCACAAACATTTTTGCAACATTAAAGTGACCCACTTAAATATTCATGCCTGTAGATTTTTTTGGTACTTTGCCATTTACCGGACTTCCTGGTTTATCGGACTATACCTCCCTCCAATTAGTACAGTCAATAGAGGCTTTACTTTATAAGGAATTGCTCCATTATAGTGATACGGACAAAAAGAATATTATCTGAAAATAACATAATTTGGTAAAAAAAATTTCATAATGTTTAATGTGTTGTGTACAAATTTTAGTAATAGGGAAAGAGTTGCAATGCTTTACTGTAGCCTACCTTTTCATATTTAGTTCAGCTATTTTCGTCATGTAGCATAATAATAAGAGAGAAACATCACTGGCAATCATCACCTGACCAGTCCAAGAGAATCCTTTTTTGCTCAATATTAAGCAGGGCACACACTTGTTCTGCTTGGATTGGCTCGGCTTGGAAGGAACCTGTCGGCAAAAATTTAAACGCATGTTCTTGTATGGCAGCCTGGTACAACATAGCTTACCCGTCTTGGCATTCTACCTACAACTCCGTTTGAAGCTGACCGGTGTGGCTGTTTAGAGCAAATTTCTGAAGGTCAAATGGTTCTGGAAGGATATAGTGTTAATGTTATACTGAAAAGTAGAAATTATAACCTGAGTGTGTTTATATATATGTATGTATGTGTGTATTTATGTGTGTGTATATATAGAGATAGAGAGATAGAGATGTATAGAGATATAGATAAATATAGAGATATATATGTGTATATATATATATAGACAGATATATAGATATAGATAGAAAAAGAGAGAAAAAAAGAGAGGGGAGCTAGAGTACACACCTGTAATACAGAATTGAAAAGAATACTACTGTTAGTTATTTTTTTAGGTGACAATTTAGTAGAATTGTATTATGTGATGGATTACACATACATGTGTGTATGTATATATGAATACACATATGCTTATATATAACAAATATATACACAGTGATCCTGAATTCCATCCACAAGCTTTGTTAGATTATTTGTTATGGAAAACAATACGACCTATGATCTAACATGATTATTAAGTGCTCCGCCTGGCTGGCACAGGAAGTAGTAGCATATACTACTTACAAAAAGCATTTAAGAAATATTTCATGCCAAAAGACAAGTTTTGAAGTACTCATTTAAACTCTAAAAATGATTTTTTTTTAGCATGAAAATGGTTAAAAAGAGTGTTTTCAGAATCAGTTTTAGCTCCAAAATTTTCTACACAGGAACTTGAGTTGTCTTGAGACACTCATACGTTTATCTATAGTAACTTACCATAAAAATATATGGCACTGCTTAATGTCACTTTCAAATGAGTCCCGATGGAAATACTGCTCATCACTTGAGGATGTTGCACGTAGCGGCAATGGAGCAAGGGGTGAGTGAGCAAGTGCATTTTGAGGCCTCAAATGAATAAAATAGCTGTGGGCAGATGAACCCTTATGGGAATGACACACTTTTGGAAACATAACGTAGATAAGTTATTTTCAAAATGTCAGTTACTTCGTGAGATGAAACAACAAATACGTAGATAGTGTTAGCCTGTCACAACAATTGATAAACACATGGGCAACACACTTTTGCCAGTTAATAACAAGGCACCNGTAGATAGTGTTAGCCTGTCACAACAATTGATAAACACATGGGCAACACACTTTTGCCAGTTAATAACAAGGCACCCCATAATTTCTTAATGATGGCCGATGATGTTATCTACCAAATGTTCACAATTGGCAGATATAAAACCAGGCTAACACTTTTCATTAATTAAGTTTTTCGTGTTGTGTAGTTACTGAAATATTGCAAATAACTAATTTTAATTTTCAAGTACACGTTTCTCCCGTAATCACGTTAAGTAATAGGTGATATTATATTTTCTGTCTCTTTTTCCTTAATGGATAATTTTACAAAGTTTGTACCTGAAGTTCAGCAGCATTCTGTTTGTGTGCATATGTGTTTGTTTACATATATATTATATGTATCACTACATTCATTGTAAAAATAGTAATAAACTACAGTATACTATTGATTCTAAGAATTGTCATAGTTCCCAGTTAGAAGGTTGTTATTTCAAAGTGGTCTGTAGTAAAAAAACTTTTTGAATGAAANTAAGAATTGTCATAGTTCCCAGTTAGAAGGTTGTTATTTCAAAGTGGTCTGTAGTAAAAAAACTTTTTGAATGAAATTTTTTTGTATGGTTTGCCAAAAAAAGGGTTGTTATGTCAAGAGGGTTGTTATCACGGGGGTTTTAGAAACTAGAGTTTACTGTACTAATATGTATTGGAAATATATTAATTGTTAACAATAGACCTACAAAAATTTTTTTTATTTTACGTAGTTACAATGTGTGTGTACTATTTTATTTTGATATCACCNTTTTATTTTACGTAGTTACAATGTGTTTGTACTATTTTATTTTGATATCACCGAAGGTACAAAGATGTAAGTCTAGAATCTTGGCAGTCATTTCTGTATCTCATTACACACAACTGCAATTGCAATATTTTCGTCGGAAGAACTGTTCATCTTTATATACCAGTCTATTACTGTTCTGAGCTATCATTTGGCAGACATGTAGGGGGTAGTGCTGAAAGAGGACAATGTGTTCTGATCAAATGCGCAGATGTTGGTCTGTTCCGTTCTAAGCTGACCGGTGCTGAGCTGAGCCGAACAAGTACGTGCCCTGCTTTACTCTCATGCCTGCTAAAGCTAAATGCTGTCATTTAAATTTAAATGAAAAGAAATTTTTTTTTGTGATTTTTGAAATATGGGTTAACAAATTGCATTTGTAAGAGAAGGTACTGTTTGAAAAAATTGACAGTTACTGCAGAATATCATTCAAATAACAATAATATCCTACTTTGAACCTCAGAAATTTTATTTATAATCACACACAACATGCTACCACCTCTCCTTCATTGTGATGGTTTGGTAATGTTTTGTATATTAGTTATATTGTCTTTGTAATTTTTTTTTCCTTGTTTCTACATATTATTGGTGATTTCATTTTTTTTCTTCCCAGAGTTTGGCAGACCACAGCTATATAAAAAGTGGAAAAGACGCGGAGAATAGCTCAGGGATGCTCTTCAACTTAATGTCCGAGATTTATGTGTTGGAGACACCCACTTCTGCGAACGCTACAAAACAGCAGGAAGCAGGAGGCAAGATGGCTCAATTTGATGATGTGACTAGCAACACAGCAAGTGAAACTGTTAGTGAAGTTCATGTTTCTGGTTGGAAAAGTGACACTGTTACACCAAAACTCAGGACGTATTTTAATAATCGTAAAACACGTGGCAGTACACAATGTGAAATTGTCACCACAAACAATGTTTACTGTGTAAATAGTAGTGCGTGTGAGAAGGCTGCTTCAAAATGTAAAACAAATGGGAGTACACCAAGTGAATGTGGCAGTGTACCCAATGAAAGGTGTAAGGTGTTGAGAGTGAACACGAGGAGTATGTTAAGAAACTTGGAGCAAAATCAAGACAGTCAAGAAATTAATGGATGAAATATGCAAAGTTCTCCAGCATGATAAGTGACTGAAATAAAATATGTATTTACCTCAATATAGGACTACCCGAAAATAAGACACGTAAATTTTTACCTTGGTTTACAGAAAAAAATGTACTTTTTCTCCGCAGATTATTTTCTTATGATGTTTATCATTATTGGCGTCTAGAAATCCTTTTAACATAACCTAATTTTTTGAGTTAATGATGCATTAAAACTTAAGTAAGTCACGTTTTCTTTGTCCATTATTTTTTTATGGTTATAATAAACAGTCTGTTGATGTTATTTAAGATTTTGTTAAGTGCCTTGTACTGTAATTTAAAAATGTGTTCAATAAATGTTAACCAACATTTGCTGCTACTCAAGCAAAATCATTAACTTCAAAAATTTTAATATTTGAAAATAAGACCCCTGGTGTTTTGTAAGTAAACATTGTAATAAAACTTTGCCTTATATGTGGGTGAATACTGTGTACATACTGGTTCCTCAGTACAGACTGTTCATTGTTATTTGTGTCTTAAACAAAATTAAAGGGTTTTCTGCAGCTGAATTTGCTAGTACATAAGATGCCTATTCGCACCTCCCCCCTCTCCCATACACCTTCTCACTCACCATCCTCTTCCATCAGCTTTTTCCTGTTTTCCCAGTAGATTGCTATTGTAAGAAATGTTTTCAGGTAGGTATAGTTGTACACCGAGTGAAAGCCAAAGCTGTATGTACAACATGTGCTTAAAAAAATATACAAGGCTGTGCGAGTACAGTGAGCTCTCNCGGTCCACAGTGTGAAGAGCTGGTACTCCAAATATGGACAGGACTGTTTGAATGCCCATACTACTGTAAGGCACTCTTTCTCGTTGACATCATATCAGTTTTCAGTTGGCCCGAACTTGGCGCAGCTGTAGTCTGTGATAAACCATTCACCATTGTCGCCGAGATAGAACAGGATTATGCCTAAGCCTTATTCGTTGGTGTCTGTTTGGACATAGAGATGTCTGCTGGGGTGATGTTGCGCTCAGGCCTTATGTTCACTAAAGTGGCTCTTGATGGCAAGGAAACTATCCCCAGATTCAGCATTCCATTCAAAATTTTGGCTGGGTGACATGAGTGCGGTGAGAGGTGCAGTTATTGTTGCAAAGTCTTTGATGTACTCACGCAATTAGTTCAGCAGGTCGAAAAATTTCCAGACCTGCTTCCTGGTGCGTCGTCTCTCGTAATCCTCGATCACTCGCAGCTGTTTGTTATTCGGTCTGTTACCGTCATTGTCCAAAATTTCCCCTACAAAGTCTAGCTGCACTTTTCCTAGGTGGCATTTGTGGTTCGTGAACATGAGATCATTGATGGGAATGCGCTCCAGTCATAGAGAGAGGTGGTGAATGTATTTCTCCCACATCTCGGACCAAATTACGATGTTGTCTAGGTAGGCTAGCATGAAGTCGCCTACCAGACCGTCTAGTAGCTGAATCATCATGACTTGAAATGGGGATGGTGCACATTTCAAACCCCAATGACATCGCACAGAATTGAAACTGCCTTCCCTCCAGAATGGTAAATACAGTTTTTTATCTGTCTTCTGGCTTTACTGGAACTTGCCAGTAGCCACTGCGCAGATCCAAGGATGATATGTTTTTGGCCTTTCCTAATATATTCAGCGCATCCTTAACTCTGATGTTGGGACGGAACACGCTTTCAGTGACCAGGTTGAGTGGTCGAAAATCGACACACAAATGCCATGTGCCATTTTTCTTCGGCGCCAGTGTGATTGCTGAATTGTAGCGGCTTTCTGTCTGTTCAATACCGCCTCCACTAACATCTCCCGCATCTGTTCTCGTATAATCTTATACTGGTGGATAAGGTAGCTACGTGGTGGTGTGAAAATGGACCTGTCATTTTCGGACGGTATTGCGTGCTCTGCAGTATTCGTACTTCGCAATGGATCCGCAGCTACAAATACGCCCATCGTTCTTCCAACACTCGCTGTACCATGTCATGGTAAGCTGGTACTTCGTGGTCCAGATTGACAAGCTTGATGCTGGATGCACGTTTGCTATGGTGGGGGGTCGAGATTGTATACTGTTATACACTCCCTTATGCCGAAATGGATTCTCCTAGCTGCTGGTTCAATGTTAGAGTTTTGTTTGGTTAGCTATGGGAGACCAATAATAACGTATTCACTTAGCTTGTTGATGACAAATGCTGCTGTGTTTTTCTCGAGGTCGCGAATGCGTACCATGATGGTAGCTTCTCCCATGGTTTCACTGCTATTGTTGGTTGTGGCTAAATTAATAAAAATATGTGGGACACTTCCTTGTCACCTCACACTGTTGACGTACACTGGAGTGCTTATGAACTTACTTGGTGTATTCTCAGTGAAGCAAAAGCTGTTAGAGTTTCGTGGGCTGATTGTTTGTCGAATACTGCACGACAGCAAGCTTGTAAAGAGGAGAAAGTAATATTACACTGAACAGCCGAAAAAACTGGTACACCTGTCTAATATTATGAAGGGCCCCCGCTAGCACGCAGAAGTGCGCAAGACGACGTGGCATGGACTTGACTAATGTCTGAAGGTATGTAGGAGGCAATTCACACCATGAATCATGCAGGGCAGTCCACAAATCCATAGGAGTGCGAGGCGGTGGAGATCTCTTCTGAACAGCACGTTGCAAGGCATCCCAGATATGCTCAATAATGTTCATATCTGGTGATTTAGGTGGCCAATGGAAGTGTCTAAAGTCAGAAGAGTGTTCCTGGAGCCTTCGGTAGCAACTCTCGACGTGTGGAGTGTCTCATTGTCCTGCTGGAATTGTCCACGTCTGTCGGAATGCACAATTGACATGAAAGGGTGCAGGTGATCGGACAGGATGCTTAGGTATATGTCACCTGACAGAGTCGTATATAGAAGTATCAGGGGTCCCATTTCACGCCAACTGCACACGCTTCATTCCATGACAGAGCCTCCATCATCTTTAACAGTCCCCTATTGACATGTAGGGTCCATGAATTCATGAGGATGTCTCCATACCCGTACACGTCCATCCGCCCAATATAATTGGAAACGAGACTCGTCAGACCAGGCAATGTGCTTCCAGTCATCACAGTCCAATGGCGGTGTTGGCGGGCCCAGGCGAGGTGTAAAGCTCTGTGCTGTGCAGTCAACAATGGTACACAAGTGGGCCTTTGGCTCCGAAAGCCCATATCAATGATGGTCTGTTGAATAGTTCGCACGCTGGCACTTATTGATGCCCCAGCAATGAAATCTGCACTAAATTGAGAAAGGGTTGCACGTCAGTCACGTTTAATGATTCTCGTCAGTCGTCGTCTGTCCCGTTCGTTCACAATCTTTTTCCAGTCGCTGCGATGTCGAAAATTTGATATTTTACCGGATTCTCGATATTCACGGTACACTTATGAAATGGTCGTACGCGAAAGTCCAAATTTTATTGCTACCTCGGAGATGTTTTGTCCCATCTCTTGTGCGCCGACTATAACACCACGTTCAAACTCACTTAAATTTTGATAACCGGCCATGGTAGCAGCAGTGACTGCTAGCAACTTTGCTAAATGCTTGTTGTCTTATATAGGCTCTGCTGACCGCATCGCGTTACTCTGATTGGTTCCATACCTCTGTTATTTACATAAGCATGCCTATACCGGTTTTTTTGGCTCTCCAATGTTTAAACATGTGCATACACATGCCTTTTTAATATTTTTGTGCTCATATTACTGTAAATAACAGTTTCCTGACAATTACACTGACTGCTCTGCCCTGATTTGTCACCGCCACACAAGTTTTACTTAAAATATAAATCAAACAATTTGTTTTAACANACTGACTGCTCTGCCCTGATTTGTCACCGCCACACAAGTTTTACTTAAAATATAAATCAAACAATTTGTTTTAACACTAAGGAAAGCCCAACACCACACACGGTCTAATAAGTTTAATTGGAAACCAACTCCTAAGAAAACACACTTTAAGTTATTCTGTACATGTCATGACACATAATTTTACACTTAATTTTTCTATTGTAAACCAAGCTTCTTACAGCGACGGTGACAATTCAAACTCAAACTTTTCTTTTGATGCAAAGGTTTCTTGTGTTATTAACTTTATTTCACGTCCCATTTCTTGTGTTACATAATTTTACTTAGTGTCCCAGT